>CM076186.1:47271431-47641431 GCA_038277355.1 Encarsia formosa | reverse complement strand
AATGCTATTAAAAATAAATTTTTACCTTCAATAAGTAGCCCTTTAAATAGACTCAATTAAAAAATAAAGGTCAGATTAGTAATCAGCAACCTTAAAAACCCCCATAGACAAAGTTTGAAAAAGATGCTATTAGAAATATATTTTTACCTTAAGTAAGTAGCCCTTACATCAGATTCATAATTAGCAACCCCAAAAACCCCTGACTACTTAATTTCTATTTAATCATAGACGTCAAAGTCTGAAAAGAGCCTGAGAAAAAATAAATTTCAACCTTGAATAAGTAGACTTTACGTAGGTCAAATTAAAAAAAGAACGCCAAATTCGTAATCAGCAGCCCCAAAAACCCCCGAGTACCAAATTTCTAATTGATCTGAGACGTCAGTCACTTTTTTTTGAAAAAGGAAGTCGACGACGATGACGACGAAAATAAACTTCTTAATATAATAGAGGATTTCCTCTATATCCACGAATTCAAAACAATCTTAATCGAAAAAAACTGTAGCGCCCAAAGTTTCTGCATTTTTATAGACCAGTAATATGGAAAATAACGAAATTGGGCATTAAGTTATAGTTTTGGCTCTACGTACATACGTACCCTAACTAGTTTATTTATTTATTTATTTATTTATTTTTTTTTTTTATTTTTTTTTTTAACGGGTACCCTATTTTTGATCCAGGATTCGGAAAAAGCGGAAATATTTTTGATTTTTAAACATTTTTTTGAAATTTTTTTGGGCTTCCCTGAAGCTCTGCAGTCTAGTATCAATAACCTTTCCATAAATCGAAGGATTAAATTTGTTCTACGTGCATTTAGAAAGTTTCTCAACTCAAAACTATTTATCAAATGACTTAGAAAAAACCTAGGTCTTACTCTTCATTTTTGGCTTTAATGGAAACTTGTTTTATTTAGAAGTTGGATTAGAAAGGATCTCCGGGGGCGAATAACAATTAACAACACTTATTAGTGAGTCATTAGTTTATTAAAAATTGGTGCAACGTTTCTTTCACCGATGTACAGACCTTGTCAAGCACTGTTTGAAGTAAAATTATTAGTTAACAGAGAATGATTATTTACAGACAAGCAATTTGATTACAAAAATTTTATAAGATTTACAAACTTAGTGGGGGGGGGGGGGGGGGGGGGCTCAAGGGCAGACTGGGTGATGTGCAGCCGTCTCATTATTAGACTAATTATTACAGAAAAGTAAATACCACAATGTAGTATTTTTTTTATCGAATTTTACACGTATAGGATTAAAATTTTCAGAAAATTATTCAAAGAAAATAAAAATAACTAAAGTACAATTTCAAAACCTACATCTGTTCTCATTAGTTTTCTTCAGTTCTACTTGCGGTTATGTCAACTTCTTACAACTTTTTTATAAAACATTTTATTTTATTTTTGAAAATTCGATAAAAATATTACTACAGTCTAGAATTTTCTTTTCTGTTATAAATATTCTGATAATGGGTCGTCTGCCCATTACCCAGTCTGCACTTGAGGTCCCCCCCCCACTTAATGTAAGAGTTAAAAGTATACAAATTTTATTTCTACAATTTAAAACCGAAAGAATAATGTTCTTCGGTAACGTCAGAATGAGAAGTGAGAGAAAAAGAGGCATTGAACGTAAGGTATACATATCAGGCGGTTAATAAGTTTGATATCAACAAATACAAAATTTTTCCTGTTTATATTCATAATATGAGCAACATAGTAACACTCGGCAAGGACAAGACAGAGAAATGGGACGTAATGAACGTCGTTTATAAATTTGATTGTAAAGACTATCTGGCTACATACGTGGGGCAAACCAGACGTGCGCTAGGTGTTTGCATAAAAGAACGCAATAAGAAAAGCAAGAATTTAGTAGTTAGTCTACTTTCTGATCTTCAAAAACATACCTTAGATTTTTCCAACATGACGATAATGGATAGAGGGAGGGGGGGAGGCTCAACTGCAGACTGGACAATGTGCAGATGACCCATCGTAAGAATATTTATTACGAAGAGGAGATAGTAGATTGTAATAATATTGTTATCGCATTTTCATAAATAGAATAAAATGTTTTATAAAACAGTTATAAGAAGTTGATATAATCGTAAATAGTACTCAAGAAAACTAGTGATAACAGATGTAAATTTTAAAATTGTACTTTAGTTATTTTTATTTTCTTTTAATAATTTTCTGAATATTTAATTCTACTCCTGTAAAATTCAGTAAAAAAATACTACATCGTGGTATTTACTGTTCTGTAACAATTAATCTAATAATGAGATGTCTGCACACTACCCAGTCTGCGATCCCCCCCCCCCCCCCCCCCCCCGATAGAGAACCTACATATCGAAAATGGATAATTTCTGAAATGTCACATATTCAGGGGGAACCTCAAGTGCAGACTGGGTAATGTGTAGACGACCCATTATCAGAATATTAATAACGGAAAAGCAAATACTAGTCTGTAGTAATATTTTTATCGAATTTTCAAAAATAGGATAAAATCTTTTATAAAATAGTTATAAGAAGTTGATATAACCGCAAGTAGAACTGAAGAAAACTAATGAGAACAGATGTAAGTTTTGAAATTGTACTTTAGTTATTTTCATTTTCTTTTAATAATTTTCTGAAACTTTTAATCCTATACGTGTAAAATTCGTAAAAAAATTCTACATTGTGGTATTTACTTTTCTGTAATAATTAGTCTAATAATGAGACGTCGGCACATTACCCAGTCTGCACTTGAGGTCCCCCCCACATATTCAACAGAGTAAGAACACTGTCATCAAGAGAGAAGACTCAAAATTCTTCAGTAAAATTTATCACTCTCTATTCTGAATTAATCGCTCTTATGTTTTAACCTCCTCTCCGGTTGTTTACAACAAACCCCCCACTTTGTTTACATCAAACTCATTAACCACCTGATTTGTATACCTTACGTCCAATACCTCTTTTCCTCTCACTTCTCATTCTGATGTTACCGAAGAACATTACTCTTTCGGTTTTGAACTATAGAAATGAAAATTGTATACTTTTAGATTAAGTTTGTAAATCTTATAAAATTTTTATAATCAAATTACTTGTATGTAAATCATCATTCTTTTTTAACTAATGATTTTACTTCAAATAGTGCTTGAAAAGGTCTGCACATCGGTGGAAGAAACGTTGCACCAATTTTTAATAAATTAATGACTCAATAATAAGTGTTGTAAATTGTTTTTTGCTCCTGGAGGTCCTTTCAAATCAAACTTCTTTTAACAATAATATTTTTCGATACAGGTGCCGCCTCGTTACCAGGGTGGTTTAAACACCCGAGGACGGAGCGAAGCGAAGCCTAAGGTTGTTTAAGGAGCTCTGGTGACGAGCTGCACCTGTATCGAACTCTATTTTTCTGCACTCTATGCGGAAAAGGAAAAAAAAAAATTTTCCGCACTGCCTTTTCCGCATAGTGTGCTGAAAAGATGATTTATTTAAAAATTGAGCCTTTTTTACAATGTTTTTGAAAGCTTTGAAACCAGTAGAAAAATTACTACTTTAAATTTGTATCAAAGTTTGTTTTTTGAGCTAGAATGTTTTTTTAGTTATAAAATGAAAAAAAGCTTTGAAACAATTAAATTTATAAAATTTTTGTACCACGCAAAATGAAAGAAAATCTATGATATATCGGTATTTCTACTAATTTGCAAGGGGCCATATTAGGTACACTGTAGAATAAAAAGTTAATTAAGAATAAAATCCGTTAGAAAACGAGTTGAAAAAAAAAAAACTCAAATCGCGTGTTAAAGCTAAAAAAATAACGAATCGAAGCTACTTATGAAAATTTTGGTCAGGTGTGTCTAAATCTTTAGGCAGACCATTTAATTCCAACGTAAAATAATAACGAAGGTATGCGAAACGAGCTTTACCCAGATAGCACAAAAAGTTTTCAGAACGTTTTGGCAACGTTCCTCAGCAACCATTTCGCTGAAAGGTTGCTGGACGGTTGCAGAAACGTTGTGACAATCGTGTAAATCTCCGCTTTTAGTTTCAAAGAAAACCTTCCAGCAACGTTATGGCAACGAAGTTTGTCAACCAAAATTTTTAAAAGGTGATAAAATATTGTTCTGGCAACGTTTCTAGAACCTTTTAGTAAAACGTTGCTACAAAGTGTTAACAAGGTTCCAAATTATAAATTTAAACTTAAATTACTCAAATGGGAACCTTTAAATTGAGTAATTAAATTAATAAAATACTTATATACTAAATGGGGTGGGGGAATTTTGTGTTTTGAATATTTGTGCATTCGATTTGATCATAATTAGAAAGAAGAACTTTCTAATTTTAGTCAAATCACTCAAAAATTAGTCGAGCGACGTTCAGTCGCTCGATATGAGTCGAAAAATTCTATGGTTCATATATCCAGAGCGTGCTACTTTGCTTACAGCTCAGCTCAAACGGTAGGCCACCTAGCGGATGAGACTCAAAACTACTCACTTTGTTTAGCATTCGTTGGATCTTGACAGGCTTTTCAAGTATTTAAGTACACGTTAAACTAGAAAAAACATACTTGTTTTTTAGGTCTTAAATGTACTTGTAATTATTTGCTAGTATTAAATTTTTTATATTAACAAAAAATCCAAAAAACAACGCGAGGCTTCATTATCCAAAATTTTGTTTTGTGAAGATTTAAATAAAAAAAAAAAATTTTTTGATATTCGTACGTAAATTAATAAATAAATAAGTAAAATTTTTAATTAAATTTATTTTAGTTAAGTAATTAAACTTTTATAATCAAGCCCCGAAGGGGCACAACTTAAATATTAGTTTTAAAAATACTAATTCTAAGTTATTTTGTGGCCTAGTGGTTAGAGTCACTGCTTTTTATTTTGCTGTCATAGGTTCAAATCTCTATGCTTTGTTTCAGCGAAAGGTTGCAATGGTTGCTGAGGAACGTTGCCAAAACGTTCTGAAAACTTTTTGTGCTATCTGGGTTTTTTGACTTATTTTAACGAAAAATCGACTTTAAAAATTTTTAATCACCAAAACAGTAGAAAAAGTCCATTTCATCGAGATGGCAAAAAAAAACATCGGTACATGCTACTTTGGAAAAAAAATCCATGATTTATACTCGTTTTTTGAGCAAGAGACATTCAAACCCTTTTTTCCCCATTCAAAACTAATGGAAAATCTTCACCTGCTTTGAGGCACGGGAAAAAAACGTCTCAGCCTTATAATGACAGTTTCCCTATCAATTTTTTGAGGTAATCAAGTGATTTCCACCCAGCCCGAGTGAAAAAAATAAATAAAAAAAAAGTAACGACCAGGCTATTGTACATGAACAACTTTATCAAAACGATGTCTCAAAATATTTTTTCTCAAAAATTCCTGTTCAGAGCCTATTGCACTTTCGGAATTCTGCAACCTCCCATTCTTTTTGTTTTTTTATGAATTTTTGAGAAAAAATATTCTGAGACATCTTTTGATAAAGTTGTTTATGTACAATGAAAGTTTAAAAAAGCCAAAAAACCCTAAAAAATGCTGTTAGAAATCCTCTTAGCCCAGGGTCAAACTCATCAAAAGTGAACTTAAGAATATATTTCCTTGAAAGTAAATGAAAAACCAAAGAGAATGCGAGGTTGCAGAATTCTGTAAGTGCAATATGCTTTGAAGAGAAATTTTTGAAAAATTAGCTAAAAAACCGAAAAAGTGCTAAAAATGCCATATGAGCTATATGGGGAATTCTCAAAAACTTTTAAAATATACAGGTATTCAGAAAAACATAGTTCTAATTGAAGCACTTATTTGAAATTTTGACTACTTTATCTTAACAATATTTCCAACGCTGAACCGCAAGGAAATTTTTTTATAAAGTTCGCTATGTGGCAATCCTGTTTTAGATTCAGGATTGCTTGAAAAATTTTGTTCTACCAGCACTCACTCCTATTTAGTCTTAGCGACTTAACTGGAAGAGTGTTTACTGAGTTCAGGTGTCGAGCGGCTGCCACCTGACTCCTCTGGGTTTGAGTTCTTGCCCAGTTGAAACGCTTAAAAGCGTACCCAGTCCTTTTTGTCTTTTTATTATCCTTTCTTATTTTAACTAAATTATGGTTTATAATACTGAACTGAAATACAGCTCAATTTATTATTACTTTCATTTTAAACTAAATTATAGTTTTAAAATGTTGAACTGAAATACAGCTCAATTTATTTCTACTTTTGTTTTAAACTAAATTATAGTTTAAATATTGAACTGAAATACAGCTCAACTTATTTCTACTTTTATTTTAAATCAAATTATAGTCTAAATATTGAACTGAAATACAGCTCAATTTCATTTTTACTTTTAATTTAAACTAAATTATAGTTTAAATATTGAACTGGAATACAGCTCAATTTTATTTTTTTCTTTTATCTTAAACTAAATTATAGTTAAAACATTGAACTGAAATACAGCTCAATTTATTATTATTTTTTTTATTTTAAACTAAATTATAGTTTAAATAGTGAACTCAAATACAGCTCAATTTTTGGGTTTTATTTCTTTGGTATATCAGTACAAACTAAGATATAGTTTGTATAATTTAAATAAAGGTTTTTATTCCTTTTTGATTAATTTAGTATTAGTTTATTATATGTTCAAGTTATTTCATTTTATAAAGTTTTACTTACTATACCTAAGTATTCTTTCAGAGAGAGAGATGAATTCGATGCGTGCGTTGAAAGTGCCTCGGAAACCAAGGCTGCGCCACTCCTAAGACGTGCGCCGAAACCTTTCTGCATAAAGGGTGAGGGTGGTACGTAGTGCCTAAGTCACCACTAAAGCAAACACTGCGAGCGCCTAAGTCACTCTTATGTATGAATGGGGATTGGGGTCCAGGTCACTAGGAGGTCTGGAGGTTCAGGAGATGAGTTCAGGTCACTAGGAGGGCTGCAAATGAGCTGCTCGGGGCTAGTGCAGCTTCCTATAAGGGATGCGGGTCTCTGGTGCAGGGAATCGGGGAAATTGGAGGGGATAGTTGGGCCCTTGCAGGAGCGGCGGCGGCTAGATTTTCCTAGCTCCTAATTGGTCCTCGGGGTTTTCTTTCCCTCTCTCTCTCTCTCTGATTAGGGCTAAGAGGAGCTGACTTTGAAAATGGTTGGAGGGGAAAGTTGATCCAAAAATAAATCCATGAAGGAAATTACATGAATAAATAATCAAATAAATTAATAAATAAACTCCCTCCAAATAAACTCAAAGTCACTTCCTTTACATAAAATATAAAAATAAAAAATAGGAGTTTAATGATTGCGAAATAGTTTATAGATACTAAGGTAATTTGTCCTGGGTAAAAATAAATAAGGTAGTACGAAGTAACAAATATGTAAATAAAATAGTGTAAAGTAACAAAAATGTAGAATTCTTTGGTATTACTTTGGTTTTACAGTGTTTATGATTATATGTAATTAAATCGTATTAACTAACAATTATTAATATCAATCGATTTCTGTTCATTCTTTATAATTCATCTTGCTACGTGTAAATTCTCACAGTTTAAGTAAATAAATTATTATTGCCCCTACCCAGGATTATTTCAAAAATGATAAACTAAAGTAAGAGAATTAAAATTTAGGTAAAACTACGTAGAAATATTTGCGAGTATTTATTTAAATAAAAATAACAAATTTTAAAACTACGCAAATATTTCTGTGTGATATTTATTTTCTTCTTTAGGAGGGAAACATACCGAAGCGTTCGTGAGATTTTCTCAACGGAAAACTCAAGTGCCTCATGCTGAAGCGATAAAGGGCCGGACGCGCGCTGGCGCGAGCGCCTGCAAGCCATAAAAAAGGCCATGTGTTTTCCCGTGCCCACTTTCTCCGAGTTTCCTGGAGGTTTTAAGCGACAAAATTGGGAAAAGTTTTTACCAAAGAAAAAAAAAGGAATCTAAAATATCGAAACTAGAAATATTAAATTTCAATTGTGCGTACCCCAGATAGCACAAAAAGTTTTCAGAACGTTCTGGCAACGTTGCACAGAAACCATTGCAACCTTTCGTTGAAAGGTTGCTGAACGGTTTTAGAAACGTTGTGACAATCGTGTAGATCTCCGTTATTAGTTTCAAAGAAAACCTTCAATCAACGTTATGGCAACGAAGTTTGTCAGCCATATTTTTTCAAAAGGTGACCACAAATTGTTCTGGCAACGTTTCTAGAACCTTATGGTAAAACGTTCCTTCAAAGTTGCTATAGAGTGTTGACAAGGTTCCAAATTACCGATTTGAATTTAAAACGTTTTAGCGAGAACCTCAAGTTTGAGTAATTTAATTAAAAATACCCATGAATTTGAGGTAGAAAAATTTTATGTTTTTAATTTTTTTTGTAAATAATTCGACCAAAATTGGTAAGAACAGCTCTCAGACTAGTCAAATCATTCAAAAATTATTGAAACGACTTTCAGTCGCTCGGCCGGAGTGACAAAATTTGGTGGTTTATATATCCACAGCTTGTTACTTTGC
This sequence comes from Encarsia formosa, assembly GCA_038277355.1. Taxonomy (NCBI): domain Eukaryota; kingdom Metazoa; phylum Arthropoda; class Insecta; order Hymenoptera; family Aphelinidae; genus Encarsia; species Encarsia formosa. The sequence continues at coordinate 47,632,962 of CM076186.1, read as the reverse complement.
TGAGAGCTCAGTTCTAACGGTAAGCCACCTAGCGGATGGGACCCAAAACTACTCATTTCGCGTTAGCAGTCGTTAGGTCTTAAAAAGCATTTAAAGTATTTAAATATACATGTTAAAAACATACTTAGTTTTTAGCTCTTAATTATAATTTTAATTTTTAGCTAGTAATAAATTGACGATAGTAAAAATAAAAAATTTTTAAAAAAAGGGAGGTTTTATTTTTTTTTTTTCATGAAAATGTAAACTAAAAAATTTTTAAATATTCATAAATAAATAAATAAACAAATAAATATGTGAAAATATTTGTTTAAGTTTATTATAGTTAAATAAATGAAATTTTATAATCAAGCCCCGAAGGGGCACAACTTTGATATATTGTTATACATGGGAGGCAAGCGCCACATTGACGTCGAGAGAGGAATGTTCGGCTAGCGGCACGAGGTGGAGGTGCGCGCGCAAGCGCGCAAGCGGGAGTCAAAGTACGGAGAGTAGTATCTCGAAGGGGGCGTCAATGTTGCACTTTGCTCCCAGAGAGGGCGCCTCGAAAAGTACCTATTGAATGCCGCTGTGAAACAAAAATATTAGTTCTAATCCATCATCTCCAACGTTAATGTGTGGTTTAATGGCTAAAGTCACCGCTCCTATTTTGCCGTCTCAAGTTCGATTCTATGTGCTTTTTTTTTTTTTTTTAATAAATTATACGCTCTTTAGGTGTTTTTAAGGACATTTTCTAACTTTTAAAAATTTTTATTAATAAATACATTGGTACACTTATTTTTAAAATTTTTAATTTTTTAATAACTTTGTGGAGGATAAATGAATGAAAAAAATACTTTTTTCAGGGGAATATTTTTATTTTGGTAATAAATTTTAATAAATATAAGAAAATATTTGATCAAGTTTATTATAGTTAAATAAATGAAATTTCATAATCAAGTCCCGAAGGGGCACAACTTAAATATTAGTTCTAATCCATCATCTCTAACGATAATGTGTGGTTTGGTAACTAGTCACCGCTCTCTATTTTGCCGTCACAGGTTCGAATCTTTGTGCTTTTTTTTTTTTTAACAAATCATATTCATACGCTCTTTAGGTGTTTTTAAGGACATTTTCTAACTATTAAAATTGTTATTAATAAATGCATCGGTACTCTTACTTTTAAAAATTTTAATTTTTTAATAACCGTGTGGAGGATAAATGAATGAAAAAAAATAATTTTTTCAGGGGCATTTTTTTAATTTGGTAATCAATTTTCCTAACAATAAATGAACAGATTCATTATGATTCTTCATAAAGATCAACAAATAACATTTCTAATCAAGCAATTAGTAATCCATTTTCATTGGAATAAAAGAAAATGTTTATTCAAAAATAAAGTGACTGTACTTAAAATGCCCCCCCTCTCCTTGGTATCTTGAATGTATAGACTCTATGACCAGTGTGTCCAATCCCGGCCCAGGGGGCACCGAGAAATTTAAAAATTTTCCGGCGAAGATCAGGCAAACAAAAAACACACAAAACCTTGGGCGGCTGGGTTCAATAAATAAATAAATGAATAAATAAGTAAAAAAATAATCCCCCAAACTTGACAACCCAAAAACCCTGGGCATTGAGATTAACATAATCAATAATTAAATGAATAAATAAACCCCAAGCAAGACAACCCAACAACGCTGGTCATTCGTGTTTTCGTTTTTTTTTATTTTTTATTTTTAAATAAATAAATAAATAGACCCAAAAAAAAACAAATCAATAACGCAGGGCATTAAAGTTTTTTATGAACAATCAAAAATTAAATAAACAAACAAACAAAGCTAGACGACCTAATAACGCTGGGCATCCGGGTTTTTTAAAATAAATCAATTAATGGACTGCCAAGCGCTTCAACCCCATTACGCTCGGCGTCTGAGTTTTTTTTATTACATAATTTAATAAATAAATTATTAAACCACCAAGCTCTACAACCACATGATGCTAGGCATCCGAGTTTTTTAAATAAATGAACTAATAAATAAATTAACAGAACGCCAAGCACTACAACCCCATAACGCTGGGCGTTCGAGTTTTTCTAGTAAATAAATTAGAAAAAAAATTAACAAACTACCAAGCACTACAACCCCATAACGCTGGGCGTTCGAGTTTTTCTAGTAAATAAATTAAAAATTTTTTTATTTTGGTTATTGCTTTAATTTTTTTATTTTGGTTTATTTTGGTTTTATTGCTTGATGGATAGTTAATTTATTTAAAAAAAAAGCTCAGACATCCAGCTTTATGGGGTTGTAGCGCTTGGTGGTTTATCAATTTATTTATTAGAAAAACTCAGATGCTCAGCGTTATGGGGTTTTATTGCTTGATGAATAGTTAATTTATTTAAAAAAAAATCTGACGTCCAGCGTTTTGGAGTTGTAGCGCTTGGCGGTTTATTAATTTATTTATTAGAAAAATTTAGAAGCACAGCGTTATGGGGTTTAAGTGCTTGGCGGATAAGTAATTTATTTAAAAAAAAATCAAAAAAAAACTCGAACGTCCTGCGTTATGGGGTTGTATTATTTGGCGGTTCATTCATATATTTATTTACTTATTCAAAAAACTCGGACGCCCAGCTTCATGGGGTTTTAGTGCTTGGTGGTTAGCTAATTTATTAAAAAAAAAAACTCGGACACCCAGCGTTATGGGGTTGTGGCGCTTGACAGTTTGTTAATTTATTTATTAATTTATTCATTAAAAAAACACTTGAACGCCCTGCGTTATGGAGTTTCAGTGCTTGACGGTTAGATAATTTATTTAAAAAAAAGAAACCGGACGTCCATTGTTATGGGGTTACAACGCTTGACGGCTTATTAATTTATTTATAAGTAAAACTCGGATGCCCAGTGTTATGGGGTTGTAATGTTAGGTAGTTCATTTATATAGTATTTTATTTATTAAAAAAAACTTGGATGCACAGCTATATGGAGTTTTAGTGCTTTGTGATTAGTTAATTTATTTTAAAAAAAAACAAAAAAAAACCAGAACGCCCAGCGCTATGGGGTTGTACTGTATGGTGGCTCATTTAGTTATTTATTTATTTAAAAAAAAAAACTTAGACGTCTAGCGTCATGGAGTTTTTGGGCTTGACGGTTAGTTAATTTATTTTAAACAAAACAACTCGGACGCCCAGTGCTATGGGATTGATATACCCTGCGGTTCATGAGTTTATTTATTAATTACTTTATTAGAAAAACTCGGATGTCCTGCGTTATGGGGTTTTATTGCTTGGCGGTTAGTTAATTTATAAAAAAAAAAAAAAAAAAAAAAAAAAACTTGGACTTCCAGCGTTATGGGGTTTTATTGCTTGATGGATAGTTAATTTATTTAAAAAAAAAGCTCAGACATCCAGCTTTATGGGGTTGTAGCGCTTGGTGGTTTATCAATTTATTTATTTGAAAAACTCAGATGCTCAGCGTTATGGGGTTTTATTGCTTGGCGGTTAGTTACTTTATGAAAAAAAAAAAACTCGGACGTCCAGCGTTATGGGGTTTCAGTGCTTGGCGATTGATTAATTTATTTATCAGAAAAATTCGGATGCCCAGTGTAGGGGGTTGTATTGTTCGGTGGTTCATTGTCATATTTGTTCATTTATTTTAAAAAAATCGGACGCCCAGCAATATGGAGTTGTAGTGCTTGGCGTTTTGTTAATTTATTTATGAGTTCATTTATTTAAAAACTTGGATGCCTAGAGTTATGTGGTTGTAGAGCTTGGCAGTTTGTTAATTTTTTTTTAAATTTATTTATTAGAAAAATTCAGACGCCCAGCGTTATGGGGTAGTAGTGCTTGGCGTTCTGTTAATTTATTTATTAGTTCATTTATTAAAAAAACTCGGATGCCTAGCATTATGTGGTTGTAGAGCTTGGCGGTTCATTAATTTATTTCTCAAATTATGTAATAAAAAAAAACTCGGATGCCGAGCGTAATGGGGTTGAAGTGCTTGGCGGTCCATTAATTTATTTATTTTAAAATACCCGGACGCCCAGCATTATTAGGTTTTAGATGCTTTAGGGATTATTTATTTATTTATTCATTTTTACACAATAAAACCAGTACACCCAACGCTGTTGGGTCGTCTAGCTTTGTTTGTTTGTTTATTTAATTTTTGATTGTTCATAAAAAACTTTAACACCCTGCGTTATTGATTTGGTTTTTTTTTGGTTTATTTATTTATTTATTTAGAAATAAAAAAAAAACAAAAACACGAATGACCAGCGTTGTTGGGTTGTCTTGCTTGGGGTTCATTTATTCATTTAATTATTGATTATTTTAATCTCAATGCCCAGGGTTTTTGGGTTGTTAAGTTTGGGGGATTATTTATTTACTTATTTATTCATTTATTTATTTATTGAACCCAGCCGCCCAAGTTTTTGTGTGTTTTTTGTTTGCCTGATCTTCGCCGGAAGATTTTTAAATTTCTCGGTACCCCCTGGGCCGGGATCGGACACACTGGTCACAGAGTCTATACATTCAACATACCAAGGAGAAGGGGGCATTTTAAGTACAGTTACTTTATTTTTGAATAAACATTTTCTTTTATTTCAATGAAAATGGATTACTAATTGCTTGATTAGAAACGTTATTTGTTGATCTTTATGAAGAATCATAATGAATCTGTTCATTTATTGTTAGGAAAATTGATTACCAAATTAAAAAAATGCCCCTGAAAAAATTATTTTTTTTCATTCATTTATCCTCCACAAGGTTATTAAAAAATTAAAATTTTTAAAAATGAGTGTACCGATGCATTTATTAATAACAATTTTAATAGTTAGAAAACGTCCTTAAAAACACCTAAAGAGCGTATGAATATGATTTGTTAAAAAAAAAAAGCACAAAGATTCGAACCTGTGACGGCAAAATAGAGAGCGATGACTCTAGCCACCAAACCACACATTATCGTTAGAGATAATGGATTAGAACTAATATTTAAGTTGTGCCCCTTCGGGGCTTGATTATGAAATTTCATTTATTTAACTATAATAAACTTGATCAGATATTTTCTTATATTTATTAAAATTTATTACCAAAATAAAAATATTCCCCTGAAAAAATTATTTTTTTCATTCATTAATCCTCCATAAAGTTATTAAAAAATTAAAAATTTTAAAAATAAGTGTACCAATGCATTTATTAATAAAAATTTTTAAAAGTTAGAAAATGTCCTCAAAAACACCTAACGAGTGTATAATTTATTAAAAAAAAAAAAAAAAGCACATAGAATCGAACTTGAGACGGCAAAATAGAGAGCGGTGACTTTAGCCACCAAACCACACATGAACCTTAGAGATGATGGATTAGAACTAATATTTAAGTTGTGCCCCTTCGGGGCTTGATTATAAAATTTCATTTATTTAACTATAATAAACTTAAACAAATATTTTCACATATTTATTTGTTTATTTATTTATTTATGAATATTTAAAAATTTTTTAGTTTACATTTTCATGAAAAAAAAAAAATTAAACCTCCCTTTTTTTTTAAATTTTTTATTTTTACTATCGTCAATTTATTACTAGCTAAAAATTAAAATTAGAATTAAGAGCTAAAAACTAAGTATGTTTTTAACATGTATATTTAAATACTTTAAATGCTTTTTAAGACCTAACGACTGCTAACGCGAAATGAGTAGTTTTGGGTCCCATCCGCTAGGTGGCTTACCGTTAGAACTGAGCTCTCAGCAAAGTAACAAGCTGTGGATATATAAACCACCAAAGTTTGTCACTCCGGCCGAGCGACTGAAAGTCGTTTCAATAATTTTTGAATGATTTGACTAGTCTGAGAGCTGTTCTTACCAATTTTGGTCGAATTATTTACAAAAAAAATTAAAAACATAAAATTTTTCTACCTCAAATTCATGGGTATTTTTAATTAAATTACTCAAACTTGAGGTTCTCGCTAAAACGTTTTAAATTCAAATCGGTAATTTGGAACCTTGTCAACACTCTATAGCAACTTTGAAGGAACGTTTTACCATAAGGTTCTAGAAACGTTGCCAGAACAATTTGTGGTCACCTTTTGAAAAAATATGGCTGACAAACTTCGTTGCCATAACGTTGATTGAAGGTTTTCTTTGAAACTAATAGCGGAGATCTACACGATTGTCACAACGTTTCTAAAACCGTTCAGCAACCTTTCAACGAAAGGTTGCAATGGTTTCTGTGCAACGTTGCCAGAACGTTCTGAAAACTTTTTGTGCTATCTGGGACGTTACAGCTAACAAAGTTATTGCAAAATGAAACTATTAATAAAAAATTCATAAAAAAATTCAAAAAATGATGACGGCAACCGATTAAGAGGGAAAAAAAAAGATAAAAACATTCCATTTTCTTACGACAGTTAAAAAATACCTGTCCGAAATGATGATGAGAGTTACGAGTAACTGAACAAGTACTTAAAAAGAATTCAATGGCTACGTACTCACGACTTTCGAAGTAATTAAGTCACTCTATTTGATTAAAGTTTGTTTCAAGTACTTATTTAATTACTATGCAACTCAAGTCGACTAACAAGGAGATGGTTTGTCCTTTGGGACCTGGATTTTCATAAAACTTTGCACACAGTTTTTATTCATCATAAAAACAAGCCCTTCAGTGTTCTTTTTCCAGAATGAGCCTTTTTTCACCTACTTCCTATACAACCCCTGTGTTAAAAAGTAGGCTGTTTCTTATAAAAAGCCGTTTTTGGCCTCATTTTCAAAAAATTCCTCCATGGACCGTATTGCAGTTAGAAATATTTGGAACCTCGCATTTTTTTCGTTTTTCCAAGTACTTTTGAAAAAAAATTGTTAAAAAAATTTTTTGAATGATCTTGTCCATGTATATTGTAACCTAAATATAATAAGAATTGACTTTAAAAACCTTAATTTTTCATAGTTAAAACTATTCAAAAAAATTTTTAAATGTTTTTTTTTCAAAATTACTTGGAAAAACGAAAAAAATGCGAAGCTCCAGATATTTCTAAGTGCAATACGGTCCAAGGAGGAATTTTTTGAAAATGAGGCCAAAAACGGCTTTTTATAGGAAACAACCTACTTTTTAACACAGGGGTTATATGGGAAGTAGGTGAAAAAAGGCCCATTCTAGAAAAAGAACACTAAAGGGCTTGTTTTTATGATGAATAAAAACTGTGTGCTAACTTTCATGAAAATCCAGGTCCCAAAGGACAAACCATCTCCTTGTAAGTACTTACTAATGATCTATTAATTAAAAAATTGTCTTTTTGAAATAATTGAGCTTACTCAAACAGTCAAAAAATTCCTGCCTTAAATGACAAAAAAAAAACAAAAAAAAGCAACCCAATAACGCCGGGCGTTAAAATTTTTTATCAACAATCAAAAATTAAATAAACAAACAAACAAAGCTAAACGACCCAATAGCGCTGGTACTGGTTTTATTGTAAAAAAATGAATAGATAAATAAATAATCCCCCAAGCAACTACAACCCAATAACGCTGGGCGTCCTGGTTTTTTTAAATATATAAATTAAAAAACCGCTAAGCGCTACAACCCCATTATGCTCGGCGTCCGAGTTTTTTTTATTACATAAATTAATAAGTAAATTCATAAACCGCCAAGCGCTACAACTCCATAACGCTGTACGTCCAGGTTTAAAAAAAAAATAAATTAACTAACTGTCAAGCACTAAAACTCCATAGCGCTGGATATCCGAGATTTTTTTGATAAATATAAATTGCCAACTTGAGGTGTGATTCAATAAATAAATATTTCAAACAAACCTTTCACGAATAGGAAACTTAATTATTTCGTAAGTCGCGAGGAAGTAGCTATTAAGTACTCTGTAAGTATGTATCAAGTCGCGCGTAAATCTTACCATCATTTAGGGCAGGAATTTTTTAACTGTCATGAGAAATATAATTTCTATAAAAGTGAAGAAAAAGTTTACACTGACCATAAGTAACTCAAAAACTAACAATAGATCAGAGAAAAAAAAAAAAAAAAAAAATGATGCGCTGGGATTTGAACCGACGACTGCAAAATAGAAGTCGGGTACTGTAGCCACTAGACTACAACGTTCAGTTATATGAACTTATTCAGAACTAATATTTAAGTTATGCCCCTTCGGGGCTTGATTATAAAACTTTATTATTTAAATTAAAAAATGAAAAATTAATAATAGACACTGCTCCTAACAAGTTGACAATTTATCGTTAAAATTGCCCAATGGTTCATTGAAAACTTTTTATTCAAAACCAATTTTTTTTAATATTTATATTTTGCGATTTCTCACGACAGTCAAAAAATACCTGCCCGAAATGATGGTGAGGGTTACGAGTAACTGAACAAGTACTTAAAAAGAATTCAATGACTACGTACTCGCGACTTTCGAAGTAATTAAGTCACTCTGTTTGATTAAAGTTTGTTTCAAGTACTTATTTAATTACTATGCAACTCAAGTCGACTAAGTACTTACTAATGATCTATTAATTAAAAAATGGTCTTTTTAAAATAATTGAACTTACTCAAACAGTCCAAATGACAAATCCTGCCCTAAATGACAAAAAAAAAAAAAAAAAAAAAAAAAACAAACAAACAAACAACTCAATAACGCCGGGCATTAAAGTTTTTTATCAACAATCAAAAATTAAATAAACACACAAACAAAGCTAAACGACCCAATAGCGCTGGGCGTACCATTTTTATTGTAAAAAAATGGATAGATAAATAAATAAACCCCCAAGCAACTACAACCCAATAACGCTGGGCGTCCGGGTTTTTTAAAATAAATTAATTAATAAACCGCCAAGCGCTACAACCCCATTACGCTCGGCATCCGAGTTTTTTTTATTACATAAATTAATAAGTAAATTCATAAACCGCCAAGCGCTACAACTCCATAACGCTGGGCATCCGAGTTTTTCTAATAAATAAATTAACAAACTGCCAAGCTCTACAACCACATAACGCTGGGCATCCGAGTTTTTGTAATAAATGAACTAATAAATAAATTAACAAAACGCCAAGCACTACATCCCCATAACACTGGGCATCCGAGTTTTTTTAATAAATGAACTAATAAATAAATTAACAAAACGCAAGCAGTACAACCCCATAACGCTGGGCGTCCGATTTTTTTTCAATAAATGAATGAATATATAAATGAACCACCAAACAATACAACCTCCTACACTGGGCATCCGAGTTTTTCTAATAAATAAATTAATAAATCGCCAAGCGCTACAACCCCATAACGCTGGACGTCCATTTTTTTTTTTTTTTTTTTAAATTAATTAACTGCCATGCAATAAAACCTCATAACGCTGGGCGTCCGAGTTTTTCTAATATACATATAAATGAATAAACCGTCAAGTGCTACAACCCCATAACGCTGGGCGTCCAATTTTTTTTCAATAAATGAATTAATATATAAATGAACCACCAAAAAATACAACCCCATAACACTGGGCATCCTAGTTTTACTAATAAATAAGTTAATAAACCGTCAAGCGCTACAACCCCAAAACGCTGGACGTCCGAGTTTTTTTTTTTTTTTAATAAATTAACCAACCGCCTAGCACTAAAACCCCATAACGCTGTGCGTCCGAGTTTTTCTAATAAACAAATATTAATTTATTCATTAAAAAAACTCGGATGCCCAGCGATTTGGGGTTGTAGCGCTTGGTGGTTTATTAATTTATTTATTAGAAAAATTCGGACACCCAGCTTCATGAGGTTGTAGTGCTTGGTGGTTAGTTAATTTATTTAAAAAAAAAAAAAAACTCGGACTCCCAGCGTTATGGGGTTGTATTGTTTGGTGGCTCATTTATTTATTTATTTATTTATTAAAAAAATCTCGGATGTCCAGCGTTATGGAGTTTTAGTGCTAGACAGTTAGTTAATTTATTTTTTTTTTAACCCGGACGTACAGCGTTATGGAGTTGTAGCGCTTGGCGGTTTATGAATTTACTTATTAATTTATGTAATAAAAAAAAACTCGGATGCCGAGCGTAATGGGGTTGTAGTGCTTGGCGGCTTATTAATTTATTTATTTGAATAAACCCCAAATCGCTGGGCATCCGAGATTTTTTAATGAATAAATTAATATTTATTTATTAGAAAAACTCGGACGCACAGCGTTATGGGGTTTTAGTGCTAGGCGGTTAGTTAATTTATTAAAAAAAAAAAAAAAACTCGGACGTCCAGCGTTTTGGGGTTGTAGCGCTTGGCGAATTATTAACTTATTTATTAGTAAAACTAGGATGCCAAGTAGGGTGTCCCTTATTTCCCAAACTGCTCCGATGCTTGCTCCCCCCCGTCCACTTTTTTGTTTATAATAAAAAAGAAGCTTTGGCACCAAAAAAAAAAAAATTTTCCCCTTTTTTAATATTGCCGCAAGAGCCTTGAAGTCTTATGAAAATGACGATTTAAAATTAATATAATTACAAGGTAAAGTTGAGTAGGATATTGAGAGTTCGATCGGAACCCTTACATAATATATATCATTCGAAAGATCTTTCAAAAAGGAAGCTCACTGCCAAATTTTAGATCTCTATCATTGAATTTGAGGCCATGGCATCAAAAAAACCACTTTTTTACCCTTTTTTTTACTATATTTTCAAGTACTTTTCGACTTTTTTTTCACTGTAACTTTTTTATTATGAATTTTCAACAAAATCGGCCACGAAATTATAACTTTGTCTTGAATCAAAGAATCGAAATCTCCTTGGTGTTATTTTTTTTTCCTTTTTTTATATACTTTTAGAGCGCTTTAAATCCGTTATGACGAAAAAAAACATTATTTTTTTTTTAACTATTGCAAGACATCGAGGTTTCAATATTCAAAATTAATCGGGATCTTGTAAAAAAATATATGACTCGATACATCATCAAAAAACAAAGCTCTTGTTGAAATTTCAGGTCCCCATCATCAAATCTCAGGTCGTGGCATAAAAAAAAAATAAACCATTTTTCACTCTTTCTTTTGACAATATTGCGAGATATCTAGGACGTAAGATTCAAGATTCAATCGAAATCTCACAAGCAAGTTTATTTTTCAAAAAATCATTGATAAATCAATCTCTCGGCCGAGTTTCAGACCTCTAATATGGAATTTTTAGCTATTATCAACCGAAAAATTAAAGAAAAAAAAATAAAGATAATATGTTTGAGTAATCACCCAATAGGGCGTATGGATCGGTTGAAGGCAGGAGGTGTGTTTGCAAAAAGAATTTTTCAAAAACAAATCTATAATCTGAATTCCTCGACGTTTCGTCGGCCAGGGTTTGCCGACCTCTTCAGGAGGACTTTATTGAACAAAAACAAAATTCACAATTAGTTTACAAACTTGAATAAAACCTTAACAGTCTAAGTTATACAAACATCAACCTCAACTTACTTATAATAAAAATGAGATGTACAGTATCATCGAAGGTGCAGTGTAAATCGCCAATGCAAAAAGCAGTCGTCAATCGTGTGGCAAATTAAATACAGTCTCAAGCCAGTCTCACAGTTCAGGTAAAAAATTCAACACACTGCACACACAGTTCAGTCACTAAATTCTGTCAAAACTTCAAACTGCACAAAGAAAAGGTAAAAACTGCAATAATGCACCTGCAAGAAGTCACGTTCGCAAAAACTCAAAAAGCGCATTTACATTAATTAAACTTACAATTGACTAAAGTCAATTACAAATTTAATCAATGTATTTTTGAAAAACTATGTAGCACAACGGAGTGAACAGCACGAGTGTTTTAAACAAACTGCTCCTCCCCCGCAGCTTCACGGTGAGCGAGGCGAGGGTGCAAGTGAAAAACGCATGACCAACGCTTGCACTCTGAACACGTGGGCCTCATGTTTTTCAAGCAGCGTCAAATTCGGGAAAAAGTCATAAACGAGAACAAGAGCAGGTCCAGTGTGGTGGAGTCCGTGTGAAGGTCAATGAGTAGTTAAAATAGAAATCAGGAAAAAAGGGGGGGAGAAAAAAAAGGTTTAAACTACAGGATTCATCGGAGTAGACGGGAAATATTTTTGTAAATGGAGTTCAAATTTTTTACTTCATGCTTTCTATTCAAATTATTGGGATTTGAATTTATAAAAAGCATCTCAAAAATATTACGCTTATACGGGTTCCTCTCAGTGTCTAAAATTTCAGTCTTCCCCCAGTCAAACTCGTGGTCGTGAAATTGTCTGTGTAATGAAACTACCGAGGACGGGTCTTTAAATTCAGCGTGCTCCCTGACTCTGTCCTCAAGTGGTCTTTTTGTCTGCCCTACGTACTCAGCTGGGCAGTTCTTGCAAACCAACTTGTAAACAGAGCAGGTTTTACGCATCCTAGGTGTACTGTCTTTCCCCAGTTTAATAAGCCTTTTCAGTGGCTTTGACATCCGGGGCACCATCTTAACATTGTAGGAACTCAAGGATCTTGAAATTCTACTAAAGGAGCGTTTGTCATTGAGAGGAATAGGGATAATGAGAGTGTTATTTGAAGGATTATTGTTTGTGTCGTCCGTAGTGTTGAAGTTTTGTGTTTGGAATTTAATGTTCCTCAGTCTAACTTTAATATGTTTATCAACAAAATCCCCGTCATAGTAGTTATCGGCAAGAATCTTCCTAACTAACGTAATATTCGCGTCGTGAAACTGTACGTCTGAGAGTTTGATAGCCCGATCAACCAAGTTATACACGATATTCTTTTTCTGTGAGTCTGTATGGTTTGAGTAAAAATTAATTGTCCTAGATGTGAATATGTCTTTCCTGTACCAATTGGTGATAATTCTGTCATTATCTCTAAAAAACGTCACGTCTAGAAAGCTTATCTTCCTATCCTGCTCTGTCTCACATGTGAAAACTAAGTTTTCGTCATGACTGTTAAAAATCTCAACCACCCGGTTGAGGTGTGACCTGTCAATGCAAATAAAAATATTGTCAACGTATCTGTAATAAAAACGAGGTTGAATATCGTGGTCCTTTTGCAGTGTCTCGAGGCAGGATGATTCCAAATCACCGACCACTATATCAGTCAAAATCGGGGATATAGAGGAGCCCATAGGTGTACCCAAAATCTGGTGATAGCATGCATTATTAAATGTAAAGAAAGTGTGTTCAAAAAGAAACTGAATGCAAAAAATGAGATCATTAAAATTTATCATGCATTTAGAACTAATATCGTGGGCTCTCCTCAAAAGGCTGTCAGTCACCGACTGAAGAGAGATGTTAGTAAAAAGTGATACTACATCTAATGAGATTAAAATATAGTTAGGTGGAATGTGTATGTTCCTTAGGTTCTGGATGAGTTCCAAACTATTGTTTATGTGGGATTTAGGAAGGTTGATTGCTTTCTTAAGTTCGCGCAAAATAATTTTTGATAAAAATTCAGTCGGAGTGTTAACCATCGATATAATCGGTCTCACCGGTGTATCAGTCTTAAGAACTTTCGGGAGTCCGTAGCATTTGGGTAGTAGGGTGTCTGTCTGTGTAAGCTGTCTTTCATTAAAATTATCAGAAAATAATTTATAATTACTATTAAGAAAACATAAAATATTATGTACGTTCCTTTGCAAAGTCGTCAAGAGATTATCAAAGTCATAGATCCGTTCGTAATATTTGTCATCGTCAAGCATTACTTTCATTTTAGTAAGATACTCATTCCTATCTATGCAAACTGTAAGGTTGCCTTTGTTGGCATTTGTAAAAAAGAGCTGGGGATTATTCTCCAAAAATTCTTTGGTTTTCTCGAGTTTAAAATAAAAGTCAGTCGTTGTTTGTGTCGAGTGTCTATCGTACTTAATCTCGTCCTTGTATATATTAATAATAATCTCCCGATAATACTAAAAAGATGATTGTAAAAAGACTAAGGGTTTGTGAAAAAGACTTACAAGGAGAGTGTTTTAGAGAAAGAAGTTCGGGAAGTCTGATCGAGCACGAAGCTCGAGTACGCAGGCGCCGCCTGACTCCGCTCGGCGCGGCGACCGAGTAGTTTAAGTTTAGTTGATAGATAGACGCCGAGTGACACGCATTCTGCGTTCATTCATCTTGTATAGAAGAAAGGTTGAAAGAAAATAAAAGCACTGATTAAAGATAAATTATTGCATCCACTGTTTAATATATATACCCACACCCCCTTCACCAGCCAGCAGAGTAGCAGAGCCGACCTAGGAAAGAAGATACTCATCGATCCTGTGACACCGCGTGGGTGCATCGCATTCTACAGGAAGGAACAAATACAATTTCCATTTTCTTTCAGAGAGCACCAGACATTTGGGTCATGGATTTAGCTAAAACTTGATATATGGGCTCCAAATATGCCAAAAAGAAATCTCTAAGCGTCAGTTTCTCTGAATGGGCCTTTTAAAGTCAGGTTTCCTCTACATGTAGAACCCCATGTTAAAAAATCAGCATTTCATCAGCATTTTTCAATAAAAAGCTGTTTTTGACCTGATTTTCAAAACAATATTGCTCAGCTATTGCACTTACAGAATTCCGGAACCTAGCATTTTTTCGTCTTTCCAAGTACTTTCTGGAAAAAATTATTTGAGATTTTTTTATGTATTAGACCATGTAAAATTAAGATGATTTTCGTCATTTTTTCATTTTAAATCCATGACCCATATGTCTGGTGCTCTCCTTGTAAGTCTTTTTCACAAACCCTTGATCTTTTTACAATCGTCTTTTTAGTATTGTCTTTATTTTTTTTTCTTTAATTTTTCGGTTGATAATGGCTAAAAATTCGATATTAGAGGTCTGAACTCGACGGAGAGATTTATTTATCAATGATTTTTTGAAAAATAAACTTGCTTGTGAAATTTCGATTGAATCTTGAATATTACGTCCCAGATATCTCGCAATATAGTCAAAAGAAAGAGTGAAAAATGGTTTTTTTTTTATGCCATGACCTGAGATTTGATGATGAGGACCTGAAATTTCATCGAGAGCTTTGTTTTTTGATGATGTATCGAGTCATCTATTTTTAACAAGAACCCGATTGAATTTTGAATATTGAAACCTAGATGTCTCGCAATAGTTAAAAAAAAAAAAATAACGTTTTTTTTCGTCATAACGGATTTGAAGCGCTCTAAAAGTATATAAAAACAGGAAAAAAAAAAAATAACACCAAGGAGATTTCGATTCTTTGATTCAAGACAAAGTTATAATTTCGTGGCCGATTTTGTTGAAAATTCATAATAAAAAAGTTACAGTGAAAAAAAAGGTCGAAAAGTACTTGAAAATATAGTAAAAAAAAGGGTAAAAAAGTGGTTTTTTTGATGCCATGGCCTCAAATTCGATGATAGAGATCTAAAATTTGGCAGAGAGCTTCCTTTTTGAAAGATCTTTCGAACGATATATATTATGGGTCTGTCCGTATAAAAACGAACCTCAGAGTAAAAAATTTAATTATGAAAAAAAAATATATAAACCATTTTTTCTGGTCAGAAATTATATGTAGTTTCTGGAACTATACTGGTTCTACCACTTTTTTTTTTAATTTAAATTTTTTTAGCCTGTTGATGAATCTATGAACACCACCGGCCTGACTTGTGTGATTCTAGTGCAAAGTTGGTAGCACTGTAAATCGTTCGATATCAACAAAGATTTATAAGTTATGTTTCATTTTTTAGAATGCAGTGTGATTGAGCTCTCAGCAAAGTTTCAATTTGTTTCGGTAATTACAGAAAATTTTGTGCTGTGGTAAAGATTCTTATTTCTCTGTAACACCTGATTTTCTACAGATGCACGGTTTTTTTAAACTTTGATGATTTTTTTCTCGAAAACTATTGACTTTACAAATAAAAGTCCGCTTACATTTTCAACTTATTTTTAGCTGAAAAATATAAAAAAAAAATTTTTTCATCGAAAAAATGACTTTTTTACTTTGTTATTTGTTTAAATAATTGTAAACAAATTTTTCCGTCCACCCTCAAAATTCTTCATTAGGAGGTCAAAATACATCTTTTAAGCCTGGGTGGATCGCTGACCGCTATCGGGTCACGAAAACCCCTACGGCGCGACGCCCAGACTATAAAGAAAGAATCAGAGATAAAAAAGACAAAAAATGAAAAAATTACTTTTAAAAAAAGATTCCGTTGAATTAAATGAGATAAAATATTTAAAAATATATTCATGGTGATCAATTTGACTATTAGATCTTATATTATCAAAGATTTTAATTTAAGTAGTATTATACAACAATGTTTATATTCTATACCCGTTAAAAATGTAAAATCTTCAAAAAATATTTTTTCTTGAATAAACTGCTTCAGAGTTTTTCAATAGATGATTTTTAATTTAATAGTATCAAATATGTATCAGAAATCATTTTTTCAGTGTTCTACAAGAAATTTATTCGTACGCGTAACACCCGGAACAAATTCGTGTAACACCCGGAACATAAAGATAAATTTTTATTAAGTAAAAAAAATGAAAAATACAAAAACTTTTATATGAGCGTAAAAGTTTCAAGACTTAACTTTAACATAAATTTTTATCAGAACTGCATCACTTCATAATTCGCTGAGTTCTTGTATTCTTACCGGTAACATCAGAACCACTTCTGTTTTCAGTAACGCCCGGAACGGACTTTGCATTAAATTTTTAGAAAAATGAAAGATGTGAAAAATTTTTGAATGACATGAAAATTTTCTAAAAAAAAAGTACTTCCCTTTAGTATCAATTTTTTTTTTTTTTTTAGTATTCTATGTTCATAAATATTTGAAAAACTGTGTGCGATGTAACACCCGTCACATACGGACAGACCCTTATGTAAGGGTTCCGATCGAACCCTCAATATCCTACTCAACTTTACCTTGTAATTATATTAATTTTAAATCGTCATTTTCATAAGACTTCAAGGCTCTTGCGGCAATATTAAAAAAAGGGAAAAAATTTTTTTTTTGGTGCTAAAGCTTCTTTTTTATATAAACAAAAAAGTGGATGGGGGGGAGCAAGCATCGGAGCAGTTTGGGAAATAAGGGACACCCTAATGCCCAGTGTTATGGGGTTGTTTGGTGGTTTATTTATATATTAAACAACCTTAGACTTCGCTTCGCTCCGCCCTCGGGTGTTTAAACCGCCCTGGTAACGAGGCTGCACCTGTATCGAAAAACACTATTAAAATAATAAAAATTTTGAAGTTTTTTTAATCTGTAACAATGCTTGTCCGAGATAGCCGACGAGTTTTTCACTGTTTACAACAACTTCCTGGAGTACTTCGTCCTAAGTACTCTCAGCTTAATCCGTACCTGAAAAGAATTCTGTCATGCTTGGGAAGACGCGGACGCGAGCTATCTTTCAAATGCCGGTAGTGGGTGGGGTGAAGTTCCCAAAGCTAAATTCAAAATATTAAAAAAAAACAAACAAAGAGAATATGATTCTCGCGATAATTCCTAGCCGAGTGGAGGATGAGAGTTATTCATTAAATGACAAACACCAAAAAAATCCATCTTATACTTCAATTTATTAAATCAATCAAAACAAAGAAAAAGTCTACAATAAAATTAACGGTGTTCGGTGATTTAGTTAAGTCCGGCCAATCGCGCGGGTGGCTAAACAAAAAAACAAAAAAAAATAAACAAAAAAAGTAAACAAATAAATCTGCCGCGTGACTACGCCAGTCGGCTCGCATTTTCTACGCCTAAATTTTATCGAGAATTTGTGCGTAGAATCTTATTGAATAAAAACCAGATAGGGAGAGAAAAATTTATCAGTGGTTTCTCTCCCTCTACATACAGCACTCCTGCGTGCTCGCTCGCACACGATCGCGGGGTTTACCAACCTTTCTCAAATCTGATACGAGAATCGTCCCGTTTCTTGGTTAGTATGGGCGATGGCACGAACTCGCGGGATGCAAGACGCGGGACGCAGGACGCGGGACGCAGGATTTCCCGCATCCCGCGAGTTCGTGCCATCGCCTTATACTAACCGAGAAACAGGCCTATTCTCAGTTAGGACGTATCGTGAATGCGCTACGTGTGCGTAAAAAAAATCTAAATTTACAATTACAAATATTAATTTATTAAGTTTATTCATTCAAAATAAATTATTATGGAATAAAAAATTATAAATTTAATATTGGAAATTCATGAAAAGTACATGATTATCCATCAAATTTGAGAAAGCACATTCCTGCAAAAGCACGGGAACAGTGGGATCCCACTCGAGTTGGATTGTTTCAGTACTCTACCGTCGTTTTTGCTGAAAAATGACGGTCTCGTACTGAAACATCCAACTCTCGTGGAATCGCCACTGTTCCCGTGCTTATACAGGAATATACTATTCTCGCTGGTGTGAAGATCTCTGAGTTTGCAGACGTACTTGTCCGCGATGACGACACACTCATTCACTCTTTTCTTCGCATAATCCACGACGTCGAATCTACCGCAAACGACACGACTCGCCGCGTTACAAAACTTTCTTTCGAACAACGAAAAACGAGTAAAATCAATGAGTGTTCGACTCGGCGTCCTACACACGTCTGGCGCGTGTCGGTCCCATTCTCTCCGGTCCGGCCGCTAACGGTCGGTCCGTTCCGGAATGGTCCGATAGCAGCCGACCGTCAGCTGCTAGCCCACGTCCACACGGAAAATCAATATCGATCGTGTGCACGGATATTTTCACCGACCATGACAAATCTTATAGCCTGATTGATTTAAAAATTAAAAACAAATCGCAGTTAATAAATTACTACAAGGGGGCCATATTAGGTACACAAATTTTTGGTGTCTTGAAAAAACGTGTTTTGGTAAATCCTTTTGCATTTCAAGCTCATTGATCAAAATCGAACGCGCAAGGTCTCATTTTAAAGCTCTTGAGTGAACCTTTAAAATGAGACCTTACCAATAAAAAATATTGATTTGATTCGCCTCAACGTCGATTCTCGCTTATGGGGGCCATATTAGGTACACCTACCTTATAATTAGAATTGATATTTTAAAGTATTATTAACTGTACTAAAAATGTTATAAATATTCACTATTAAAAAAGAAAATTATGAATTCAATATATTTTTGATTTAAAATCAGTCTTTTTTTACAATTTTTGGGGGGGTCCAATTGAGTATTTATGACGTCCTTCCTAGGGGAGGGGGTCTCTTAGTTTTGACAAGTTAGGATCAGGGGGAGGAAGTGGGTCAAAAATATATTTAGCGTGACATCATTTATGGATGTTCCCTCATAACTTGACGAAATTTTGGATTTTTTTTTTTTGAGGTTAGGTTGCTATCTGATGTTGCGTGAACAATCTCTTGTTGTTGCCTTGGTCCGATGAACTCGCATGCCAACGCCTCGAAAGCCTAATTCTGCGATAATCAATGTAGATTTTTTGAGAATGACCATTTTATATCCTAAAGCCCAATCGGGCTTTAACGGCGATTTGGTTTTTTTTAAACCGACTGCCGTGAAAGCCTGCAGGGCTTTATATACTTTGATTTTTGGTTTTAGGTTAGGACGCTTCAAAGAAAAACTATTTTAGGATGATTATTTCATTTATATTATACATCCCGCGCGTAGCTGATGATCCCCTGAGTAATTAAAAAAAAAAATTAACCCGAACAAAGCCCGCATTGAAAAGTTATGAACGTTTCATTTTTCGAAACGCTGATTCCCTTTGGTCAGGGGAATTCGATTTCAGTTTCGAGCATCCGGTCTCTCTGCCTGCGCTCTCTGTAGACTTAACCGGACGTGACGTATGCGGTGGGCGTGTCTATTTTTGCTGTCTCACTCTTACTGCTTACCTACAGCGGCAGACGGGGGCATGTAGGCCCGAGCCTGTAGCCATGAGGCGACTGGTGGCGCTGTATCAATTAGCAGCTCCCTACAGCTGACTCGTGAGCTGACTACAGCTGACTGCGGAGCCGCTGAGCCGAGCAGCTTGTAATGTGTTATGAGCAATAACTTTTTTATAAATAATTGATTGTCATAGAAAAAACAGTACTGAAGACCCTTATTTTCATTATATATTAAATAAGTGGTAGAATTTACAATTATTAATTTGTTTAATTTCAATAAAAGAGTATGAAATAAATAATCTCTACAGTCTTTCTATGATCATCATCATCAAAGATTTTTCAATTATTGTGGTGTGCCCTGTGAGTTGATAATAATTGTGCTGTGGTTGTGTTGGGAACCTGATGGCTGGAGGTGCATATTGGCAATATTAAAAATAAAGTTTTTTCTGAATGTGTGTGTGTGTGTGTCAGGTTGAACTTGCAAATTACTTTTTTATAATCCACCCAACTTGCAAATTGCAAAAGGTGCAATTGCAGCACATAATGTCATTGTCATACGCATTATCGCTTAATTTCATAGAATCATCATAGAAATGTATATGCTCTGAGCCAATACACTTGAACTGTTAAAGTTTTGTAATCCTACCCTTTTTCAAAAATAAACTTGATGTCTGAAAGTTTTGTAATCCCACTTTTTTTCTAAAATAAACTTGATGTCTGACAATGAATTTTAATTTTGATTGTAACTGTTACATTCACTCAGGGTGTTAATGATAAATATATTTAAGTCAACATGAATCAATTATTAAAATTTTTTATCTTTTTTGTTGCCTGTATGCAAGCTTAAGTTATGCGGCCAAAGTGATTTTACATTTTAAAATTGGTTAATTAAGAAGTACAAAAGAAATAGATAGTTTTGGGTCTAGGTATCCAGTGGACCAGAAATTATGAATTCTATTTGGCATGGATTTTTAAAGTACGGATGAGCGTTTGCTTCATTATTTTCAAAGTGGATTTAGTTTGTCCATCAATTATGTATGCAAAATGAATTCAAAAGTACTTCATAACAGTAAATTATGTCTATGATTTTTATGTGTTCTGACTAATGATAAAATTTATATAAAAGAAATTTAAACCTAAAGAACTAGATTTATCCAAGTCAACATGAATCAATTATTAAAAATTTTTATCTTTTTTGTTTTCTGTAAGCAACCTTAAGTTATGCGGCCAAAGTGATTTTAAATTTTAAAATTGGTTAATTTTTTTTTACAAGAATTAAAAAGTACATCAGAAATAGATAGTTTTGGGTCTAGGTATCCAGTGGACCAGAAATTATGAATTCTATTTGGCATGGATTTTTAAAGTACGGATGAGCATTTGCTCCATTATTTTCAAAGTGGATTTAGTTTGTTCATCAATTATGTATGCAAAATGAATTCAAAAGTACTTCATAACAGTAAATTATGTCTATGATTTTTATGTGTTCTGGCTAATGATAAAATTATATGAAAGAAATTTAAACCTATAGAACTAGATATATCCAAGTCAACATGAATCAATTATTAAAAATTTTTATCTTTTTTGTTTTCTGTAAGCAAGCTTAAGTTATGAGGCCAAAGTGATTTTAAATTTTAAAATTGGTTAATTTTTTTTTTACAAGAATTAAAAAGTACAAAAGAAATAGATAGTTTTGGGTCTAGGTATCCAGTGGACCAAAAATTATGAATTCTATTTGGCATGGATTTTTAAAGTACGGATGAGCATTTGCTCCATTATTTTTAGAGTGGATTTAGTTTGTCCATCTATTATGTATGCAAAACGAATTCAAAAGTAGTTCATAACAATAAATTATGTCTATGATTTTTATGTGTTCTGGCTAATGATAAAATTATATGAAAGAAATTTTAAACAGAAGAACTAGATTTATCTAAGTTAACATGAACCAATCATTGAAAATTTTAATCTTTTTTTTAATCATTTTATGGTTACAAATGAGTATTTGCTACATTTCAATGTAAATTTACATTAAAATAAAGTTATGCAATGTACATTTAAAAAATAGGTAAATACTAAATTGAATTTTTTTTTTTTACATATGAAATTGATTTACCAAGGACTTTTATGGGTTCTGGTTTATGTCGTGGTTTTACATCAGAATAATTGAATATATCTTAGTTATTGTTAAATTATTTAGAATTTGTTAAGATCGTGAAATCATTTATTAAGACATATTTCAACAATATTAATGATGTATTTATGGAGTTTGGTTTTTTTGAACTTGTGGACAAAAAGGAAATACATTTAAATATTTACCGAATTTACGCAATAAAATCTTTAAAAAATACTTTTAAAAAAGTAATGTTTACGGCGATTGGTTTTTTAAAAAGGAATCTAAATAAAAAATTATACGCTAAGTATGATCTTTAAAAAATACTTTTAAAAAAGTAATATTTACGGCGATTGGTTTTTTTAAAAGGAGTCTAAATAAAAAGTTTTACGCTAAATATAATAATCTTTTTTTGAAAATGAATTAATGAAAGAAGTGAAATCTAAAAATTTATTACGGACGACTTGAGGCCGAATTACTTATTATTTAAAAATAATTTTCTCTTCTAAAAGATGATTATATTATGTTGAATCACCTTCAATATACGTAAAGTTAACATTTTTCAATTATAGCACATACATGGGAAAACACATGCAAATTGCACACAACTCAAACACTTTTTAAAATTAAAAATTAAAATATGTTGTTAAGAAGCACACTGAGCATTCAAAATATAATTTAAAAAACACAGGTATCAATGCTTTTTTTCGAGATAATTTAGTTCAAAGAATATTAAATTTTTACAGGTCAAGTATAGACATACATTGTGATTTAGTTGATTTCTAACTCAATTACAACATGTTTTAATTTTAAAAAGTGTTTGAGTTGTGTGCAATTTGCATGTGTTTTCCCATGTATGTGCTATAATTGAAAAATGTTAACTTTACGTATATTGAAGGTGATTCAACATAATATAATCATCTTTTAGAAGAGAAAATTATTTTTAAATAATAAGTAATTCGGCCTCAAGTCGTCCGTAATAAATTTTTAGATTTCACTTCTTTCATTAATTCATTTTCAAAAAAAGATTATTATATTTAGCGTAAAACTTTTTATTTAGACTCCTTTTAAAAAAACCAATCGCCGTAAATATTACTTTTTTAAAAGTATTTTTTAAAGATCATACTTAGCGTATAATTTTTTATTTAGATTCCTTTTTAAAAAACCAATCGCCGTAAACATTACTTTTTTAAAAGTATTTTTTAAAGATTTTATTGCGTAAATTCGGTAAATATTTAAATGTATTTCCTTTTTGTCCACAAGTTCAAAAAAACCAAACTCCATAAATACATCATTAATATTGTTGAAATATGTCTTAATAAATGATTTCACGATCTTAACAAATTCTAAATAATTTAACAATAACTAACAAGGAGAGGTCACACCCTCTGGGTCACCGATCTTGACGAAACTTTGGGGATCGTTTTCTTATACCAAAAGATGAAGAAATCTACCAATCATCCCATCTAATGGGCCTTTTATACCTAGTTCCTACATAGCTTATATCGTATTTTTAGCTCTTTTTGGGTTTTTTTGCGAATTTTCAAAAAATTCCTGTTCGTAGCCTATTGCACTTACAAAATTCTGCAACCCCGCATTTTTTTTGTTTTTTCATCTTCTTTTGAGAAAAAATATTTTTAAATCTAATTTTGAAGAAATAGTCCATGTAAAATTAAGGTAATCAAAAGCATTTTTTTACTGTTTTTTTGGTTTTATGAACTTAAACTGTACGTCGTCAGCCTTATCAAAATTATGTCTAAAAATATTTTTTCTAAAAAATTCATAAAAAAATATAGAAAATGCGGGGTTGCAGAATTCTGTAAGTGCAATAGGCTTTGAGCAGGAATTTTTTGAAAATTGGCACAAATAACCACAAAAGTCGCACTAAAGTGTTAAAAGTGTCAAAACAAGCTGATTTTCAAAAAATTCCTGCTCAAAGCCTATTGCACTAACAGAATTCTGCAACCCCGCATTTTCTTTGTTTTTTTATGAATTTTTTAGAAAAAATATTTTGAGACATAATTTTGATAAGGCTGACGACGTACAGTTTAAGTTTATAAAACCAAAAAAACAGTAAAAAAATGCTTTTGATTACCTTAATTTTACATGGACTATTTCTTCAAAATTAGATTTAAAAATATTTTTTCTCAAAAGAAGATGAAAAAACAAAAAAAAAGCGGGGTTGCAGAATTTTGTAAGTGCAATAGGCTACGAACAGGAATTTTTTGAAAATTCGCAAAAAAACCCAAAAAGAGCTAAAAATACGATATAAGCTATGTAGGAACTAGGTATAAAAGGCCCATTAGACGGGATGATTGGTAGATTTCTTCATCTTTTGGTATAAGAAAACGATCCCCAAAGTTTCGTCAAGATCGGTGACCCGGAGGGTGTGACCTCTCCTTGTAAGATATATTCAATTATTCTGATGTAAAACCATGACATAAACCAGAACCCATAAAAGTCCTTGGTAAATCAATTTCATATGTAAAAAAAAAAAATTCAATTTAGTATTTACCTATTTTTTAAATGTACATTGCATAACTTTATTTTAATGTAAATTTACATTGAAATGTAGCAAATACTCATTTGTAACCATAAAATGATTAAAAAAAAGATTAAAATTTTCAATGATTGGTTCATGTTAACTTAGATAAATCTAGTTCTTCTGTTTAAAATTTCTTTCATATAATTTTATCATTAGCCAGAACACATAAAAATCATAGATTTGAGATTAGATTGTTTTTTCGGATGAGCATTCTTCACTCATGTTAAGCCTTATATAAATCTTTAGTCAGTCATCCATATAGAATTCAATTTTTTACACAGAAAAAATTGATGCAAATCGTTTTTTTAAGTTTTGAGATTATGTTTGCTGCTAAATTTTTGTCAGCTTAAAGTGCCATATTTATGCTTAAAAAAAATAAGTCATTGTCTAGAAAGCCTAATCCACTGTAGAAAAAACGCTTTGATCGACTGGAATCAATTTTTAGAATTTTGAGGTCAGCAGGCCTTATTTTTATTTGCAATACAGCAGAGACAAGGTACTGATTTATTGTTTATAAACAGTTGCCTCAAAAGTTATATTTTCTTTTAATTACACATATCTAAAGACGGAGAATAAATCTTTCTTATTTATAGGTTAGGTTGCGATTTCAAACATCTCCTATTTATTACCACTATATTCAAGTTTTCTTAATTATGTTCCATGTTAACATTAACCAGCCATTAATTCAATACCAATTATTTTGAGTTTAAATTACCTTCTTTTATGTCAACCATTTTTAATTTTCCCGGTTATCTTTTTTCTTCGATGTATCATAAGGATACTTTCTTTTAATGATAATAGATTTTAAACAATTGCAAAAGTATAAATTTTTAGTTCCTCGTTTTTATTCATTCTGTCACTTTGTATTTTTATATTTTAATGATTATGTGTACATATATTTTTTAAGTCGAGAAATTGATTTTAATAGACAAGATGCACATCGAGATCGATTTGGATCATCTCGTCGACGATGTGATTCAAGTCGTCAGCGATGTTGATACCAATGTGGCTCATGTCTTTTTTTTTTTTTTAATAGAGGTGCAAAGCACCACTTTGATAAAAACATTAAAAACGAATTAAATAAATTGTATTTCGTACATTTTGGATTTTTCAAGTCAAAGATGTTGAATGTATACTCTTTGAGATAGTCGCTTACTTCTTAAAAAAAAAAAATAATAATAAAAAACCGGAAAAACATTAAATAATATGATGTTAAAACGAACAATCAATGAACTTCGAGATTTGAGAATGAAAAAAATTCGGTTCCATCCCAACTGGGATCCAAGCCCAGATCTTCTGCCAGCTTATGTTTGTTAATAAATTAGTTGCATGTTTGTTAATAGATTTATTTTATGTTTGTTAATAAATCAACAAACATAAATTATCATATTTATAAATGAGGTCATCTTCATAAATTAAAAAATGAGCGAAACCTTCCAGTTAAAATAAACTAACTCTTTATTTTCATTTTAGTTTTAAAATACAATTGTAATAATTTTTAGGTCATCGGAGCACTCACATCTGTGATACTCATATGGGTTGTTACAGGAGTACTGGTTTTTTTAGCTCTTCAGCGTATAGTTAATGAGGACTTCGAATTAGATGCTTCCATCATGCTAATTTCATCGGCTTTTGGAGTTGCGGTCAATTTAATGTGAGTGTATTATTCTTAATTACTCGGAATTTATGCAAAGGCCAAGTTTTTTCACAATTTAAAAAGTTTTTCTTACTGCTCTTTAACCGTTAAGAAGTTTTTATAAAGCGAATAAGTTGCAAAAAAAAAAAATACGTACCGTAAACTGGAGTGACTTTGGACACTTTTGAACTTTGAAGTCACGTAACTTTTTTTTTTAATGCACGTATCGATTTGAAACTTTTTGGAAAACTCAGATCTCAATATTTTCTTTTGTTTCAGACCAGTTTGGTTACGTTAATGTTTTTTTTAAGCTTGCAAAGTTTAAAGAAGAGTCTTTTCATAGATTTTTAAAATTGGGGTGACTTTGACTACCCACCGGCCAAGATTTAGAAGATGATTTAATCAGTGTCGGCTCTGATATCACTTTTACAATTTTTCTTTTAAATACCATGTTTTATCTAGTTTCTTAGGCTACTCCCAATTTGAGATGGTATTGCCAAAACCATCACTTGTGCTGAGGCATCCACATCGATGTTGAGAACTTTTCCAGGGAAAAGTCATTGTCATATTTTACTTTTTTTTTTTTTGGAACGAAGTTCCTTATTGGAGCTTACGACGCGCAGGAGGGCTGCAGCAAAAAAAACGTAACGTCACAAAAAGTGCGAGATTACGTAGCAGTTTACCTATATATATTTTTTTCCCCCTCCAACAAGTCCAGGCTCACAGAAGGTAGAGCCAGAGCTCGCGTTAGAGAGAGAGAGAGGAAGTTTTGAATTCGGAAGAGTCAAGATAGACACCTAGTGAATTTGGAGATAACTACAACCTGTAGATGATTTCCCCAGGAAGTTTTGACTCCGGAAGAGTCAGGACAGTCACCTGGTGAATTTGGCGATATCTACAACCAGGAAGTTTAGACTCTTGAAGAGTCAGAACAGACACCTGATGAATTTGGTGACAACTGCAACCTGGAGATGATTTTCCCAGGAAGTTTTGACTCCAGAGGAGTCAGGGTGGACACCTGGTGCACATGATTATAGTTACGCCTTGGAGATAAATTCCCCAGGAAGTTTTTACTCCGGAGGGTTCAGGACAGACACTGGTGGACTTGGTGATTGTTACGCCTTGGAGATGATTTCCCCAGGAACTTTTGACTCCGGAGGGGTCAGGACAGACACCTGGTGAGCTTGGCGACAACTGCAACCTAGAGATGATTTCTCCAGGAAGTTTTGACTCCAGAGGTCAAGGTGGACACCTGGTGCACTTGGTGATAGTTTCACCAGGGAGATGATTTTCTCAGGAAGTTTTGACTCTGGAGAGCTTAGGATAGACACGGAGCCCTTGGTGACAGTTACGCCTTGGAAATGGTTTTACTAGGAAGTTTTGACTCCGTGTAGCTCAGGACGGACATCTGAAGCACCAAGTGATAATTGCACCTTGGAGACGACTTCCCCAGGAAGTTTTGACTCTGGTGGGGTCGGAGTAAATACTTTGTGTGCCTGGTAATAACAAAGCCCTGGAGATAATCTCGTAGTAAATCTGATGATTTGACCTTACAGTTAAAAGCACCCAACAGGGAATTGCAGCCGAGCAGCCCAGCCAATAAGCCTGACCCCGCACCGGCAGCCAGCTCACAGAGCGCACGAGGAGTAACGATGGGGCCAATACGGGGCCCCGATTCAGCCCGTACTACACTGTCAAAAATGTAGGAAGTCCATCGCACATTAAAAAAAAAAGCGGAACTTGGGTTCCTCGGAAGGAACGAAGTTCCCGACGCTTTTCCCCTGCAGTAATGCGAGCGAATTTCAGGTGAGATAAAAGAATTCAATTTACGTAAAAATACAGATAACTACACTTCATCTGAGATCCACTTGCGTAACTGCAGGGGAAAAACGTCGGAAACTTCGTTCCTTCCGCGAAACCCGAGTTCCGCTTTTTTTTTTTTATTTAACGCCTACCCAAAGCAAAAAATATATAAATAATTATAAAATTTAATTGATATTAGAGAAATTTATCAGTAATAAAAAAATTAATTTCAAACTTCAACATAACAGTTCAGTAAATTGACTTTTTCAGTTGGATTTGAAGCGTCCTCTTCAGAGTCAACTCATTTTCTGTATCTCTAACCTATATATGGGACCTGTCACTAAGATTATAAATCCTGTTTTTAAGCTTCCCTTCCAACTCCTTATTATTTTGTATGATTACGGTATATACTGATTCTAAGCACTCGATTGCCTCTTCGGGCTTAACACCAAAACGATCAGTCAGTTAAGTATCTGCCTATCCGCATCTTCTTTCCGGGTTGCCACTATGAGCTCAATACAACTGAAGTACGATAATTCATAATCATTCTCTTCATTACCCACAACCTTTTTCCAGGGCCGTAATAACTCGTACAGTTTCTTAAAATCTTTAGTACTGTCTGTAATGTATGTAAAGTGGGTAGTTGAAAGAAATGAATAAGTACTTTGTTAAATTATATTTATTAATCAACCATCATTGAATACATGTTACTTTGAGCATAGCCGTAGTGCAACTGCCGCGTTCGCAGGCGCACCGAGGCTCACACCCGAAAAGTGCTGACGCTCGCACATTTCTACTTTCATACATTACAACTTTCCGCCTCATTTAAATATTGCTTCTCTAACAACCGCGAAGAGCGTCGCACTTTTACACTTTCATGATTACATTTAATTATCTGATCTATGTGGCGTTTTACTTGCACATTCTCATCATTTGTAACAACATACGTAGATGGTGACAATTGTTTCGCAATGGTCCCGCCTGACCTCTTATCGGATCTCACACCGTACTCGTTTATCATAACACGGTCTTCGGTTGACAATGCGACCTTGCGTCTGCCTGGTCTCGCTACAATTTGCTCACGCTGCTTTTTCGCTACTTCCTCCACGACATTCAGCTCATTAACATCTTTACTAAAGTTTGCCTCTTTCTTGTTTGTTTTTCTGGCTTTTTTTAGAGGGTTCTGCATTTTTATCATTTTTAAGAAGAGCTAAATCAAACTCAGAAATTAGAGCCTGTTGGAGTACTTTTATTTTGGTAGTTTTTTGGTAATCTTTTTAAGATTGAATTAACATCTGTTGAATGTATTGCACACTTTTTGAACCCAGCTATAATAGATATTTTTCTTGTTTCCATGAGTTTTTCGATAAATTTTTGCAAAAATACAGGAAAAGCTGATTTTTTAAATACTTGCTCTCCAGTGCGCACTTTATTTTCGTCAAGAATTTTCTTCCAAGCTGCTTCCATGAGTCTAAAGTACGCCACATCAAGTGGCTGTGTTAAGTGCGTTGAATTTGGAGGTAGAGAAACAAAAGCTATATTATTTTCTCTACATAGTTTTTTTCCTTCTTGTTTTTTGAGTCTTAATAGAAACAAGGACTCAAAACAGTCTTCAAAAATTTCCATTTTGAACCATCCTGAAGGATAATTATGATTAGCACCCTCCATGTTTAGAAAACTTTAGTTGTGAAGGATCACCTGGGACAAATACAAATAAACAACACTTAATTAGTGGGTCATTTATTCAAATTAGGTGCAAAGTTTCTTGCGCCGATGTGCAGACCAATTTTTGTTGTTTTACGAAAACAAAAACAAGTATTTTTGGTTTTTATAAAACTAATCTCGAGTAAGGTACTGTTTGCGAAATAACGCGAGCGAAAAGGGAAAAGGAGAAGGCAGGAAATCACTGGGCTTCGAATAACTGACACTGGCTTTTAACAACTTTAACTTTTGGTGAATTTATTTATCGGTATCTAAGGTTTACAATAGAGGAGAGTGGTCACGCCGTTTTGACCGGGTGGCACTCTACCTCTGGCAATAGTCATTGACTTTAATTAGCGGAGCACACTAAACGCGACTGCTCGCTTTCTTTAACTGATGCCGACTGACTGCGGACGGAAGTCTTCTCGGCGACCACGCCTCGCGTGAGTCGCTCGGCTGATTTCCGACCAAGGTAGTCCAAACTAATGGCTTAAGTGCCAAAATTCAAATTTATACTATTAATTCTAAACATTCCGCCCACCTTAATCCATGCGGGCATGGATTAATTATTGATAGTCTTGTTAGCGGGCTGAAGTAACACTAAGTTGCAAGCTCCAACTTCCACGGCTGGAGGGGGCGTCTGGCAAGCTTCTGCTGGCACTAAAAGGAGCAGCTTCACTGACGGTCGGGGAAGCTTGGAAGTGGCCGTCCTCAGCTCACACACCCGATTGTCCCCCTGGGGATCAGGGTAGGTCTCCATTACACGAGCCAAAGGCCACTGTCCAGGTGGTGTGTTTTCAGCTCTGATAAACACCACGTCCCCTGGTTGGAAGGAACGAGTACGAGATCTCCATTTATCTCTTGGCTGCAGGGAAGACAGGTACTCATTGCGCCAGCGAACCCAAAAATGCTGCATTTTTTGGGAAATGAGCTGCCACCTACGGCCCACAGGAACGTTTTCGGTTGTGAAGTCTGGTTCTGGAATCAAATGAGAAGGTCTTAAAATTAAGAAATGTGAAGGAGTTAGAAAATTCAGGTCAGAGGGATCGTCTGAAAGAGGCAACAAAGGCCGTGAATTTAGACAAGCCTCAATGCGACAAAGTAGAGTAGACATTTCCGAGAAAGTAAGAACGGTGTCCCCGATCACTCTACGTAGATGATGCTTCGTGGCTTTGACGCCAGCTTCCCAAATGCCCCCGAAATGGGGGGCGCCTGGAGGGTTGAATTTCCAAAGGGTGCCTTGTTGAGCAAAAACCTCGATAACTTCGTTTATGAACACAGAACGTTCGCGGAACATTTGGCGAAGCTCGGCGTCAGCACCGATGAAATTGGTGCCCTGATCACTATAGATTAAAGCGCAATGTCCTCTCCTAGACGAGAAACGGTGGAATGCAGCGATGAAAGATTGAGTAGAATAATCCTCGGCGAGCTCTAAGTGGATGGCTCGGGTACATAGACACACGAACAAACAAACATAACCTTTCGTGGTGCCGCGACCTCTACTCTTGGTTAGCCGAATCGAAAAGGGACCAGCGTAGTCCACGCCGGAGTGGGCGAAGGGGCGAGCTGGTGTGACACGAACACTTGGCAACTCTCCCATGAGAGGATTCATTGTCTGGTGCGAAAACCTCAGACAGGATTTACAATTTCCCAACACTTTCTTAACAGTCTTACGACCGTTGATGATCCACACGTCCTGTCTGAGGGTTCCCAAAGTCAATTGTACTCCTCCATGGAGAGTATCAAGATGGGCTTTTCGGACAAGCAACTGGCTTAAGTAGCAGTCGCCAGGCAAGATGAACGGATGTTTTTGGTCAAAAGAGAGTAGGGCACGGTCCAAACGACCACCAACCCTAAGAAGGCCGTCTTTAACGATTGGATTGAGCTTGAGGAGTGCTACTGGTAGTTTTCTACCATGCTTGGACGTAGTCAGAATTCTTTTAATCTCGTCACTGAAAAAGGCACGCTGGTTATGGTAAATCCATAACAATTTAGCGTCCGTCAGTTCGACCGGTTCCAATACGTCGCTCTCGAAACTGGGGAGACTCAAAAAACTATAAAATTTAAAACTTATGTTCGATTTTTTATGTAGCACTTTTAAAAACAATTTCCGAACGAATCTTATCACATAAGGTGTAACTCGCAACAGCCTTCCCAAAGTGGAATGGCGAAGGCCCAAGCTCCAGATTTCGGGAAGCGCAGTTTGGGTTGTGACGTGAGCAAACAAGCCAATGTCAGTCCTTTTAACCTGGGTAGGATGGTGAGAGGACAAGTCGTCCGGAATTGTAGACCAAGGGCTTGAAGATTCTGAGAGCCAAGATGGGCCCTGCCACCACAATTTGCAATCCGACAACAACTCTGGGTTCATCCCGCGCGAGGCAATGTCGGCAGGATTTTCAGCGGACTTGACGTGATGCCAGAAAGCATCCGGAACCAAGGATTGAATTTCGCTGCACCTGTTGGCTACGAAGGTTTGCCATTGCGATGGGTGGCCTCGAAGCCAAAACAGGACATCTCGCGAATCAGACCAGAGATGCACCGTGTCGATTTTGATGGGCAAGATTGAAAGTTGATGATTGACCAATTTTGATAAAATATGAGCGCCAGCCAACTCAAGTCGTGGAACGCTCAGAGTCTTGAGTGGGGCCACTCTTGTTTTGGCGATCTGGAGTGAGCAGTGAACTGCAGATGGGTTCACGAATCTTAGGTAGACAGCAGCCGAGTAAGCTCTCTCCGACGCATCGGAAAATCCATGAATCTCGCAGATCAAGGTTTCAGGAGAGTAGTTCAAATAGCGAGGTATACGTATGGTGCCTATGGCAGGCAACTTCGAGATCCAAAGCTCCCACTGTCTGACGTATTCGTCAGGGAGTGGATCATCCCAATTAGCTTTCAGCAGCCACAAGGACTGCATAAATATTTTGGCAGATACAACGACCGGGGCCAGCCAGCCCATGGGATCGAAAATTTTGGCAATGCTAGACAGAACTAGTCGCTTAGTGGGCCTAACTGGACTAATTTCACAATTCACGTTGGATCTCAACGTATCTTCCAGAGAATTCCAAACTAAACCAAGCACCGTGGACGAGGACGAGTCCTCGAAGACCAATTCTGGGTTAGTTGCGAGGTGATCTGGCGGCAGATCCGCCAGAACTTCAGGGCAATTCGACAGCCATTTTCTCAGCTCGAAGCCACCCTCTTTGAGAAGACCTATCAATTGGGATTTCTTCTCAAGGGTTTCTTTAAGCGTATGCCCGCCGGAAGTTTCGTCATCCATGTAGCTTTCATTGTCGATGATTGGTACCGCCAGAGGGTAGATTTTACGATAGGCCTTGGCCAGCTCTCGTAAAGTACGAATGGCCAGGTATGAAGAACAACCCAAGCCATAGCTGACAGTCAGCAGGTACCAGATTTGAAGGGGGTCGCTCGGATTGAAACGCCAGACGATAGCTTGAAAGTGCACGTCTTCCGAGTCGACCTTTATTTGGCGAAACATCTGCTTGATATCGGCAACGAAGACGAATTTATACAGTCTCCATCCACAAATTAAGTCAGGGAGCTCTGGCAGTAGATTAGGACCAGTGTGGAGTAGGTCATTCAATGATATGTTTAAGTCGGTTTTGCTCGA
This sequence comes from Encarsia formosa, assembly GCA_038277355.1. Classification (NCBI taxonomy): domain Eukaryota; kingdom Metazoa; phylum Arthropoda; class Insecta; order Hymenoptera; family Aphelinidae; genus Encarsia; species Encarsia formosa. The sequence goes on along the minus strand of CM076186.1, from coordinate 47,599,837 downwards.
CCCATTGAAAACAGCTCGAAGCTTAGTAGTTGAGCTAGTTGGTTTGAGCACACCATGATGAGGCAAGAAGAAGCTGTTTTCCAGGGGCTTGAATATCGGATCCTCGGGGGACACAGGGATCATGTGACCAGCGGAAATGTAGTCCATCATGAACTCTTTGTACAATTCTTTGAATTCAGGATCCTTCTCGAAGCGCCGCTCCATCTTTCTCAACATGGCAACAGCCTTACTGTAGGAGTTACCAATTCGAGTTGGTTTAGATGATCTGAAAGGCAGCTTGACGACGTAACGGCCGTCATGGTCTCGCTTAACGTTTCTTACATAGTGCTGCTCGCACTCTTCGTCGTCGGGGCGAGAGTACTTAGATTTGGAGGGCAGCTCCTCCTGCTTCCAGAATCTTTGCAGATCGAAGTTGAGTGAATTGTCTGTACAGTGTAATGACACTGAATTGGACACATACGAATTCAGTAGTGGAATCGGGCCAGAAATCAGCCACCCCAATTGAGTGGCAGTGGCAATTGGTTGATCAGGCTTGCCTCTGATTACGCTCTCCTGGACTATCCGAGCATGTATTTCGGCTCCTAAGAGCACGTCTATCTGAGCGTTATCCAAGAACTGTGGATCGGCCAGGTTGAGGTGTGACAGATACAAGAGGTCTGAAACCTGGCGCTTCTGAGGGGGCACGTAGTTACACACCCGTGGTACTACCAATGCCTTAACCTCACACGAAAACCAAGAATCGAAATGCGGACTAATTTGGAAATGTGTGATAGCTTGGCTAGTGACGGCTTGGACACCGCCAACTGCAGACACTTGAGCGTTGGTGGAGGAGCAGACTAGGCCAAGTTCTTCTCTCAAATTCTGAGAAATGAACGATGACTGAGAGCAATTGTCGATAAGAGCTCTAGCCTTTATTTTCCGACCGTCGGATCCTTTAACGAAAACCCGCGCTGTTCCTAAAAGGACCGTTGAGTAATGTTCGGTTTCATCGGTAGCCCCATTAAAGAAGGGCGTAGCGCCAATGTCCAATTGAATGTTAGCCTTAGACGCGGGAATGGTCCCCGTATTGGGAGGTCCACCAGGTACCAAGGTAGTTATTGGAGCGGGAGGTTTATCCTTAAAAGGAGAATGAAGCAAAGAATGGTGTTGACCTTGGCAATGCAGACAACTGAATTTGGATTTGCAGTCCCTCATGTGATGAGGACCGAAGCAGTTAAGACACAGCCTCCTTTGAAAAACAATTGTTTTCCTTTCAGCCGGTGTCTTTTCCTTGAATCTGGGGCAACGAGCGAGAGTGTGATCCTCGTTGCACAAGCTACACCTCTTGTCATCCCTTTCCTTCCTCCTCGAAGAAGCCTTGGGAGTCTCGACCGAGGCCACTGCCGTGGTGGTTGCACCGGATTTCCTATGGGTACTAGGGGGAGTGGCTGATGCAGGTTTATCGATTCTCTCGACAGACTCCAACACTAAGGCTTGAGCTTCCAAAAAGGATTTTACTCTCTCAATAGTAGGCGACTTCATGTGTTTTCCGAGACTCTTCTCCCAATCGCGACGAGTGTTACTGTGCATGTTTCGAACTAACATGAAGACAATAATGTCGGACCAGTACTTGGTGGGCCGCTCCAAGGCTTGGAGCGCATTCAGAGGTGTAAGGGTTTCGCTAAGTAAGCGCTTAACTTCAAAATAAGTCTCGGAAATCATTGGTTTGACGGAGAATAAATCTGCCAGGTGATTATGAACCAGACGACGCTCGTTTTCGTAGAAAAGCTTCAACGTCTCCCAAGCTGGCGCATAGCTCTTATCTGAAATAGGCAAGTCCTTAATGACATCTAGGGCTTCGCTTGTCAAATAAGACCGAAGGCAAGTTAATTTGATAACGTCGGGAATTTGCTGACTATGGACCAGAGATACAAACATATCCCTAAAGTTGGGCCATTCAGCAGATTTACCCGAAAATTTAGGCAATTGTATTTGAGGCAGAGTCTTAGTCAGAGCTCTGAGATCTAGTTGTGGGGTGGGATCCAGCACATTCACCTGGATGGGCGGATCCACTGAGTGAGATTTAATGAACCTTTGATAACTGGTCAGAGAGTCATCATACTCCTCCTGCACCAGGAAAAGCAGATCCTCTTGGAAATATTCATGATCTGAATCAGCACTATCGTGGTCCTTGATTACTTGATCATTATCAACGAACTCATTCCAAAGTTCATCAAGGCGAATGATTCTCCTCTGGGCTAATTCCACCGACAAGTTGGCGGCACCCTTCTTGAGGAAATTTGTGTAATGATTTGCAATGTGCCCACGAATGGTGAGCTGCTTGGCGACTAGTTTCTCCATCTTGAGGTAGTGCACCAAAGGAAAAATTCTACTGAAAAAACATTTCAATGTTTTTATAGGCCGGTAAGGGTGGATATGGTTCCTAAACAACAATCTTTAATTGAAATACAATTAAGATGAAGCAATTATTCTTTAAACAAAAGAATGGAAAATATATTCAAACATATGAATATCACTGGTGGAACAATTTTTAATTGAAATACAATAAAGATGAGGCAATTATTTTTTAAATAAAATAAAACTAAAAAAATATTCAAACATATGAATATTATTGGTGGAATAGAATTTGAACTGAAATACAATTTAAGTGAGGCAAATGTTCCTTAAATAAAGGAATAACAGGAAAAACTTAAACTTATGTATCATTCATGAAGAAAGAATTTTTAATTGTAATACAATCTAAAATGAAGGAAAACTAATCAACTAGGGACAGAAAAGGAATGAAAGATTGAGTGACTAAGTATAAATAAAAAATAGAAAACGAAGCAACTAAAGTAGGTAAAGAAGGGGTATCAATAGGTTAGTGGTGTGCAGTCACTTGACTGCTAGGCTTAGCTTTTTAAATAAAAAAGCTTGAAACCATCCAAACAAGCTGGATATCCTTGGTCGATGACTGGCAAACCAGGTTATTCAAGAGAACAAACTATGATTGAGTAGGTGGTTTATGGTATTTGATTATTAATCTTGACAAATACCTAAAAATGAAAAAAATTCAATTAGAATTTTTGAAAATATAAACTTGAAAAAAAATCAACAAGAGATTGGCTACTAGAAATAATTTGATTATACTATACTAAGGAGATTGGCAAAAAATTGATTCCAACGCTGACTCTAACAACCATAAGAAACAGTACATTTAAACCCAAGGCTATCGAAGAACTCTGGGAGTGCTGCTGCAGCTGTACGAGGGCTCGAGGACTACCAGTTGGTGAAGAAAGTCCCTTCGCTTGCTTCCACAGGTGCCAAAGGTTGCTCAGATGTGGTTGGACAGTAAGCGTGGACCTCAGTTTAACAGGTAGTTTCACCTGCAAATTCAATAATGTCAGATAAGGTGGAACAAAATAAAATGAAATTATGTTTTCAGGTGAGCTCAATATTAACAAGGTAAACATTGAAAAAATTATTCCTAATTTTATTGGTCACTTGACCCTAAAATAATCAATTGTTTACCAAAATAGTAACAGCTGTACTCAATTATTGAGGAATTGGGTCAACTGACTATTTGTTTTGGAAAGATAAAAATAAATAAATTTAAGAAAAAGGCAAAATAGAATGGAGAACAATGCAGCTAACTTTACCCACACAGTTCCAAGGCTAAACAAATACAAGAAAAAATTGAAATTATTAAATTGCGCAACACAAGTTTGCGACTTGGAGCGGACCCACCGTATTAGCGGAGTCAGCTGGTCGAGGTGCCTTCTCTCTCTCTCCCACTGCAGAGGGGCTGCAGTGCGGCAGGGATGTAGCAGGCCGATGGTCTTCAGCTGATGGCAAGCGGTGTTGCCGAGTCGCCTTCCGATCCACCGTCGTCTTTGTTTTTGGTCGGGCCGTTGGGCGTCTTTGTTGCTCCGTGGCTCGTGCTGTAGGCGAGACTCCTCCCCTTTTCCAATATGGCCGCGAAGCTTCACGTGGCTCTCCGGCGAGGCGTCTTTGCCGTTTGCGGTTATGAAACTGGCGGCGTCGATGCACTTCTTTTCTATTTTCACTCGCGACGCGCTATTTCCGGGGAACTTTTCCCCACAAGGGATGCCAAATGTTTGCGAAATATAGAAATTAACGCGAGCGAAAAGGGAAAAGGAGAAGGCAGGAAATCACTGGGCTTCGAATAACTGACACTGGCTTTTAACAACTTTAACTTTTGGTGAATTTATTTATCGGTATCTAAGGTTTACAATAGAGGAGAGTGGTCACGCCGTTTTGACCGGGTGGCACTCTACCTCTGGCAATAGTCATTGACTTTAATTAGCGGAGCACACTAAACGCGACTGCTCGCTTTCTTTAACTGATGCCGACTGACTGCGGACGGAAGTCTTCTCGGCGACCACGCCTCGCGTGAGTCGCTCGGCTGATTTCCGACCGAGGTAGTCCAAACTAATGGCTTAAGCGCCAAAATTCAAATTTATACTATTAATTCTAAACAGGTACATTTAAATAAAGTTTTGAACTTTAAAATATGCAACTTATGTTTATTTTTACCTGCGTTTATAAATTTTTTTTTCTTAGTTATTATTAAAATACAACCTGAAATTGAACAAATGTTGGCAACAAATGTACTTTAGAATAAAATTTTTAGCTTATCAGGATTGTTTTGTGAATTTTATCTGCAATCATCCGCTGATCAGGTATTTACTAATAACTTTGTGGTTACTTCGGCCACCACAAATTGTAGTATCCAAAGTCACCTCAAGGTTTTGGGAAAAACCAGAAAAATTTGTTTCGAAATTCGTATGACAAAAAAAAATTATTTTGTATATAAAATATACACATATAGGTGTCATTGTAAGAGGTAGTGCTAATAGAAAAAAATAATTAATAGAAACAGAATAGTATATTCTCAAATTCGATGAATTATCTTGATAACAAGGATTTAATTTATTTGGCTGGATTTCGGTCAGAACTGCACTGAGAGCGAGCCTCCCCTTGGTTAATTTCAAGGTTATGTTCATGTTTACGATGACAGTTAGGTGACCCATGCTCACAGTATATTACGTGCTATTCCATGCTATATATTACTTCAGTTCAGTTTAAATTTCTGTGTTTTGGACGAGTGAAATTTGAAATGTGAACTAAAAACTTAACTGGAAACGCGTTTCTCATTTAGTTTCATGTTCCATTCGGATTATGTGGGAAAAAGACCGATTCCTATTTCGTTTATTACACATGAATCGGTACGTGTTGGATTCGATAAAAAAATTTTCCTTGCCGTTTGGTCTTAAGGTTGGGAGACATAGATTATTAACGTTTTTTTTTTCTCCTAGATTCAAAACATGGAAAAAAAATTTTTTCAATAGGAAACTTAAAAAAAAATTGTTTGCTTCAATAGTAATAATATTCATCTGTAGAAAAAAATTTACTGTAAAAAAAAGACCTTTAAAAAATGTTTTTGGTTAATTTTTGTAAAAAAACTATTTTGGCCAAAGTCATCCCAGTTTACGGTATTTTAGTAACGTTGTCGGATAAGGGTTAATTTGGCCTCCAAGAGGTTTGCGACCTGAGCCGAAGACGAGGATACAACGAGTTAGCCATAGAACCCTTCCTCATCATGCTTTGTAAAATTTCGTTCTTCTTCGGTACCAAAAAGGGGCGAAGGTCTGATATTGAAGTTAGAAGAAAGAAAATCAATCTTTGACTCATAATGCTTTTTAACAAGCAGATGATGTCAATGTAGCGATGGGTATAGGAAATGGTGATTTATAATTTCTTTTATTTTTACAAATTTTTTTATTTAATCTTTTTCTCATTTTGAAATATTTTTAATTACTATGTTATTCTACATAGTTTATTGAAGAAAAATTTATTTTGTTGTTACTCTAAAGCAGATGTAATAATCTTTGTTGTGTCCCCCCTATTCTACCCCAAGCTGAAAAAATTATATACATCATTTAGACTTTTTAACTTTTTGTATTTATTTTTATCATGATTATTAAGGTTTTTATAATTTTTAAGATTCATTTAAAAATGAATTTAATTTATTACAAATTTAAACTATTTCCTTAATAAAACCAACAAAAATAGTAACTTTTAATCACCAGCTAGTAAAAAGTTATGGAAAATCATCTATTTTTTAAAAAGCCTTATACTGCCGCTTGAAGCCAGAAGGTCGGTAACTGCAAGCTGTCATTTTTCGAGTATTTTGAATTCAAAGTTTTGAGTTTCAATGGTATTTCACTACTATAAATTATTATACAAAGGAAATAGCGAAAATAAACATAGCTAAATAATGAATTTTTTTTACACTTTGAACCCAATTTTTAAAAAATTTGCTTGAGAATGGCACTTAATAGAAATAATGTTAGTTTTCGACTCAGTCAAGGTTATGAGGTTAAGTTTGAATATTTATAAAGGGTATAGCCGGTTAAGATAGTCGAATCTGCCCCAACGGCAAACCCTAACAATATATATATCATTCGAAAGGGCATAAAAAAAGAAAATTTTTGGCGCAAACCGCAGCTCCCTATTCCCTCCCTAGGAACCCTAGGGTCTAAAATAGTGATTTTTCAACTTTAATTCATATCTCAGAACCTATAAGGGCTAGAGACATGCAGTTTGCGGCAAAATTTTCTAAAAAAAAAATGTAGTTCGAAAAAAAATTTCAAATATTTTTGGCGCGAAATTTGAATTAAAATCGACGTTCGAAACTTTTAAAATGCTCTAAAAAATTAACTAAGACAATAGCAGAGCCGGAAAAATTAAATTTTGTGTATTTTAATGTAAACTACCTCTATGAATTTTTACAAAATTTTTCAGAGGGTGGACGGTACTTAAAACGACAAAAAACCGAATTTTTTACGTTTTTTGGCGATTTTATGGGTTTAAAAATTTTTTTCACATATATAAACCATGACATTCAGTTTAAAATGCTAAATTACATGCTAGTATACAATTTATATCAACGCAAATTTAATTTAATTTTTTTAATTATCAAAAATCGATTTTTTTTCACGCTTTTTCACGCTTTTCAGCGATTTCATGGGTTAAAATAATTTTTTTACACTTAAAAACCACGAAATTCAGTTTAAAATGCTAAATTACATGCTAAAATACAATGTATACCAACGCAAATTTAAATTTATTTTTTTAATTCCCAAAAATCGATTTTTTTCACGCTTTTCAGTAATTTTATGGGTTAAAACAATTTTTTTACACTCTATCCTAAAGCGCGGTAGCGCTTGACGGCGATTGAGTTTTTTTTAACAACAATCACAACGAAAAAAACTGCCGTCAAAGCGTACGCTTTATATACTTTGAATTCACGGTTAGAGGTTAGGTTGGTCATGTAAAAAACTATGTTGCGAGGGTTATTACAAGTTTATTATGTACTTCCTACATAGCTGATGATCCCCCGAGTAATTAAAAAAAAAAATTGTCACAAAACATTCTCTCGTTATAAAGTTATCACCGTTTCAATTTTGAAAGTGCCAAAATCATCTCGATAAAAAGTCAGGCGATTTTGAATTTCAGTCGAGAGCATCCAATTAAACAGGAACACGTGTATCGCTGTCTCTCTCACTCCGAATACCCAGCGAGACATTTTGGAAGGAGCGCGCGATGCGGCTGTCTACAGTACTACTGGGTATAGCAGACTAGCACAATTATTATAGCAGCCACTTTAAACCATAATATAACCTATGTTTCTAATCTATTAATCGATTTTTATTATTTAATGTGTAAACATTGGATAAAATTTTTTCTAGCAACATATTTTTGAGTAATCATGCATAGCAAAAAATGAATTGGGTCTGTAAAAAAGAATTTCTTGAAATAAATGTTTTTTTTTTTTTTTTAGTGGAAAAAGTAATTTTACTATCACATTTTTTTGGTTTTTCTACTGTGGAGTTGAACTAAGTTTTTATTCAAACGAATACCTATGTATAAATTAAATGAACTTCAAATCCTCTTAAGCATGTATTTTAAAATACGGATGAGTATTTTCTCCTTCCCAGCTGAAAAAATCCATATGGAAATCCATATGGAAATCCATGCAGTACCCCATACGGAAATCCATACCCAGTTGAAAAAATCCATATGGAAATCCATATAGAAATCCATGCAGTACCCCATACGGAAATCCATATCGAAATCCATATGGAATTCCATATGGTGAATTGAAACCGATTTCCATATGGATTTCCATATGGATTTTCAAAAGAAATGAATTTTTTTTTTTTTAATAATTTTTTTTTCTAAACTTTTTTATTATTTAATAATAATTAAAAAAAATTGATTAGCATAATTATTTTTATGCCTTTTTCCAAAATAATATTTATTATACATCTTTTCTCCTTATCCAAATTTTTTTTTTTTAATTCAATTCTTTTCATTTTGATTTTATTAATATTTTAAAAATTAATATTTTACCATCTTCGTATTTTATTTTGATTATTGATAATTATTGATAGTTATATAATTTAATGTAACCAAACAGTATAATTAATTGTGATTTTTTTTCAATTTGATTAATTATTTTTTTGAAGTATAATATACTGAAAAAATTAATAATTTACACAAGTTTTTCAAGTAAAAAAATTTATTTTATTTTTCAACATGTGATTTCTAATATGTTATATAGTAATTTTATCAATGGATGACAAAAAGATTTTAGTACATGAGTATATATACAGTTAGTCGCAGAAAGTTTCTAACAAAACAATAGTTGCTTTTTTCTGTTTTTGGTGAATCCAGAGTAACCAAATTTATTCTATTAATTTTTGAAGTAGTTTATTATGCTATTGCTACCAAGTAGTAGTAGTAGTTTAGTACCAAGGTCACCGATGATGGGGGTACCTGGGGTACCTGGGGGTCATCTCCGAGAAGTATAATTTAGTTGAAAAAAATTGCAGAACTTTTAAGTCATCCCCGCAGAAATTGGCCCAAACTGTCGAAGATGACCTCCAGGTTCCTCAGGAACAACCGTCATCGGCGACCTGGGTACCTAGGTTTAAGTTGCCTCGATAAATACTCTATAACACTTCTTAAAGTCATTTCCGCAGAAATTGTTCCTAACTCTCGAAGATGACCTCCAGGTTCCCTAGGTACACCCGTTATCGTCGACCTGGCTCTCCAGGTTCAAACTTCTTCCTCATATGCTGTGAAACACCCCCGAAATCTATCCTAAGTCATATCCCAAGAATTTGATTCGAATTCTCCGAGATGACCCCCAGGTACCACGGGTAACCCCATCATCGGTGACCTTGGTACTTAGGTTCAAATTGCCTCGATAAATACTCTAGAACTTTCCTCAAAGTCATCCCCGAAGAAATTATCCCAAATTCTCGGAGATGACTCCCTCAAGTACCCCCGTCATCGGCGACCTGGAGGTCCAGGTCGATAAGTGACTACGGATTCATGTATTGTCATCTGAACCTAGACTCTCTGCAAAATTTCAGACCTCCAGGTCTTACAAGCTCCAAGTTCTAGAGCTTGGCAGTTTTGAACGTACGACGACAACGACGAAACATTGTGAGTTAAAGAAAAGCACGTAAAATTAAAAAAAAAAACAATTTTTTGATTATTTATGACATAAGAGGCTATAAAATCATTAAATAATTAACTATATCCATATTTTATTCCTTTTTATAATCATCTACTTGAAAATAACGTTACGTGTGGCCACACGTGTGGCTCACACGTGTGGACATTCAACAGGGTATATATACTCATGTACTAAAATCTTTTTGTCATCCATTGATAAAATTACTATATCACATATTAGAAATCACATGTTGAAAAATAAAATAAATTTTTTTACTTGGAAAACTTGAGTAAATTATTAATTTTTTCAGTATATTATACTTCAAAAAAATAATTAATCAAATTGAAAAAAAATCACAATTAATTATACTGTTTGGTTACATTAAATTATATAACTATCAATAATTATCAATAATCAAAATAAAATATGAAGATAGTAAAATATTAATTTTTAAAATATCAATAAAATCAAAATGAAAAGAATTGAATTAAAAAAAAAAAAAATTTAGATAAGGAGAAAAGATGTACAATAAATATTATTTTGGAAAAAGGCATAAAAATAATTATGCTAATCAATTTTTTTTAATAATTATTTAATAATAAAATAGTTTAGAAAAAAAAGTTATTAAAAAAAAAAAATTCATTGCTTTTGAAAATCCATATGGAAATCCATATGGAAATCCATATGGAAATCGGTTTCAATTCACCATATGGAATTCCATATGGATTTCGATATGGATTACCGTATGGGGTACTGCATGGATTTCCATATGGATTTTTTCAGCTGGGTATGGAATTCCATATGGTGAATTGAAACCGATTTCCAAATGGATTTCCATATGGATTTTCAAAAGAAATGAATTTTTTTTTTTTAATAATTTTTTTTTCTAAACTTTTTTATTATTTAATAATAATTAAAAAAAATTGATTAGCATAATTATTTTTATGCCTTTTTCCAAAATAATATTTATTATACATCTTTTCTCCTTATCCAAATTTTTTTTTTTAATTCAATTCTTTTCATTTTGATTTTATTAATATTTTAAAAATTAATATTTTACCATCTTCATATTTTATTTTGATTATTGATAATTATTGATAGTTATATAATTTAATGTAACCAAACACTATAATTAATTGTGATTTTTTTTCAATTTGATTAATTATTTTTTTGAAGTATAATATACTGAAAAAATTAATAATTTACACAAGTTTTTCAAGTAAAAAAATTTATTTTATTTTTCAACATGTGATTTCTAATATGTTATATAGTAATTTTATCAATGGATGACAAAAAGATTTTAGTACATGAGTATATATACAGTTAGTCGCAGAAAGTTTCTAACAAAACAATAGTTGCTTTTTTCTGTTTTTGGTGAATCCAGAGTAACCAAATTTATTCTATTAATTTTTGAAGTAGTTTATTATGCTATTGCTACCAAGTAGTAGTAGTAGTTTAGTACCAAGGTCACCGATGATGGGGGTACCTGGGGTACCTGGGGGTCATCTCCGAGAAGTATAATTTAGTTGAAAAAAATTGCAGAACTTTTAAGTCATCCCCGCAGAAATTGGCCCAAACTGTCGAAGATGACCTCCAGGTTCCTCAGGAACAACCGTCATCGGCGACCTGGGTACCTAGGTTTAAGTTGCCTCGATAAATACTCTATAACACTTCTTAAAGTCATTTCCGCAGAAATTGTTCCTAACTCTCGAAGATGACCTCCAGGTTCCCTAGGTACACCCGTTATCGTCGACCTGGCTCTCCAGGTTCAAACTTCTTCCTCATATGCTGTGAAACACCCCCGAAATCTATCCTAAGTCATATCCCAAGAATTTGATTCGAATTCTCCGAGATGACCCCCAGGTACCACGGGTAACCCCATCATCGGTGACCTTGGTACTTAGGTTCAAATTGCCTCGATAAATACTCTAGAACTTTCCTCAAAGTCATCCCCGAAGAAATTATCCCAAATTCTCGGAGATGACTCCCTCAAGTACCCCCGTCATCGGCGACCTGGAGGTCCAGGTCGATAAGTGACTACGGATTCATGTATTGTCATCTGAACCTAGACTCTCTGCAAAATTTCAGACCTCCAGGTCTTACAAGCTCCAAGTTCTAGAGCTTGGCAGTTTTGAACGTACGACGACAACGACGAAACATTGTGAGTTAAAGAAAAGCACGTAAAATTAAAAAAAAAAACAATTTTTTGATTATTTATGACATAAGAGGCTATAAAATCATTAAATAATTAACTATATCCATATTTTATTCCTTTTTATAATCATCTACTTGAAAATAACGTTACGTGTGGCCACACGTGTGGCTCACACGTGTGGACATTCAACAGGGTATATATACTCATGTACTAAAATCTTTTTGTCATCCATTGATAAAATTACTATATCACATATTAGAAATCACATGTTGAAAAATAAAATAAATTTTTTTACTTGGAAAACTTGAGTAAATTATTAATTTTTTCAGTATATTATACTTCAAAAAAATAATTAATCAAATTGAAAAAAAATCACAATTAATTATACTGTTTGGTTACATTAAATTATATAACTATCAATAATTATCAATAATCAAAATAAAATATGAAGATAGTAAAATATTAATTTTTAAAATATCAATAAAATCAAAATGAAAAGAATTGAATTAAAAAAAAAAAAAATTTAGATAAGGAGAAAAGATGTACAATAAATATTATTTTGGAAAAAGGCATAAAAATAATTATGCTAATCAATTTTTTTTAATAATTATTTAATAATAAAATAGTTTAGAAAAAAAAGTTATTAAAAAAAAAAAATTCATTGCTTTTGAAAATCCATATGGAAATCCATATGGAAATCCATATGGAAATCGGTTTCAATTCACCATATGGAATTCCATATGGATTTCGATATGGATTACCGTATGGGGTACTGCATGGATTTCCATATGGATTTTTTCAGCTGGGTATGGAATTCCATATGGTGAATTGAAACCGATTTCCATATGGATTTCCATATGGATTTTCAAAAGAAATGAATTTTTTTTTTTTAATAATTTTTTTTTCTAAACTTTTTTATTATTTAATAATAATTAAAAAAAATTGATTAGCATAATTATTTTTATGCCTTTTTCCAAAATAATATTTATTATACATCTTTTCTCCTTATCCAAATTTTTTTTTTTAATTCAATTCTTTTCATTTTGATTTTATTAATATTTTAAAAATTAATATTTTACCATCTTCATATTTTATTTTGATTATTGATAATTATTGATAGTTATATAATTTAATGTAACCAAACACTATAATTAATTGTGATTTTTTTTCAATTTGATTAATTATTTTTTTGAAGTATAATATACTGAAAAAATTAATAATTTACACAAGTTTTTCAAGTAAAAAAATTTATTTTATTTTTCAACATGTGATTTCTAATATGTTATATAGTAATTTTATCAATGGATGACAAAAAGATTTTAGTACATGAGTATATATACAGTTAGTCGCAGAAAGTTTCTAACAAAACAATAGTTGCTTTTTTCTGTTTTTGGTGAATCCAGAGTAACCAAATTTATTCTATTAATTTTTGAAGTAGTTTATTATGCTATTGCTACCAAGTAGTAGTAGTAGTTTAGTACCAAGGTCACCGATGATGGGGGTACCTGGGGTACCTGGGGGTCATCTCCGAGAAGTATAATTTAGTTGAAAAAAATTGCAGAACTTTTAAGTCATCCCCGCAGAAATTGGCCCAAACTGTCGAAGATGACCTCCAGGTTCCTCAGGAACAACCGTCATCGGCGACCTGGGTACCTAGGTTTAAGTTGCCTCGATAAATACTCTATAACACTTCTTAAAGTCATTTCCGCAGAAATTGTTCCTAACTCTCGAAGATGACCTCCAGGTTCCCTAGGTACACCCGTTATCGTCGACCTGGCTCTCCAGGTTCAAACTTCTTCCTCATATGCTGTGAAACACCCCCGAAATCTATCCTAAGTCATATCCCAAGAATTTGATTCGAATTCTCCGAGATGACCCCCAGGTACCACGGGTAACCCCATCATCGGTGACCTTGGTACTTAGGTTCAAATTGCCTCGATAAATACTCTAGAACTTTCCTCAAAGTCATCCCCGAAGAAATTATCCCAAATTCTCGGAGATGACTCCCTCAAGTACCCCCGTCATCGGCGACCTGGAGGTCCAGGTCGATAAGTGACTACGGATTCATGTATTGTCATCTGAACCTAGACTCTCTGCAAAATTTCAGACCTCCAGGTCTTACAAGCTCCAAGTTCTAGAGCTTGGCAGTTTTGAACGTACGACGACAACGACGAAACATTGTGAGTTAAAGAAAAGCACGTAAAATTAAAAAAAAAAACAATTTTTTGATTATTTATGACATAAGAGGCTATAAAATCATTAAATAATTAACTATATCCATATTTTATTCCTTTTTATAATCATCTACTTGAAAATAACGTTACGTGTGGCCACACGTGTGGCTCACACGTGTGGACATTCAACAGGGTATATATACTCATGTACTAAAATCTTTTTGTCATCCATTGATAAAATTACTATATCACATATTAGAAATCACATGTTGAAAAATAAAATAAATTTTTTTACTTGGAAAACTTGAGTAAATTATTAATTTTTTCAGTATATTATACTTCAAAAAAATAATTAATCAAATTGAAAAAAAATCACAATTAATTATACTGTTTGGTTACATTAAATTATATAACTATCAATAATTATCAATAATCAAAATAAAATATGAAGATAGTAAAATATTAATTTTTAAAATATCAATAAAATCAAAATGAAAAGAATTGAATTAAAGAAAAAAAAAAATTTAGATAAGGAGAAAAGATGTACAATAAATATTATTTTGGAAAAAGGCATAAAAATAATTATGCTAATCAATTTTTTTTAATAATTATTTAATAATAAAATAGTTTAGAAAAAAAAGTTATTAAAAAAAAAAAATTCATTGCTTTTGAAAATCCATATGGAAATCCATATGGAAATCCATATGGAAATCGGTTTCAATTCACCATATGGAATTCCATATGGATTTCGATATGGATTACCGTATGGGGTACTGCATGGATTTCCATATGGATTTTTTCAGCTGGGTATGGAATTCCATATGGTGAATTGAAACCGATTTCCATATGGATTTCCATATGGATTTTCAAAAGAAATGAATTTTTTTTTTTTAATAATTTTTTTTTCTAAACTTTTTTATTATTTAATAATAATTAAAAAAAATTGATTAGCATAATTATTTTTATGCCTTTTTCCAAAATAATATTTATTATACATCTTTTCTCCTTATCCAAATTTTTTTTTTTAATTCAATTCTTTTCATTTTGATTTTATTAATATTTTAAAAATTAATATTTTACCATCTTCATATTTTATTTTGATTATTGATAATTATTGATAGTTATATAATTTAATGTAACCAAACACTATAATTAATTGTGATTTTTTTTCAATTTGATTAATTATTTTTTTGAAGTATAATATACTGAAAAAATTAATAATTTACACAAGTTTTTCAAGTAAAAAAATTTATTTTATTTTTCAACATGTGATTTCTAATATGTTATATAGTAATTTTATCAATGGATGACAAAAAGATTTTAGTACATGAGTATATATACAGTTAGTCGCAGAAAGTTTCTAACAAAACAATAGTTGCTTTTTTCTGTTTTTGGTGAATCCAGAGTAACCAAATTTATTCTATTAATTTTTGAAGTAGTTTATTATGCTATTGCTACCAAGTAGTAGTAGTAGTTTAGTACCAAGGTCACCGATGATGGGGGTACCTGGGGTACCTGGGGGTCATCTCCGAGAAGTATAATTTAGTTGAAAAAAATTGCAGAACTTTTAAGTCATCCCCGCAGAAATTGGCCCAAACTGTCGAAGATGACCTCCAGGTTCCTCAGGAACAACCGTCATCGGCGACCTGGGTACCTAGGTTTAAGTTGCCTCGATAAATACTCTATAACACTTCTTAAAGTCATTTCCGCAGAAATTGTTCCTAACTCTCGAAGATGACCTCCAGGTTCCCTAGGTACACCCGTTATCGTCGACCTGGCTCTCCAGGTTCAAACTTCTTCCTCATATGCTGTGAAACACCCCCGAAATCTATCCTAAGTCATATCCCAAGAATTTGATTCGAATTCTCCGAGATGACCCCCAGGTACCACGGGTAACCCCATCATCGGTGACCTTGGTACTTAGGTTCAAATTGCCTCGATAAATACTCTAGAACTTTCCTCAAAGTCATCCCCGAAGAAATTATCCCAAATTCTCGGAGATGACTCCCTCAAGTACCCCCGTCATCGGCGACCTGGAGGTCCAGGTCGATAAGTGACTACGGATTCATGTATTGTCATCTGAACCTAGACTCTCTGCAAAATTTCAGACCTCCAGGTCTTACAAGCTCCAAGTTCTAGAGCTTGGCAGTTTTGAACGTACGACGACAACGACGAAACATTGTGAGTTAAAGAAAAGCACGTAAAATTAAAAAAAAAAACAATTTTTTGATTATTTATGACATAAGAGGCTATAAAATCATTAAATAATTAACTATATCCATATTTTATTCCTTTTTATAATCATCTACTTGAAAATAACGTTACGTGTGGCCACACGTGTGGCTCACACGTGTGGACATTCAACAGGGTATATATACTCATGTACTAAAATCTTTTTGTCATCCATTGATAAAATTACTATATCACATATTAGAAATCACATGTTGAAAAATAAAATAAATTTTTTTACTTGGAAAACTTGAGTAAATTATTAATTTTTTCAGTATATTATACTTCAAAAAAATAATTAATCAAATTGAAAAAAAATCACAATTAATTATACTGTTTGGTTACATTAAATTATATAACTATCAATAATTATCAATAATCAAAATAAAATATGAAGATAGTAAAATATTAATTTTTAAAATATCAATAAAATCAAAATGAAAAGAATTGAATTAAAAAAAAAAAAAATTTAGATAAGGAGAAAAGATGTACAATAAATATTATTTTGGAAAAAGGCATAAAAATAATTATGCTAATCAATTTTTTTTAATAATTATTTAATAATAAAATAGTTTAGAAAAAAAAGTTATTAAAAAAAAAAAATTCATTGCTTTTGAAAATCCATATGGAAATCCATATGGAAATCCATATGGAAATCGGTTTCAATTCACCATATGGAATTCCATATGGATTTCGATATGGATTACCGTATGGGGTACTGCATGGATTTCCATATGGATTTTTTCAGCTGGGTATGGAATTCCATATGGTGAATTGAAACCGATTTCCATATGGATTTCCATATGGATTTTCAAAAGAAATGAATTTTTTTTTTTTAATAATTTTTTTTTCTAAACTTTTTTATTATTTAATAATAATTAAAAAAAATTGATTAGCATAATTATTTTTATGCCTTTTTCCAAAATAATATTTATTATACATCTTTTCTCCTTATCCAAATTTTTTTTTTTAATTCAATTCTTTTCATTTTGATTTTATTAATATTTTAAAAATTAATATTTTACCATCTTCATATTTTATTTTGATTATTGATAATTATTGATAGTTATATAATTTAATGTAACCAAACACTATAATTAATTGTGATTTTTTTTCAATTTGATTAATTATTTTTTTGAAGTATAATATACTGAAAAAATTAATAATTTACACAAGTTTTTCAAGTAAAAAAATTTATTTTATTTTTCAACATGTGATTTCTAATATGTTATATAGTAATTTTATCAATGGATGACAAAAAGATTTTAGTACATGAGTATATATACAGTTAGTCGCAGAAAGTTTCTAACAAAACAATAGTTGCTTTTTTCTGTTTTTGGTGAATCCAGAGTAACCAAATTTATTCTATTAATTTTTGAAGTAGTTTATTATGCTATTGCTACCAAGTAGTAGTAGTAGTTTAGTACCAAGGTCACCGATGATGGGGGTACCTGGGGTACCTGGGGGTCATCTCCGAGAAGTATAATTTAGTTGAAAAAAATTGCAGAACTTTTAAGTCATCCCCGCAGAAATTGGCCCAAACTGTCGAAGATGACCTCCAGGTTCCTCAGGAACAACCGTCATCGGCGACCTGGGTACCTAGGTTTAAGTTGCCTCGATAAATACTCTATAACACTTCTTAAAGTCATTTCCGCAGAAATTGTTCCTAACTCTCGAAGATGACCTCCAGGTTCCCTAGGTACACCCGTTATCGTCGACCTGGCTCTCCAGGTTCAAACTTCTTCCTCATATGCTGTGAAACACCCCCGAAATCTATCCTAAGTCATATCCCAAGAATTTGATTCGAATTCTCCGAGATGACCCCCAGGTACCACGGGTAACCCCATCATCGGTGACCTTGGTACTTAGGTTCAAATTGCCTCGATAAATACTCTAGAACTTTCCTCAAAGTCATCCCCGAAGAAATTATCCCAAATTCTCGGAGATGACTCCCTCAAGTACCCCCGTCATCGGCGACCTGGAGGTCCAGGTCGATAAGTGACTACGGATTCATGTATTGTCATCTGAACCTAGACTCTCTGCAAAATTTCAGACCTCCAGGTCTTACAAGCTCCAAGTTCTAGAGCTTGGCAGTTTTGAACGTACGACGACAACGACGAAACATTGTGAGTTAAAGAAAAGCACGTAAAATTAAAAAAAAAAACAATTTTTTGATTATTTATGACATAAGAGGCTATAAAATCATTAAATAATTAACTATATCCATATTTTATTCCTTTTTATAATCATCTACTTGAAAATAACGTTACGTGTGGCCACACGTGTGGCTCACACGTGTGGACATTCAACAGGGTATATATACTCATGTACTAAAATCTTTTTGTCATCCATTGATAAAATTACTATATCACATATTAGAAATCACATGTTGAAAAATAAAATAAATTTTTTTACTTGGAAAACTTGAGTAAATTATTAATTTTTTCAGTATATTATACTTCAAAAAAATAATTAATCAAATTGAAAAAAAATCACAATTAATTATACTGTTTGGTTACATTAAATTATATAACTATCAATAATTATCAATAATCAAAATAAAATATGAAGATAGTAAAATATTAATTTTTAAAATATCAATAAAATCAAAATGAAAAGAATTGAATTAAAGAAAAAAAAAAATTTAGATAAGGAGAAAAGATGTACAATAAATATTATTTTGGAAAAAGGCATAAAAATAATTATGCTAATCAATTTTTTTTAATAATTATTTAATAATAAAATAGTTTAGAAAAAAAAGTTATTAAAAAAAAAAAATTCATTGCTTTTGAAAATCCATATGGAAATCCATATGGAAATCCATATGGAAATCGGTTTCAATTCACCATATGGAATTCCATATGGATTTCGATATGGATTACCGTATGGGGTACTGCATGGATTTCCATATGGATTTTTTCAGCTGGGTATGGAATTCCATATGGTGAATTGAAACCGATTTCCATATGGATTTCCATATGGATTTTCAAAAGAAATGAATTTTTTTTTTTTAATAATTTTTTTTTCTAAACTTTTTTATTATTTAATAATAATTAAAAAAAATTGATTAGCATAATTATTTTTATGCCTTTTTCCAAAATAATATTTATTATACATCTTTTCTCCTTATCCAAATTTTTTTTTTTAATTCAATTCTTTTCATTTTGATTTTATTAATATTTTAAAAATTAATATTTTACCATCTTCATATTTTATTTTGATTATTGATAATTATTGATAGTTATATAATTTAATGTAACCAAACACTATAATTAATTGTGATTTTTTTTCAATTTGATTAATTATTTTTTTGAAGTATAATATACTGAAAAAATTTATAATTTACACAAGTTTTTCAAGTAAAAAAATTTATTTTATTTTTCAACATGGATTTCTAATATGTGATATAGTAATTTTATCAATGGATGACAAAAAGATTTTAGTACATGAGTATATAAACAGTTGGTCGCAGAAAGTTTCTAACAAAACAATAGTTGCTTTTTTCTGTTTTTGGTGAATCCAGAGTAACCAAATTTATTCTATTAATTTTTGAAGTAGTTTATTATGCTATTGCTACTATTTATTTTACTAATGAACACAACTTTTGACTAAATAAACAAAATTATAATTTTTTAGATAATCAACAACACTACATAATAATATTGTAAATATAGATGTCAGGACAATATTAAGAGAATAAGCTACGAAAGAGCCGAAAAAAAAATTAATTTCTCAGCTATTAGACTCTGAATCATTTCAGAATTTTAACAGAGTATTTTTAAGTTCATATCTAACTGTCCGTAAATTTTCAGAATTTTCTCAGCATGATTAATTTTTAGAGTTAGATGTCCTAAAGCAATATGAACATGTGATTTATTGATACAGATTTTTAACAAGTATCTCACAACAGAAAAACTAAGAAATTATATTATTGTAATTGAAGAAAAAAAAATTAACGTTTGCAATTTGTTATGTAATATATCTCATCCATACTTTGTCTATACTTACAAGATATGATTATGAAAAAATTAGGTAAAAACCATGCTAACCTGGAATTATGTTCTAGGTTTGAAATTTCATGATCATACAAATTGCACACTTTTTTACACTTACTAATTCAAATTTCTTCACTTTTCAACTTAAAATTTGCTAGTTAAATTTGAAACTACACTTTGAAAAGAAATTTGTGGTAAAGCGTCAACAGCAAATACTCCCATCTTTTTCATACTGATCTTTAATAATAGTCTTCAGAATATTCAGCAAAGGAATTGTAGCGTTGACCCAAGTCCACTCCCAACACTAAGTGTTATCGGCCTAGACTGAAAGAAGAATTAACACAAGTCCACTTCCAACACCAAGTGTTATCGGTCAAGACTGAAAGAAGAATTAACATAAGTCCACTTCCAACACCAAGTGTTATCGGCCAAGACTGAAAAAAGAATTAAAAATTGCACAAAGTTTAAGGTCTTATATTTTACCACTGAATGAATTGAAGCAAATAGTACGGTGAGCATAAACTTATCTAATGATGATGAATTCATTAGTAATTATCAATAATTTCTTCATTGGTGCAATTGAGTTCCATACTATATCACTTTAAATTATACTTAGTTTCAATTTTGTAAACATTTATTGACGGGCGGAAAACTTTTACTTTTGTTTAATCAAAAGTTCACCGTCTCTATTCTCTACAGACGTACTAAAATCGCGGGTGTCTGGTGTTGTCTACTCGGCAGCAGAGGTGTGTAGTGAAGTGAAGAGTGAACTAAAGTCGAAACGACTTCACTTCACTTGAGTTGGAAGTTGCGCATAGCGTGACGCTGTGCGCTGTGTGTATAAACATACGTAAAGTGGACTTGAACAATTTTTTTCTTTGCTTAATATTTTGACATCCCTAAAGTCAGGGTGAACACCTGGTTCATATGATGTTGGCTTCGCTTTGGAGATGATTTCCTCAGGAAGTTTTGACCCAGGAAGGGTCAGGATGGACTCCTGGTACCCTTGGTGAAAGTTACGCTTTGAGAACGATTTCTCCAGGAAGTTTTGACTCGGAGAAGGTCAGGAAACACACCTGGTGCCCTTGGTGATATTTACACCTTGAAGATGATTTCCCCTGGAAGATTTGACTCCGGAAGAATCAGGGTGGACTCCTGGTGCAACTGATATTAATTACGCCTAGGAGTTGATTTCCCCAGGAAGTTTGGACTTCGGGAGGGTCAGGGCGGACACCTGGTGCACCTGGTGATACTGATGCCTTGGAGATGATTTCCCCAGAAAGTTTTGACTTCGGAGGGTCAGGGCGAACACCTGGTGCACCTGGTGATACTTATGCCTTAGAGATCATTTCCTCAGGAAGTTTTGACTAAAAAAGGGCGAGGATGGATACCTGGTGCAACTGGTATTAATTACGCCTTGGAGATGATTTCCCCAGGAAGTTTGGGCTTCGGAAGGG
Source organism: Encarsia formosa (assembly GCA_038277355.1). Classification (NCBI taxonomy): domain Eukaryota; kingdom Metazoa; phylum Arthropoda; class Insecta; order Hymenoptera; family Aphelinidae; genus Encarsia; species Encarsia formosa. Next base: position 47,578,295 of record CM076186.1, on the reverse strand, counting down.
TCAAGGCGAACACCTGGTGCACCTGGTGATACTTACGACTTGGAGATGATTTCCCCAGGAAGTTTGGACTTCGGAAGGGTCAAGGCGAACACCTGGTGCACCTGGTGATACTTACGACTTGGAGATGATTTCCCCAGGAAGTTTGGACTTCGGAAGGGTCAAGGCGAACACCTGGTGCACCTGGTGATACTTACGACTTGGAGATGATTTCCCCAGGAAGTTTGGACTCCGGAGAGGCCAGGGTGGACACTCGGTGCACCTCGTGATACTTGCGCCTTGGAGATGATTTCCCCAGGAAGTTTGGACTCCAAAAGGGCAAGGATGGACATCTGGTACAATTGGTATTCATAACGACTTGGAGATGATTTCCCCAAGAAGTTAGGACTCTGGGTGGGTCAGGGTGTACACCAGGAATACCTGGTGATACTTATGCCTCGAAAATGATTTTCCCAGGAAGTTTTGATCCCAGCGGGTTCACATCATCAAGTTTACTATTAGGATAGCTTCTTCAGAGTGTAGTTATTACAGGGCACACCAAGTATTTTCCCAGACCCTTACGGAGTCAAAACTTCCTGGGGAAATGATCTCTAAGGCATTATTAATACCAGTTGCACCGGGTGTCTATCCTGGCACCTTCCTAGTCAAAACTCCCTGGGAAAAACAGTCCTCAAAGTGTAAGTATCACCAAATGCACCAGGAGTACACCCTGACACTTAAGGAGTCAAAACTTCCTGGGGTTATCATCCTCACCGGGTGTCCTTTTTGGCCCCTTCCGAGTCAAGACTTCCTGGGGAAATCGTCCTCAAAGCGTAACTATCACCAAGGGCACCAGGAGTCCACCCTGACCCTTCCGGAGTCAAAATTTCCTGGGGAAAAATCATCTTCAAGGTGTAAATATCACCAAGGGCACCGGGTGTCTTTCCCTACCTTTCTCGAGTCAAAACTTCCTGGAGAAATCGTCCTCAAAGCGTAACTATCAACAAGGGTACCAGGAGTCTACCCTGACCCTTCCTGGGTCAAAACATCCTGGGAAAATCATCTCCACAGCGAAGCTATTATCAAGTGAACCAGGTGTTCACCATGACTTTATAGATGTCAAAATATTAAGCAAAGAAAAAAACTGTTCAAGTCCATTTTACGTATATATATATATATATATATATACAGCGCACAGCGTCACGCTATGCGCAACTCCCAACTCAAGTGAAGTGAAGTCGTTTCGACTTTAGTTCACTCTTCACTTCACTACACACCTCTGCTCGGCAGTCGGCGGGAACAACAAACAATAAAGGTTTAGTAGGTACGCTTAAGGTCCGCGCATTGATTTCATTAACCGTAACTTTTCCTAACGATAAATTAATTGATAATGACAGTGCACAGACATTTTTCTGATAGTACACAACATTTTAAGTAACTATTTAATAAGCTTTCCATTATAAATTATGTTTCACGTTATTTTTAAACTCAATGCTAATGCTGAAAGCTAACTTCACGTTACATTTAAGTAAGTCTCATGATCGATGCGCGGGCCCTAAGCGTACCTACTGAACCTTTATCGTGACCTTTATTGATTGTTGTTCCCGCCGAGTAGACAACAGCAGAATGCAGACACTCGCGATTTTAATACTCTCAGTCAATAAATATTTACAAAATTGAAACTAAGTATAATTTAAAGTGATATAGTATGAAACTCAATTGCACCAATGAAGAAATTATTGATAATTACTAATGCATTCATCATCACTAGATAAGTTTATGCTCACCTTACTATTTGCTTCAATTCATTCAGTGGTAAAATATAAGACCTTAAACTTTGTGCAATTTTTAATTCTTTTTTCAGTCTTGGCCGATAACACTTGGTGTTGGAAGTGGACTTGTGTTAATTCTTCTTTCAGTCTAGGCCGATAACACTTACAAGGAGAGGTCACACCCTCCGGGTCACCGATCTTGACGAAACTTTGGGGATCGTTTTCTTATACCAAAAGATGAAGAAATCTACCAATCATCCCGTCTAATGGGCCTTTTATACCTAGTTCCTACATAGCTTATATCGTATTTTTAGCTCTTTTTGGGTTTTTTTGCGAATTTTCAAAAAATTCCTGTTCGTAGCCTATTGCACTTACAAAATTCTGCAACCCCGCATTTTTTTTGTTTTTTCATCTTCTTTTGAGAAAAAATATTTTTAAATCTAATTTTGAAGAAATAGTCCATGTAAAATTAAGGTAATCAAAAGCATTTTTTTACTGTTTTTTTGGTTTTATAAACTTAAACTGTACGTCGTCAGCCTTATCAAAATTATGTCTCAAAATATTTTTTCTAAAAAATTCATAAAAAAACAAAGAAAATGCGGGGTTGCAGAATTCTGTAAGTGCAATAGGCTTTGAGCAGGAATTTTTTGAAAATTGGCACAAATAACCACAAAAGTCGCACTAAAGTGTTAAAAGTGTCAAAACAAGCTGATTTTCAAAAAATTCCTGCTCAAAGCCTATTGCACTTACAGAATTCTGCAACCCCGCATTTTCTTTGTTTTTTTATGAATTTTTTAGAAAAAATATTTTGAGACATAATTTTGATAAGGCTGACGACGTACAGTTTAAGTTTATAAAACCAAAAAAACAGTAAAAAAATGCTTTTGATTACCTTAATTTTACATGGACTATTTCTTCAAAATTAGATTTAAAAATATTTTTTCTCAAAAGAAGATGAAAACACAAAAAAAATGCGGGGTTGCAGAATTTTGTAAGTGCAATAGGCTACGAACAGGAATTTTTTGAAAATTCGCAAAAAAACCCAAAAAGAGCTAAAAATACGATATAAGCTATGTAGGAACTAGGTATAAAAGGCCCATTAGACGGGATGATTGGTAGATTTCTTCATCTTTTGGTATAAGAAAACGATCCCCAAAGTTTCGTCAAGATCGGTGACCCGGAGGGTGTGACCTCTCCTTGTTAGTGTTGGGAGTGGACTTGGGTCAACGCTACAATTCCTTTGCTGAATATTCTGAAGACTATTATTAAAGATCAGTATGAAAAAGATGGGAGTATTTGCTGTTGACGCTTTACCACAAATTTCTTTTCAAAGTGTAGTTTCAAATTTAACTAGCAAATTTTAAGTTGAAAAGTGAAGAAATTTGAATTAGTAAGTGTAAAAAAGTGTGCAATTTGTATGATCATGAAATTTCAAACCTAGAACATAATTCCAGGTTAGCATGGTTTTTACGTAATTTTTTCATAATCATATCTTGTAAGTATAGACAAAGTATGGATGAGATATATTACATAACAAATTGCAAACGTTAATTTTTTTTTCTTCAATTACAATAATATAATTTCTTAGTTTTTCTGTTGTGAGATACTTGTTAAAAATCTGTATCAATAAATCACATGTTCATATTGCTTTAGGACATCTAACTCTAAAAATTAATCATGCTGAGAAAATTCTGAAAATTTACGGACAGTCAGATATGAACTTAAAAATACTCTGTTAAAATTCTGAAATGATTCAGAGTCTAATAGCTGAGAAATTAATTTTTTTTTCGGCTCTTTCGTAGCTTATTCTCTTAATATTGTCCTGACATCTATATTTACAATATTATTATGTAGTGTTGTTGATTATCTAAAAAATTATAATTTTGTTTATTTAGTCAAAAGTTGTGTTCATTAGTAAAATAAATAGTAGCAATAGCATAATAAACTACTTCAAAAATTAATAGAATAAATTTGGTTACTCTGGATTCACCAAAAACAGAAAAAAGCAACTATTGTTTTGTTAGAAACTTTCTGCGACCAACTGTATATATGGGTCAAAATAATACTTTTTTAAAAAACCGTCCGCACGAGGTTCACCGATTTTATTGCAATTTTTTTTGGCAAAAGGACTATTTAATAGAAGACTTTTGCCGCAAACTAGAGGTCTCTATCTTATTTCCGCTTGGTGCTAGATTTTTTCAAAGATTGAAAAATGGCCTATTTTTAAGCTGTTCTAGGCATTTTTAAGGTATTTTTTGAAAAATTCTAACTTTTGATCAAAATGAGATAGAAACCTCTAGTTTGCGGCAAAATTTTGTTCAAAATAAGTTCTTTTTTGTAAAAATATTTTGACAACATAGTTTGGTTATTTTTATTATAATACTGTCCTACACAGATATTGCTATTTTTGCTCATTTGCAGGTATCTTCAAACGACCGTAGCTTTTTCTAGGCTAAATTTTTGTGCATATTAAAAAGTTGTTAAATTTTTTTTATGAAAAAACAAAAATTTTGCGACCAACCGGAACCCTGTACGATCTTCCGCTTCCAAGATACAGCTGTTTAAAGTTTTCAAAAAACACAAAAAACGCGTTTTTTACGATTTTCACACGCATTTTTGAACGGTTTCGACCTTTTTTTTTCTCTCAAAAATATGTGGATTCTTCTCTTCATATGTTTTCAAACAAGCTCCCATAGTAATTGAAGTGCGGATTTGGGGTTTTAGTTGATTCCAAAGCATACACTTTTGACACATTTTGTGTGCTAAACTAGTGTTTTTGTAACAATATACACGCTACATTTAACTTTTTCGTTCATTATAGATGTTTTGAAATTATTTTTTGACTAAAAACTATTTAAATTCCAGTCAAAATTAGGTCGCATGCTATGAAAAAATTGATACTCAACGAAATATTGATCTCAATATCAAAATGATATACTACTTTTATTCAGTTTTTTAGTTTTTTGATTCGTTAAAAATCTATGTTCAAATATTGTAAATAATATACCACTTGTTTATTTATTTTTTTCTATTTTTGAAATTACAAATAATTGATCATAGTTTATCAATTATTCTGATAAAACAATCATGGATTACTATTGCTTACTCTGAAAGAAATGATTCCAAATTTAAAATGTTATTTTTTGAATGCTATGAAGCATGCAACAATCTACCAATCTACATTCTACTTATAATTATATCCTCTTCTGAAAAAGAGAACGAGAGATTCGATTAGAAAGTCGAGTCGATATATCGAATCGAAACTTGATCTTTGATTCTTGGAGCAAGAGCGCCCCCTTTTAGGCCTCTCAAAAGTGTGAACCAGCCAGACGCGCCAAATTTAAAATCTTCAGGCATGCTTGTTTATAACTTTTGTAATAAACAAATAAGCCGATAAGCTACAACTCCAAAACACTGGGCGTACTTAGTAAAAATAATTAATTTTTTTTTAATAAACAAATAAGCCGATAAGCTACAACCCCATAACCTTGGGCATGGCTATAAAAAATGTTAATATTTTTAATAAACCAATAAGGCGATAAGCTACAACCCCATAACTTTGGGCATGTCTAAAAAAAATGTTCATATTTTTAATAAACAAATAAGGCGATGAGCTACAATCCCATAACGCTGGGCAGAGTGAATGAAAAATAATTAAATTTTTTAATAAACAAATAAGCCGATGAGCCCCATGACGGTTGGCGTAGCGAATGAAAAAAAATTAATTTTTTTCATAAACACACAAGCCGATGAGCTACAACCCCATAACGGTGGGCGTAGCAAATGAAAAAAAATTAATTTTTTTATTAAACAAATGAGCCGATGAGCTACACTCCAAAACACTGGGCGTACTTAGAAAAAATAATTAATTTTTTTAATAAACAAAGAAGCCGATAAGCAACAACCCCATAACCTTGGGTATTGCTAAAAAAATTTTAATTTTTTTAATAAACAAATAAGCCGATGAGCCACAACCCCATAACATTGGGCGTAGTGAATGAAAAATAATTAATCTTTTATAAACAAATGAGCGATGAGCTACAACCCCATAACATTGGGCGCAGCGAATATAAAATATGTAAATATTTAAATAAACAACTAAGAAAACAAGTTTACCACCCCATAACCTTGGACATGGATAAATAAAAATTTTAAGCCATGCCCAATGTTATGGGGTTGTAGCTAATCGGCTTACTTGTTTATTAAAAAATTTAATTATTTCTCATTCACTCCGCCCAGTGTTATGGGGTTGTAGCTCATCACCTTATTTGTTTATTAAAAATATTAACATTTTTTATAGCCATGCCCAAGGTTATAGGGTTGTTGCTCATCGCCTTATTTGTTTATTAAAAATATTAACATTTTTTATAGCCATGCCCAAGGTTATGAGGTTGTAGCTCATCGCCTTATTTGTTTATTAAAAAAAATTAATTATTTTTACTAAGTACGTCCAGTATTTTGGAGTTGTAGCTTATCGGCTTATTTATTTATTACAAAAGTTAATTATTTGTTATTCACTACGCCTAGGGTTATGGGGTTGTAAGCTTGTCCGCTTATTTGTCTATTAAAAATTTAAATTTCGTTACTCACTTTATTAATTAAAAAAAAAACAAAAAAACAAAAAATTAAAATCAAGCATGCCTGAAGATTTTAAATTTGGCGCGTCTGGCTGGTTCACACTTTTGAGAGGCCTAAAAGGGGGCGCTCTTGCTCTAAGAATCAAAGATCAAGTTTCGATTCGATATATCGACTCGACTTTCTAATCGAATCTCTCGTTCTCTTTTTCAGAAGAGGATATAATTATAAGTAGAATGTAGATTGGTAGATTGTTGCATGCTTCGTAGCATTCAAAAAATAACATTTTAAATTTGGAATCATTTCTTTCAGAGTAAGCAATAGTAATCCATGATTGTTTTATCAGAATAATTGATAAACTATGATCAATTATTTGTAATTTCAAAAATAGAAAAAAATAAATAAACAAGTGGTATATTATTTACAATATTTGAACATAGATTTTTAACGAATCAAAAAACTAAAAAACTAAATAAAAGTAGTATATCATTTTGATATTGAGATCAATATTTCGTTGAGTATCAATTTATTCATAGCATGCGACCTAATTTTGACTGGAATTTAAATAGTTTTTAGTCAAAAAATAATTTCAAAACATCTATAATGAACGAAAAAGTTAAATGTAGCGTGTATATTGTTACAAAAACACTAGTTTAGCACACAAAATGTGTCAAAAGTGTATGCTTTGGAATCAACTAAAACCCCAAATCCGCACTTCAATTACTATGGGAGCTTGTTTGAAAACATATGAAGAGAAGAATCCACATATTTTTGAGAGAAAAGAAAAGGTCGAAACCGTTCAAAAATGCGTGTGAAAATCGTAAAAAACGCGTTTTTTGTGTTTTTTTGAAAACTTTAAACAGCTGTATCTTGGAAGCGGAAGATCGGACAGGGTTCCGGTTGGTCGAAAAATTTTTGTTTTTTCATAAAAAAAATTTGACAATTTTTTAATATGCACAAAAATTTAGCCTAGAAAAAGCTACGGTCGTTTGAAGATAGCTGCAAATGAGCAAAAATAGCAATATCTGTGTAGGACTGTATTATAATAAAAATAACCAAACTATGTTTTCAAAATATTTTTACAAAAAAGAACTTATTTTGAACAAAATTTTGCCGCAAACTAGAGGTTTCTATCTCATTTTGATCAAAAGTTAGAATTTTTCAAAAAATACCTTAAAAATGCTTAAAGCAGCTTAAAAATAGGCCATTTTTCAATCTTTGAAAAATCTAGCACCAAGCGGAAATAAGATAGAGACCTCTAGTTTGCGGCAAAAGTCTTCTATTAAATAGTCCTTTTGCCAAAAAAAATTGCAATAAAATCGGTGAACCTCGTGCGGACGGTTTTTTAAAAAAGTATTATTTTGACCCATATACTCATGTACTAAAATCTTTTTGTCATCCATTGATAAAATTACTATATCACATATTAGAAATCACATGTTGAAAAATAAAATAAATTTTTTTACTTGAAAAACTTGTGTAAATTATTAATTTTTTCAGTATATTATACTTCAAAAAAATAATTAATCAAATTGAAAAAAAATCACAATTAATTATACTGTTTGGTTACATTAAATAATATAACTATCAATAATTATCAATAATCAAAATAAAATATGAAGATAGTAAAATATTAATTTTTAAAATATCAATAAAATCAAAATGAAAAGAATTGAATTAAAAAAAAAAAAATTTGGATAAGGAGAAAAGATGTACAATAAATATTATTTTGGAAAAAGGCATAAAAATAATTATGCTCATCAATTTTTTTTAATTATTATTAAATAATAAAAAAGTTTAGAAAAAAAAAATTATTAAAAAAAAAAAATTCATTGCTTTTGAAAATCCATATGGAAATCCATATGGAAATCGGTTTCAATTCACCATATGGAATTCCATATGGATTTCGATATGGATTACCGTATGGGGTACTGCATAGATTTCCATATGGATTTCCATATGGATTTTTTCAGCTGGGTTTATTTTCTGTGTAATTTATATTTAAGTGCATTAAATAAAGAGGGCCTATCATAATACTAGATTATACATTTTCAATAAAATGATTATCAATGATTTTTATGTTTTCTGAAAATTTTAGTCTTTTTTGTTCTCTGTAAGCAAGCTTAAGTTATATGGTCAAAGTGATTTTAAAGTTCATAATTATTGGTTACAGTGCTAGTTTTTTGAGATAAGAGTTAAGAACTACATGTACAAAAAAAAAAAAAAGATAGTTTCAGGTCTAGATATCCAATGGACCAGTAATTACATTTAGCATGGATTTTCTAGGTACGGATAAACATTTGCTGTATTATTTTCTAAGTTAATTTACATTAAAGTACACTCGACGGACATCATATCTGTCCAGTGGTTTGAATTTGGCGGTCGATTTATGTTTCCCAACCTGAAAATTCCAGGGCCATATGAAATTGGTTTTTTGTAAAGGGGCAATGGAGGCACCGGAATAAGAGGTTATAATGTGTTTATCAGTGTGCTTTATTTATTTAACGAATGAAAATTTTAATGATTTATAGTTTAAAACGGTGTTTATTTGAAAAACTTTTTTCGAAAACTGAGTGGTTTTATTTATTTTTGGTTTTTGTGACTTGAACTTTTTAGAAATTTAATCTTGCTAACAAATTTAAAAATTTTTTATTATCTTTGAAGCGAAAAGAATTAATAAAAATAAATATAATAAAATAAAAATATTATTGAAAATTGTCATCTTATTATACTATTGTAATTTTAATTTTTAATTTCTTATAAGCTACAAAAACTTAGTGACCACTAAATATGTAAAAGCAAATTAATTAATAATAAGAGCAGTTGGATTTATTATGTCAAATTCAGTTTATTCTAAAAAACTATAATACATTAACACTCGCTTTTTTAACCACTCAGTTTTTGAAAAAAGTTTTTCAAATAAACACCGTTTTAAACTACATATAAATTATTAAAATTTTCATTCGTTACATAAATAAATAAATAAAACGCACTGATAAACACAACATAACCTCTAATTCCTGTGCCTCCATTGCCCCCTTACAAAAAATCAATTTCATACGGCCCTGGAATTTTCAAGTTGGGAAACATAAATCGACCGCCAATTCAAACCACTGGACAGATATGATGTCCGTTGAGTGTACCTATGTATTAAAAAATGAGGGATAATATAGAGGCATAATACTAGATTATACATTTTCAATAAAATTTTATCAATGATTTGTGTTCTGTCTGATGATAAAATTATATTTCAGAAATTTGAATCAGAAAAACTAAGCATATTTAGTTCAGCATAAGTCAATTATTGAAAATTTTAGTCTTTTTTGTTTTCTGTAAGCAAGCTAAAGTTATACAGTCAAAGTTCAAAATTGGTTAGTTTTTTGAGATAAGAATCAAGGAACTATACGTACAAAAAAAAAAAAAAAATAGATAGTTTCAGGTCTAGATATCAAATGGGCCAGCTGTTATTATAAATTTCTATTTAGCATAGATTTTTTGAGTACGGATGAGCATTTGCTCTATTATTTTCTAATTGGATTTACAATAAAGTTTGTTCATTGATTATATGCAAAGTGCATTCAAAAGTAGGTGATTGTGCGCTCCATAATTGATTATGGGAGCTTTCTATACCTTGGTATTAGTCCTAAAGCCTTAGACAGGATTGAAAAAATACAGTATTCTGCCGTACGTTCGGCTTTGGGCTATAGAATTAGTACTCCGACAAATATTCTCCTGGCTGAGGCCAAGGTTACTTCCATTAAAGAAAGATCGAAGTTTCTTGGAAACTGCTACCTAGCCAAAATTTACGCAAGCTTGAATTATGACATTGTAAATAATATAAATAAGTATGCATCCGCCAGAGAGAAAAGAAAACCGAGGAAATGTCGTATTATTGGGAACTGTGTGGATGAATCTGCGAATTTCTCAAAACAGGTTGATAGGGAACGCAAATTCGGTATTTCCTGCTCGTCTATGCAGAATGCTTGCCTCTCCCTTCCGGTTAATCTTGATTTTGGTAGAATCGTTGCATCTTCTGACAATCCCAATGGGATGGTTCTTGATTACATTGGAGGAAGAGACGCGATGTCTTTTTATACGGATGGAAGCAAGCAGACTGGGGTCGAGCTGGTAGGCGCTGCGGTGATCTCAAATGACCTCAACTTTGAGTCTAGAGTCAGCCTGGTGAGCGAGGCGTCTGTCTTCACGGCTGAGTGTCTTGCCATCAGCCTGGCTCTGGACTCGGTACTTGAAAGTGACGGGCGCAGTTTTATCGTTCTCTCGGACTCCCGTAGTGCTCTTCAGAGCCTTAGAGGGGGTCCTTTTGGTATAAAGACTAACAGGCACATTCGGGATATTAAGTCTAAATATGCCGATTTTACTGCTCGCTTCCCGGGCAAGACGATTGAATTCTTGTGGATTCCCTCTCATTCTGGGATCCGAGGGAACGATGAGGCTGATGCGGCAGCTAAGGAGGCCTGTCACACGGTGTTGCCAGACATTGAGACCATTCCCTTCTCGGATCTTTTTCAGAAATTCCGCGAACAATCTATTATATTTTCGAACGAGAGACTTAGCGAGCAAGCAAATTTTAAGGGTATAAGATACTTTGAGTCTTTTGCTGATTTGTCGAAGCGTAAGCCTTGGTTCTACAAATTAAAAATACCTCGCGAGGTCATTGTCATGACCAACCGGTGTCGAGCCAATCATTATAATTTAGCGTCATCGCTTGCGAGAGTAAATATCACCAACGATCCTTCATGCCCCTGCGGCTATGAGGAGGAAGATCTAGATCATGTTTTGTGGCAATGCTCACGATATGAGGCAGAAAGAGTGGTGTTGTATAGTGAATTGCGTGATTTGGGGTTTGTACCTCCTCTATGCTCAACCATGTTCATTGCAGGCCCGGATATTGTTGCGTGCATGGTGTTGTGTCGCTTCTTTAAGAAATGTAAATTATCGGTGTAAATTTGTAGCGCCTATTCATTTATATGTAAATAATTGTATAATTTTTGTCGTCGCAAATAAGCCTATGTAGCATAAAACGCGACGTTAAATAAACCAATAAAAAAAAAAAAAAAAAAAAAGTAGGTGATAATAACAGTAAATTATAAATTTTTCAATTAAATTTATTAATGATTTTTATGTGTTCTGGCTGATGATAAAATTATATGTAAGAAATTTTTATTAGAAGAATAAGATATATATCTAAGTTAGCGTGAATCAATTGATGAAAATTTATATCTTTTTTTTTTGTCATTTAAAAATCAGGTTAAAATGTTAAATTAATTTTTTTTTATATGTATGATTATTGATTTACCTAGGACTTAGCTAGTATGAAATTATTTAGAATGTGAAATCATTTGTTCAGATATATTTTTTCAGAATATAAATGATTTATTTATGGAGGTTGGTTTTTTTGAATATGTTGACAAAAAGGAGATACATTTAAATTTAGGTTGTGTCTAGGTACCATCGCCGTGTACCGCACACGGTACACGGTACACGGTAGCTTTTTACTTTAAATCCTATAATTTATCCCAAATAACCCACTTAAGTTTAAAAAACTACTAGTTTTTACTTTAAATCCAATTGCCCATCCTAAATAACCCAATTAAATTCACAGAGTGTCTAAAATAACTCTTATTTGGTACTGTGTACCGTGCACCGTGCACTGAATACGGTACACGGCGATGGTACCTAGACACTTTCTTAAATTTACCGAATCTACGCAATGAAATCTAAAAAAAAAAACTTTTCAAAAAGTACTTTAACGGCGATTAGTTTTTTTAAACGGAGTCCATAAATAAAAAAGTATACGCTGAATATGCTAATATTTTTTTTTGAAAATGAACTAATGAAAGAAGTGAAATCAAAAATTTATTACGGACGACTTTGACTAAAATTACTTATTATTTAAGAATAACTTTCTCTAATCCAAGAACATATTATGTTGAATCACTGTAAATATACGTAAAATTAACAATTTTTCAAATCAAGTAATTTTCAATATCGATAACCACCATTCGAAATTGACGGAGCTGCTTTAACTTTAACTAAGTTTTTCAAGCAGAAAAAGTAAATTCATAAAAAAGCTATCACCATTTTGTAAATTTAAATTTCAAAAAAGTTATTTACTGCGTATTTAAAGACTTAAAAATCTTTCAAAAAAAATAAAAAGCTCTAAAACTTTAAAATAAATTTATAATAGAAAAAAAAAATTAGACTGAGTTTAATTAATGTTATTGTGTATGAGCATACATGCGTGTCATAAACATTTATGCTTTTTACTTTGACCGAAGTTGTTCCTTGAAAACAGCTCCGTCAATTTCGAATGGTGGTTATCGATATTGAAAATTACTTGATTTGAAAAATTGTTAATTTTACGTATATTTATAGTGATTCAACATAATATGTTCTTGGATTAGAGAAAGTTATTCTTAAATAATAAGTAATTTTAGTCAAAGTCGTCCGTAATAAATTTTTGATTTCACTTCTTTCATTAGTTCATTTTCAAAAAAAAATATTAGCATATTCAGCGTAGACTTTTTTATTTAACCATGACATTCAGTTTGAAATGCTAAATTACATGCTAGTATACAATTTATATCAACGCGAATTTAATTTCATATTTTTAACTACTTATAAGTAATAATAAATATATTCAGGGCGATTTTATGGACTTAAACTTGATGAATTTCAACTAAACATATGCAATTAATTGACTGCACCAAAAAACATTTTTACTTGTATTTTTAAAATTATTAGTATTGCATAGTTGATATATGCCCTGTAGATTTCAAAAGTTAAAAAAAAAATGGTCTTAAATAATTAAGTTTAAACTATAGTCATCACTGGCCTATACATTTTAAAAATTAATTAATAATTGAAAAAATTCAAGTACAACAAACTCCGCATTTAACACAAAATGATAATTGTACTAATTAATTTGTATTCTACTGTGGTTCTAAATAAGTCCAATTCTGTTCAGTAACCAATGATCTATCCAGCGAGTAATCTTCAAAGGTCTATTCTTCCAAATCTGTGTCATATCCACCATGTTTTCAGTTATGCTATACCTGTGGTTACAGAAAAATTCAATTCATTTGAAAATAAATTAAGTAAAAGAAAGTTTTAAAAAGTATTAGCAAAAAAAAATTAAACTCCTCATTCTTTATATTTAGCTCTAGCTTAATTTCTTTAAGATGAAAAACTTTTCTCAAGGTAATGCCCGAGTGATTGATCCAGCTGTACAAGATTAAACCAAGATCCTGCAGAGCCCAACAAAATAATTTCTCTCAAGGTTGTGCCCAAAGGTTTGATCCAACTATCCATTAATGAAATTAGGATTCTGCTAATTACATGAAAACAATAAAAGTTCAAGCGATTAGCTCATAAATGAAGTTCTCATTATTATTTTCAAGGAGTTGTCATAATGTAATAAACTCATACATTTGAGTTATTTTTTTTTGCTTATAAAAATAGTTTGATTTTTTCAAAAAATTTTACTCTTATAATAATTCAAGCTGCCAGTACCTTATAATAAAAGAGGACCTGATGTTTAAACATAAAACCTAAAATTCAATTGATACAAATGATTGCATACCCCGCATAAAACAGAAATGAATAAAAGTTAAAAAAAAATTAGTAAACTTTCCTATATAGTGTAACGGTCGAATTAATAAAATCGCGGCAACATTTGTATTCGCCGCGCGACCGTTAGAACACGATACGAGTGGGAGCGGAACGCGCGGGAAACGATAGAATATCGGGCCGGGTAGGAGGAGGACCGAGAGTCGGTATCACTACACGCGTATTCGAATATACATCGCCGGTATATCGAATAGTTTAGATATCGTTAATCACAATAAAACGTTTGGAAAGAAGTTAGTGTGGCTGTGCAGGTTGGACACGAGATCGTAACGAAGAGAATCTCCGTTATCAGCGTGATTGTCATCTCGTGATAATTATATATTCTCTGGTACGAGTCGACGGCACGGAGCAGAACGCCGGCAGTGGAGCCCAGCAGCCCCAAAGTTTTATCGTCAAGCTTGTCAGCTAAATTTAAGCCTTGCGGCTAATTACAGGTGCACCTGCGGCGTAGAAGTAAGTCTAATTATTGTATGCGAATTATTGTGAACGAAGGAGTGTGTATGATCGATACTCGGATTTCTATTTACTTTGTTTTTCTCTCGCGCGCGGTTGATTAATTGTGTGTGCGCGCGTCGATAAAATTAAGAATACTGACTGTTAATTAGTGGTCGATTTTCTTGTAGATTATTATCGAAACTTTTGCTACTTTTTTTTTATCGTGTTATCAAATTAATTATTGTTGTATTTATTTTTAAGTTGGTTATATTAAAAGCATTAAAATCACTCAACTATTATTAATTTGAGAACCCGTGTTCCCGCGCTCGATCACCTTTAGCCCACACCCACCTACCGGAAAAATCCTGAGTAGCTGCGTCCACCGAGGTAAGAAAGGGCGAATAATAAATTATTACCGCGGTCGGGTTTCCCTTTTTATTTTTCAGGAAGATAATCAGTGGATGACTGATTAAAACTTCAGCTTATAGGACAATTCAAAGAGTCGACTAATCATCGTGGGTTGTATTCCCGAGTCCTATTCTTTTTGAATAGTAGCCCTATAACAATAGACATACTTTAACCTTGAATTAAAAATTAAAAATTAGGTATTTTTAACTATGACGTCATTTTCACTGGACCCTATGCAAACTGCTCTTGTGACGTCATAATTGAAAATACCTAATTGTCACCTTAAGTTGAACCAAGAAAATTTTAACTTGATAAATATGACTTGATCATAAATATGTCAGACTTTCTAAATAACTTACCAAAATAAAAAAAATTCAATCAAAGCTTTCCGATATTACAAAGATTTTACACAGAAAAAAGGCAGTAAACATTATTTTTGATTAAAGTTTAAATATTTGATTGACTTTGTAAATTAGAAAAAAAAAAATTCAAATTACAAATATAAACATATAGACATATACATAACCTGCATTTTAGTAAATATTATGTATTTTCGTTTCAAACTCAGCTAGGCAAAGTAAACAATAATAAATTAATGTATTAATAGTTGTAACGGGGTATTTCTATTGAAAAGGGCCTCCCTTAAATAATTAACGGAGTTTCCCAGGCCCTCCCGTTACAAGAAAATTTCTCACAAAAACTCTCGGGGAAAACTCCGTAATCTGGGGTCAGGGTTTCCACGGAGAGAAAACCTCCGGGAATGGTTGGTGAGCTAGAGAGAGAAGAAATAAATTATAATACGAAATTTAGGTTATTTTCATTTTATTCTTGTCTACGGAAAATCAAAAAAAAATCAAGTCTACAATTACAAAAAAATAAATTTTAATTTGAGAACAAAGGAAATAAACAAAACTATTAAGTAGTCTACAAAATGGCGGGTAACGACGCCGCGCCAAGAAAATCTCGATCGAATTTATAAAACTTTCAATAATATCCAAATAGAATTTTCATTCCGCGTACAATACACAAATTTCCGGAAAACCATGCTTTATAAAATTTTCAATGAAATAAATAAAAAAAAAAACCTTACGTTCACAAAAATTCCAGAAAATTCTCTGATTGCCCCAAAACGGCTACTCTCTGGTTTTTTTTTTAACTCTCGGTATAAGAGATAACCGAAAGTTCGATTTCTTCTCGTACCTATATGTAAAATAAAGAAAACAAAAAAATTGTCTACAAACTCGACTAAAGAAAATAGGAAAAGGGGAACTTAGAAAAAGTCTACTCAAAGAAACTAAAAAAAATCACACTCTCAAAAACACTACCTCACACCGTGGCTACTGAGAACAGAGTGACGCTCCCCGCGTCTCTCTGACTCGACTTCCTTCTTCACCATCCCCTCCAAACACTCTCCGCCAATCCACACAAATTAATCTAATTAAGCCTCATTCATACTCGAGGAACAGTCATTTGTCCACCAATCAGACACATTCACGCCACAACACCCAATCACGCTCCCGTCTACAATCTTCCAGTGGCGATCGCCACGCCACCTATAATACGCGCGAAAATCCAAAATAAAGAATAAAAAAAAATAATGCACACGAGGCACTCACTGCGTTACCCTATCCCTCGCGCACATACTCTCTCTCGCTCTCCCCCATACGCACCAATTGTTCGCGCAACGTACACAATAAAAAAATAAAATAAAATCTCACTCACGCCCGTGTCTACTGTGGTGAGTGTGCGCGCACGCGCTTGGCGTCGCAGTTGCGTCGTCTGCCGACACGCGCCGCGCACCTCCTCCGTCGCCGAAAACTCCCCGACGGAGAAATCGAACCCGTATGTGGTGTATGTGTGTGTACGTGCGCGCCCTGGGCCGGGAGAGCCTTCCCGGGTGGTGAACATGTGTGTGTGTGTATGTGTCGTGCGCGCGCTGGGTGCTCGTGCTGCTGCAACAGCAGCGTCCAGCCGACGGCGATCGTCGCCACGTGGTCGGCTTCTGCTGCGCGAGAAAGTGGCATGGTTATCACCTGGGAAAGTAAACAAACAAATAAATAATTTCATTGTTTCCCAGGTGACCTGACACTGCCAGGTAAGAATAATAGTTATTTACATACTGAAGGGGACTATGCCGTGTTTCTTTGGGTCGGATGATGTTTTCGGAACGGAGCGCCGGCTCGAAAAATCATTCGACCCAAGCGAACATGGCAGTTAGTCCCCTGAAGTACGTACGTAATTTTATACCCTGAAGGCATATAATCGGCACCAACCAGCTGACATCGAGATAGAAAGAAAAACCGTAAATAAAAAAGCAAATTGTGTTAATTATATAATTGTTAAAACTTGAAAATGTAAAAAATATATTTGTACATACGATTAATTAATGAAAGCTGGGTAAGAAGATCGTAGCAATGTCCAGGGTCAAAAATTTTTTAATAATAATATTTATAATAATTTACAATAATATTAAAAAAAAAAAAAAAAAAAAAAAGATTTGAACTTTTGTACAAAAACAAAAAATTTACCGGTTGGAAAAGGATACTATTGCAGGGTCCAGGGGCGGCAGGGGGCGAAGCCCCCGCCAGCTGGGGGGTTCGGGGGGGCGGAGCCCCCCCGACTGAAAAAAAATACTTAAACTTTTTTTTTAAAACAAAACAATGTATTTTTTAGTGATTAAAAGAAATTTTTTTTTCTAAAAAAAACTTAATTTTATTGTAATAAGAAAAGTATAAAAATTGTTGATATCAAATTATACATTTATAGTTAAATGAAATAAGTAGTCAGGTTAATTCGACTAATATTGTATTTTAAAGCTGTGTAAATAATTGACTTTGCTAAAATGTCAATATTCTTGGGAAAAAAAATTATCAGCATGACTCTCTTATATGTTGTTTAGTAAAACTGATTCAATAGAATGGTAATTTTTTAGTTAAAAAAAAAAAGACAATATTAAATTTATAGCAACACCTTTTTAATAATTTGATAATCAAATTTTTATTTATTATAACTACAATTTAACTGTATTTCATAAGCATTGGTAAAAACCGCTTTGATTTAGTTAAATTGTTTTGGAATCAATTCTTAATCAATATAAGCTATATCACCCAAACTAGACACAATTCACTCAAAGATACACAATAACACAACACAGATGATTTATCAAAAATTATAGTGAAAAACTTTTTGATTGTAAAATAATTGATTTAAAAAACTATTTATAAAAATCACTTGATCATCTTGATCATCTATTAAGATCAACACTTCATGATTTTATGAAACTTTTAAATAACAAAAAATAATAATAATAATAATAATAATAATAATAAATAATGATGATTATTTTTTAAAAGTAGTTTTTGAATTGCCGTGTATATTAATTCAATGTAGTTGTAAGTTGATTCTTCAAGTCTATCAATACGCGCGCAGCAGACTGCAGAAGTATGTACTAACCCAACTAGCATAACATAACCCTCAAGATGGCGTCGGCTCGAGCCATCTTTACCGGCTGAATCACACGTGTTGTACGTTGTCCAGTGCATAATTGGGTAGCGTTTCTGTACGAGCAGTAAAGAAACAGGCGTTTCTCTACTGCTCGCCGGTACAACAGTCGTGAGCTATGAAAACGACCTAATTATCGACTGGGTTTGGGCTATGAAAACGCACCGATTATATGCCTGAAGGGTATAAAAATAATTTACGAGGGATTCACTCCCTCGCATAGTCTTAATGTTAATTTAATAAAGTTAGTAATAGTTATACTATTCAACTTCTGCTTAAGAAAAAGAATAAAGTTTAAAGAGTAAATATAAACACAATGAGTATGGATACTAAGCTCACGACGAATATAGGTATACAACATTAAGGCTGGTATTGTAGGGATCTGCACGATCGACTCGTGCTAACTCGATCCCGCGCGACTGCTGCGCCAGTCAGTACCGCACAGTACCGCTCGATCCGTCTCGATGGTCCGATGCTCTGTGTGTATCCACAGCAGCCAATAAAGAAATCTTGAAATTATACTGAGTGCCTTCGATTAACTTAATCTTCCTCAGCAATACAAAAAGCAGGAGATAGCCCTGCGGTCTACTTGGACCTCAAACGCCACACTGGTGACCCCGGAATTTCCCAACACGCGAAGTCAGGAAATCTTCAAGATTGTTCGAACCATCAACAACGGCCGAACAACAAGACACGAAGCGGGAGAGTCGTATACTCTCTTCGAGCGAGGCAGCACGTCAAAAGACGTTTTGCTCTAGCGACAACAAAAAATTGGTCTTGAAAATTGCGAAGTTGTGCAGGCACGCCGGCAACTTCGCACGGAAAATTCAAAAACAAACCTCGGCCCACGAGCCCTCTAGAGACCTTGGCATCGTTGGAGGAGCAGCGGTTGAAGCCGGCGCGAAGCCACTTCACGAAGAGTGCATTCTCGGCGCGAAGTCGATGCATGAAGAGGGTTACCTGGACGCGAAGTGAGTACCCAGGTCAGGCTGACGGAGATCACTTCCAAGTCAAACTCTGCAAGCTCGTTGCTAAGATCCCACGCCGCCCAGGCTATCTTCCAGGACGTCAGCGAACATCATCTTCAGGGCGACAACGCAACAGCCCTTCAAAAACATTGGGAGTGTCTGTGTGTGAATTGTGTGTCCAGTGTGAGTACGGATCTAGTGTGCAGAGTGCAAAGTAAGCCGCTCGTGCGTGCTTGCTTTACCGTGTATTCCCCCAGTTCCGCGAATCGGCGACGGTTACGCGCGCTCACACTGGAATTGCTCGTTCGATATTTACAAACATTTCGGCGTATCTTATACGAAACGTCGCGAACAGTTTCATATTTCCTAGGTAGTATAAACAACTTCTTGCAGTCAGGTAAAACTGAAGAATTGTTTTTTCTATTTTTCACCGATATCTGTCACGCGACTATTTTCTCGCTGGGCATAAATTCACTCGCGTACGCGGCGGCGTGTGCTGAACAAAGACAGTTGCTTTATATTAGGGCCTTGTGAGCCACGCACACGCATCGGCGTCTTAGCTCGTGGGTCCACTGCCTGACTCCCCGGACCATTCCCCTCGGTAGGGTTTTCATTTTTTCTCGACATGGTGATCGAGACCGACGAGGAACGGCACGCGCGTGAGTTGGCGGAGGTCAAGCGGAGGCTGGAGACCGCTCAAGCCCAGATCGAGAGCTTGCGCCAAGCTCAGGCGACCACGACTGCCGGACTGACGGACACCGCAAGTACATCGGCGACAACTACCGTGACTGTTACAAACTCGGCCCCGCTTCCTACGCAGCCCACGGTCGGCGCGATCTATCGCCAGCCCAAGATCCCACCGTTTTTGCGTGACAACCCAAGGGTTTGGCTGGGCCAGGCGGAGACTACTTTCCGCAACGCCGGTATCACTAATTCCACTACGAAAGCGGATTTTATCGCCGAGAAGCTTGACGTCAAGGCACTGGGCCATGTGTTGCCTCTACTTGAGCTTGACCCTCGTCCCCCGGACCTTTACGAGCAGGTCAAGGTGACCTTGGTCTCTGCTTTTGGGGCATCCCCGGAGGCACGTTTGCGCGATTTGGTCAGGGGCCGGATTTCCATGGTGGGCAAACCATCGCTGATGGTCTCTAGAATGCGTCAGCTTGACACGAGCGCCAATGACGACATTATCCGCATCCTTTTTCTCGAGAACCTCCCCGCGGACTGCCGTGGCGTCCTCGCGTACTCCCACGTTACGGACCTCGCCACGTTGGGCGATATGGCGGACTCGTATATGGAAGCCACTGGGCCTAACCGCGGAGTTGTTTCCACAGTTGGCGCCTCACATCCGGTTACCCCCATTGCCACTCCGCTTGTCGCACCCCCCGCTGACGGCGCGCATGGCATCGCCGCCGTCGGCGGCTTACATACCTCGAGGCTCGAAGGCCAAATCGCGAAGCTCACGGCTGAACTCGCCGCCCTCAGGACGCGCATCAATCGCAATAATCGCGGTCGGTCCCGGTAACGGCCTCGTGACCCTCAGGGCAACGGCCAAGGGCAACAGCCCCACAACGCCGCCCCTGCCACCGGTATTTGTCGCATTCATCAAAAATATGGCCACGAAGCTCGCAAATGCATCCAGCCGTGCTCGTTCGCCCCGGGAAACTAAGTCCCCCTCCCCGCGTGGAAGCCGTGGGTGGGGACTATCTCTCGACTCGCTTCCATATTCACGATCGCGCTTCAGGGTTGGGTTTCCTCGTCGATACCGGCGCGGAGATATCCCTCATACCCAACCGAGACGTGAACGCAAAACCCGCAGAGCTTCGTCTCTTTGCGGCCAACAACGCCCAGATTCAGACATTTGGCGAACGGAAACTCGCACTCGACCTCCGCTTGAAACGTCCGATTGAATGGAACTTTTGCGTTGCAGCAGTTCCCTGCCCTATAATCGGAGCCGACTTGCTCAGTCACTACGGCCTCATCGTCGACGTTCGACACCGTAGATTGATTGAGCCTAGCACGGGCTTGTCGACGAGGAGCTATTTTAAGTCGTCCGATGCCCCCTCGGTTAGTCTGCTCGATCGCAATAATCGTTTTTTCGAGATTGTTGCCGAGTTTCCTGAAGTCACGGGTTCGAATCTGCCAATCCAATCACTTCCAAGGACGTTTTTCACCATATTGAAACCCACGGCCCCCCCGTCTCCCAGCGGTCCAGGCGCTTAGACCCGGAGTGGTACAAGGCCGCGCAGGCCGAGTTTGACGAACTGATCAAGCAAGGCATATGCCGCCGATCGAAAAGTTCGTGGGCTAGCCCCACTCATATGGTGCGCAAGAAGGACGGCAAGTGGCGAATCTGCGGAGATTTCCGCCTCGTCAACGCGGTTACTGAACCCGACAAATTCAGTATTCCGCACATTCACGATTTTTCCATTAATCTCCATAGTTCGACTGTCTTCTCGAAACTCGATCTTCACCGTGCGTACTACCAAATCCCCGTCGCTCCGGTCGACGTAATCAAAACCGCGGTGACCACACCCTTTGGTCTCTTCGAGTACGTATTCATGCCCTTCGGACTTCGGAACGCCGGTCAGTCATTCATGCGGTATATGCGGAGAGTCCTCGAAGGCCTGGATTTCGTCTTTTGCTATCTGGATGACATTCTCATTTTCTCGGCTAATGCAGAGGAACACGAGAGGCATCTGCGCATTGTGATGGAACGCTTGAGAGCTTTCGGCTTGAAACTTAATCTCGCCAAGTGCGAACTTGGAAAAAGCGAGATCGTGTTTCTCTCTCAGCTGATCAACAGCCAGGGTTCTCGCCCAACCACTGAGATGATTCGAGCGATCCTCGATTTTCCTAAGCCCAAGACCGTTTCGTCTCTTCGCTCTTTCCTGAGCCTCATCAACATCTATCGGCGTAATATTCCACATGCGGCGGAAGCGCAAGCCCCGCTTTACGAACTGACTCACGGCGCAGTTAAGAACGATCAGACTCCCGTTGTCTGGACTCCCGTGACCGAGCAAGCCTTCGAACTTGCCAAAACCGCCCTCGCCGATGCCGCTCTTCTGAGCCATCCTTCCGAGGATGCCGAGACACGCCTCGTCACCGACGCTTCGGACTTCGCGATGGGCAGCTCCCTCGAGCAGCGCATCGACGGATCTTGGAAGCCACTGGCGTTTTTCTCTCGCAGAGTTAGCAAGACACAGCTGAATTACGATACTTACGATCGTGAGCTGACTGCTATGTACGACGTGGTCAAGTACTTTCGATACTTCCTTGAAGCGAGGGAATTTGAAATCATGAACGACCACAAAGCGCTCACCTACGCATTTGGTCAGCGCTGTGATAGTTTTACCCAGCGGCGGCAACGTCAACTCGGGTATATCTCGCAGTTTACCACCAAGGTCGTACATTTGCCAGGTAGGGAGAACGTCGTGGCCGATTGCCTCTCGAGGGTTGACGCAGTTCGTCTGCCACTCGAATTCAACGTCCTGGAGCTTGCGAAAGCTCAGGCTGAGGACCCCGAGCTCACAGAACTTCGCAAGTCGACTGGTCACTCGCTGAAACTCATTTTTCTCGAGTGGGGTCCCGACCACAGTCGCATTTGCGTCGACCAGACCGACAACAATCTCCGACCATACATTCCTAAGCCCCTGCGTAAGCGCGTCTTCGATATGTTCCATTTTCTCGCCCATGGTGGTGCGAAAGTTACGGACCAGACTATCAGGCGATGCAACGTATGGCCAGACATGCACAAAGATATTAAACTTTGGTGCAAGACCTACCTTTATTGTCAACAATCGAAAGTGTCGCGGCACGTGAAGAACAACCCTGCGCCTTTCGTCGCCCCGGATGGCCGATTTTTCATGTTCACGTGGACATCGTTGGGCCACTAGTCCCGTCCGAAGGCTACAGCTATTGCCTCACGATGATCGATCGCTTTTCTCGTTGGACCGAGGCCGCGCCTCTCCGCGACATCACAGCGAGGACCGTGTGCCGCGCTTTTTACGATGGATGGATGTCCCGTTTCGGTTCGTCAAGTCTGGTCACGACAGACCAGGGATCTCAGTTTGATTCGCAACTCCACAAAGCACTCATCTCGTTTATCGGGATCGACCGTAAACGCACGACCGCTTACCACCCAAAAGCGAACGGGATGATCGAGCGATGGCACCGGGTCGTGAAGGCTGCTATAATGTGCCATAATACCCCTGAATGGACCAGGACGCTGTCCACCGTACTCCTCGGCCTGCGAACGCACGTGCGGACCGACACGAGTGTGTCCCTCGCCGACGACGTGTACGGGACAGCCCTGCGGGTCCCCGGCGAGTTCTTCCTCGAGGGCAAATCCCCGTCAACCCGCAGATATTCATTGAGGAGTTTCGTGAATATATGCGCCAGGTCAGACCAATACCAGTCGCTCAAAGGTACAAGCCTCGCGCATTCTTCTTCAAGGACTTGCGGACCTGCACGCATGTATTCATGCGAACTATGGCCGTGAAGAAGCCACTCGAGCGTCCATACACCGGACCGCACAAGGTGCTCGAGCGTATCAGTGACCTCGACTATAAGATCGAAGTCAATAGTGCGCCTCGCGTAGTCACTACCGAAAGGCTCAAGCCGGCCTATTTCATGCTAGACGCGCCCGAACCACAGCTGGTTGCACAACTTTCGCAGCAAGCTGCGAGCGCCGAAGCTACTCCTCAATTTCCTCCAGACTGACTCCCACATTCCGAGCGAAGCGCGCCACGGCCACCTGCGAACGACTCCCCCGGGCAAGGCTCCATCAAGAACCTGGGCCGTTCGGTTGTGATAGACTTCGCGCCCGCGAAGGATATCGTCCTTACACCATTGCGCCCGGCCTTGAAGACTCACGCCGGTCCGAGAGTCCCCGGCAGGAACGTCAGCATAGACTTGTCACGGAACGAAGTTCGCTACCTACCGAGGAGCGACAATTTGTAAAGTTAGATTTAAGTATTGTAAGCCTAGATTTAAGTTTCATTTTTGTAAGCGCTTAATGCATGATTTTTTCAAATCGCAAATCTAGCAATTTACTAGGGGGGGAGTGTGTAGGGATCTGCACGATCGACTTGTGCTAACTCGATCCCACGCGACTGCTGCGCCAGTCAGTACCGCTCGATCCGCCTCGATGGTTGGATGCTCCGTGTGTATCCACAGCAGCCAATAAACAAATCTTGAAATTATACTGAGTGCCTTCGATTTACTTAATCTTCCTCAGCAACACGAAAAGCAGGAGATAGCCCTGCGGTCTACTTGGACCTCAAACGCTACAGTATACGCATTACGCTTGAAGTTGCTTCTATCGCCAGCCGAACAACGAGCGCCGATTTATAAAAACGCCACCTATAAATTATAAAATAAAAATAAATAAACAGCGCTACCTAACGACTAACGACTTTTTTGTTTTACTTTTATAAGTAATTCTGAATTATATTCTTCTCAAGATTTCAGTATAGTTCGTCAAAATTTTTGAAATTTTTTCTAACATTTTATTTAATTGTGTAAAAATCAACTTAAGTAGAAGTAAAAAAATTTTCTTACGCATGTGAAATTATACTTATGTGTATCCTACCTATATATCAGTAAGAAACGCGTAGGAAGAGTATTTGCACATTAAACTATGCTTTTTATAAATAAACTAAAACTGAAAACTATGCGATGTTAGAAAAAATTTCAAAAATTTTAACGAACTATACTGAAATCTTGAGAAGAATATAATTCAGGGGCCTTATCCAGTAACTTTACCGATCGAAATTTCAAATGAACGTAACGTTTTCGATAATCGTTAGCTCATTTGAGATATATATATATATATATATATATATATAGTGTGTGTTTATACTACAAGCAAACGCTTAGCGGTTTGTTTACGAGTTCTATAAATAGATGGACAACCAGGTCGCCGATGACGGGTATACCCGGGAATCATCTCCGAGAACTTGACTTAAGTTTTTCTTCGTGGTGACTCTGGTCAACAACATCATTCTTTACCTAAAAAACTCGATTGCTCGAAGATGATGCCCGAGTATACCCGTCATCGGCGACCTGGTTGCTTAGGTCAAAATTCATGCCTGGGAGCTTTCAGACGATCACTTGAGTCACCTCGAGAAAAATTCGAATTGAGTTCTCGGAGATGATGCCCGGGTATACCCGTCATCGGTGACCTGGTTGTCCAGGTCGAAATTCATGCCTGGGAGCCCCCAGACGATCACCAAAGTCACCTTTAAGTAAATTAAAATCAAGCTCTCAGAGATGATCCCCGGGAAGTTCTCCATTTTTTTTTTTTTTTGAGAACTCCCCGAACTTTTGGAGAAACTCCCATTTTTTTCCGTGTAGGGTGTCTAAATTCTTAGTTATCGAAAAACTTAATAAGAATAAAAATATTTCAAATATTATTATTGTAAAAAAAAAAAATAGCATAAATTGTAATGATAACAAAATTTATAACGATAACTAGATTGACAGTTTGATACTTAGACTTAATAAAATTCTTAGAATAAGACAATGCGATGCTGACGTTTCTACATGCTTTTCTTTTTTATTTATTTACTTGCTTTTCTTTAACTCACTGTGGTTTTTCGTCGTCGTCGTATGTTCAAAACTGCCAAGCTCTATAACTTGGAGCCTATAAGAGCTAGAGGTCTGAAATTTTGCAGAGGGTCTAGGTTTGGATGACAATACATTAATCCGTAGTCACTTCTCGACCTGGACCTCCAGGTTGCCGATGACGGGGGTACCTGGAGGGTCACCTCCGAGAATTTGGGCTAAATTCTTCGGGGATGACTTTGAAAGAAGTTCTGGAGTATTTATCGAGGCAATTTGAACCTAGGTACCCAAGTCACCGATGATGGGGGTGTCCGGGGTACCTGGGGGTCATCTCCGAGAGTTCGGTCGAATTCTTGGAGTATGACTTTGGATAGAGTTCGGGGGTGTTTTAGAGCATATGAGAAAGAAGTTTGAACCTGGACAGCCAGGTCGCCGATGACGGGTGTACCTGGGGAACCTGGAGGTCATCTTCGAGAGTTTGGGCTAAATTTAGCAAGGATGACTTGAAGAGTTCTGCAGGGGTTCTAATTTGGTAGTTATCAATATATTTGAATAAAAAAAATGTTTTCAAGTATTATAATTGTAAAAAGGATGATAAAAATTTCAATAATAACCAAATTTTAAACATTAATTAGATTTAAAATTTTACGCTAAAAATATTCTTTTCAAGACTAAAAAGAAGAAGATAAAAAATAAATAAAAAAAAAGTTTTTAAAGAACATACTTTTCTTTAAAAAGTTTTGAGAAATCATAAAAAAAACGTACTAAAAAGTAGAAAATAAAATTTTAATACTGCTAATTTCTTTCAAAGTACCTTTAAAAGATTTAATATAAATAGAACAAACAACATTTCGTGATGACTCTAAACAAAAGCATCATGGGGCAATCGATGAAACACAGTCATACGCCTTAAATTTAAGTCATCTATAGAGCCCCATGCTTTTGTTTAGAGTCATCACGAAATGTTGTTTGTTCTATTTATATTAAATCTTTTAAAGGTACTTTGAAAGAATTTAGCAGTGTTAAAATTTTATTTTCTACTTTTTAGTACGTTTTTTTTATAATTTCTCAAAACTTTTTAAAGAAAAGCATGTTTTTTAAAAACTTTTTTTTTTAATTTATTTTCTGATTGTGTTTAATAATTTACGTCAACTTTATAAATTTTTGGTTTTTTTCTTAATTTTAGAGTATATAAAAGATTAATATTTAATTTAATATTATTACATTAAAAAATTATTTACTTGCTTTGCTTAAAGTAAATTCAAAATTGTCTTCAGTTACTACTATTGTAACTATTTTATTTTATTATTGAAAAATAATATATAATTTAAACTTATAATATATATATATATATATATTGTGACATTCAGTGATCGTAATTAAATCGTCGGTAACGATTTAGGATTTGGCGCGAGTCACGTGACTGTCGAACGCAGATCAGAGCGGGCCTCTGAGGTGGTAGAGCGGGAATCGGGAAGCCACTCGTAGTTTTCGTGTCCGAGTGTTCGCACGTACATGGAACTTAACTCGTCTCGTTCGACGGCTAACCGGACTCCTCGGGAGTGGAATGTCGTCGAAGAGAGAGTTGGCAGAGACAGAAGGTGCGGGATCGATGGTCATCGCCCGGGAAGCGTTCTCCTGTCTAGACGAGTCAACCGGCTTTTGGAAGCCGTGGACGTCGGGGAACCTGACCGACGTCCGGCAGACACGCAAAGATCTGGAGATCGATTCATGGCAGATCTTGAAGCAGCTTACTCGTTACGGAAGCAAGGCAATTATTGAAATTCGCGTCGCGCGTTGTGGTAGAGCCGTAGTGTGAGAGTGTGGTGTTATTTGTGAAATTGTCATTTCACGTCATCGCCTGGACCGCTTTCCGACTGCTACACGGCGACTCGAGTATGGTAGATATTGCGGCTGGTCGGCATCGTAGCCTGGCATTTTGTTTAGCCTGACGGCTTGGTATGAGGTGCACCTTAGCGACTCCGTAAGTTAATTGTAAATGTGCGAGTGAGTGTGAATGCGTGTGAGTGTCCTTAGTACACTGTTATTGTCATAATCTTTGTTTTTCTCTTGCGCGCGTTAGCTGCCAATAGCAGCAGGAATTTGTGTGCGTGCGCAACGATTTAGAGAACATTGAAGATTCTTCTGTTTACTGGTTTAAACGACACCGAGTCATCATTCGGAATTTGTATTTTAGGTTTAGATTTGTTTTAATAAATTATTAAATTGTTAATTTAATTTTTATTGACTAAACCTAGTGTTCCTGCGAATCGATCCTGTTTTAATACCCGCACCCACTACCGATAAACGAACTAGCCGACCGCGTCGCGAAGTATAGTAATATATATATATATGTGTGTGTGTGCGCGTGTGTGTGTGTGTGTGTGTGTGTGTGTGTTAGCTTACTCAAATAGCTGAATTAAGATGTAATTTACGATATTTTTCATTACGATATAAATCGTTAACATATCGTTAGACGTCGTATCGTAATATAAATGAAAAATTTCTGTTTTTACGCTAACCGTGCGCTAAAAGTGGTGATTTGCACATGTTTCTCAGAAATTTGAATGAAACGATATCGATTTTCGTTAAAAAAAATAAAATGGGTTCAGTGCGCATGCGCAGTACGCTATTTTGATGAGTTTAGCGAACGATTATTTTACTGGATAAGGCCCCCGACTATTTATAAAACTAAAACAAAAAAGTCGTTAGTCGTTAGGTAGCGCTGTTTATTTATTTTTATTTTATAATTTATAGGTGGCATTTTTATAAATCGGCGCTCGTTGTTCGGCTGGCGGTAGAAGCAACTTCAAGCGTAATGCGTATACTGTAGCGTTTGAGGTCCAAGTAGACCGCAGGGCTATCTCCTGCTTTTCGTGTTGCTGAGGAAGATTAAGTAAATCGAAGGCACTCAGTATAATTTCAAGATTTGTTTATTGGCTGCTGTGGATACACACGGAGCATCCAACCATCGAGGCGGATCGAGCGGTACTGACTGGCGCAGCAGTCGCGTGGGATCGAGTTAGCACGAGTCGATCGTGCAGATCCCTACACACTCCCCCCCTAGTAATTCGCTAGATTTGCGATTTGCAAAAATCATGCGTTAAGCGCTGACAAAAATGAAACTTAAATCTAGGCTTACAATACTTAAATCTAACTTTACAAATTGTCGCTCCTCGGTAGGTAGCGAACTTCGTTCCATGACAAGTCTATGCTGACGTTCCTGCCGGGGACTCTCGGGCCGGCGTGAGTCTTCAAGGCCGGGCGCAATGGTGTAAGAACGATATCCTTCGCGGGCGCGAAGTCTATCACAACCGAACGGCCCAGGTTCTTGATGGAGCCTTGCCCGGGGGAGTCGTTCGCAGGTGGCCATGGCGCGCTTCGCTCGGGCTGTGGGAGTCAGTCTGGAGGAAATTGAGGAGTAGCTTCGGCGCTCGCAGCTTGCTGCGAAAGTTGTGCAACGAGCTGTGGTTCGGGCGCGTCTAGCATGAAATAGGCCGGCTTGAGCCTTTCGGTAGTGACTACGCGAGGCGCACTATTGACTTCGATCTTGTAGTCAAGGTCATTGATACGCTTGAGCACCTTGTGCGGTCCGGTGTATGGACGCTCGAGTGGCTTCTTCACGGCCATAGTTCGCATGAATACATGCGTGCAGGTCCACAAGTCCTTGAAGAAGAATGCGCGAGGCTTGTACCTTTGAGCGACTGGTATTGGTCTGACCTGGCGCATATATTTACGAAACTCCTCAATGAATATCTGTGGGTTGACGGGGAATTCTCCCTCGAGGAAGAACTCGCCGGGGACTCGCAGGGCTGTCCCGTACACGTAGTCGGCGAGGGACACACTCGTGTCGGTCCGCACGTGCGTTCGCAGGCCAAGGAGTACGGTGGACAGCGTCCTGGTCCATTCAGGGGTATTATGGCACATTATAGCAGCCTTCACGATCCGGTGCCATCGCTCGATCATCCCGTTCGCTTTTGGGTGGTAAGCGGTCGTGCGTTTACGGTCGATCCCGATAAACGAGATGAGTGCTTTGTGGAGTTGCGAATCAAACTGAGATCCCTGGTCTGTCGTGACCAGACTTGACGAACCGAAACGGGACATCCATCCATCGTAAAAAGCGCGGCACACGGTCCTCGCTGTGATGTCGCGGAGAGGCACGGCCTCGGTCCAACGAGAAAAGCGATCGATCATCGTGAGGCAATAGCTATAGCCTTCGGACGGGACAAGTGGCCCAACGATGTCCACGTGAACATGAAGAAATCGGCCATCCGGGGCGACGAAAGGCGCAGGGTTGTTCTTCACGTGCCGCGACACTTTCGATTGTTGACAATAAAGGCAGGTCTTGCACCAAAGTTTAATATCTTTGTGCATGCCTGGCCATACGTTGCATCGCCTGATAGTCTGGTCCGTAACTTTCGCACCACCATGGGCGAGAAAATGGAACATATCGAAGACGCGCTTACGCAGGGGCTTAGGAATGTATGGTCGGAGAACGTTGTCGGTCTGGTCGACGCAAATGCGACTGTGGTCGGGACCCCACTCGAGAAAAATGAGTTTCAGCGAGTGACCAGTCGACTTGCGAAGTTCCGTGAGCTCGGGGTCCTCAGCCTGAGCTTTCGCAAGCTCCAGGACGTTGAATTTGAGCGGCAGACGA
The DNA here is from genome assembly GCA_038277355.1 of Encarsia formosa. Classification (NCBI taxonomy): domain Eukaryota; kingdom Metazoa; phylum Arthropoda; class Insecta; order Hymenoptera; family Aphelinidae; genus Encarsia; species Encarsia formosa. Next base: position 47,547,786 of record CM076186.1, on the reverse strand, counting down.
ACTGCGTCAACCCTCGAGAGGCAATCGGCCACGACGTTCTCCCTACCTGGCAAATGTACGACCTTGGTGGTAAACTGCGAGATATACCCGAGTTGACGTTGCCGCCGCTGGGTAAAACTATCACAGCGCTGACCAAATGCGTAGGTGAGCGCTTTGTGGTCGGTCAGGATTTCAAATTCCCTCGCTTCAAGGAAGTATCGAAAGTACTTGACCACGTCGTACATAGCAGTCAGCTCACGATCGTAAGTATCGTAATTTAGCTGTGTCTTGCTAAATCTGCGAGAGAAAAACGCCAGTGGCTTTCAAGATCCGTCGATGCGCTGCTCGAGGGCGGCGCCCATCGCGAAGTCCGAAGCGTCGGTGACGAGGCGTGTCTCGGCATCCTCGGAAGGATGGCTCAGAAGAGCGGCATCGGCGAGGGCGGTTTTGGCAAGTTCGAAGGCTTGCTCGGTCACGGGAGTCCAGACAACGGGAGTCTGATCGTTCTTAACTGCGCCGTGAGTCAGTTCGTAAAGCGGGGCTTGCGCTTCCGCCGCATGTGGAATATTACGCCGATAGAAGTTGATGAGGCTCAGGAAAGAGCGAAGGGACGAAACGGTCTTGGGCTTAGGAAAATCGAGGATCGCTCGAACCATCTCAGTGGTTGGGCGAGAACCCTGGCTGTTGATCAGCTGAGAGAGAAACACATATAGGAAAGTTTACTAATTTTTTTTTAACTTTTATTCATTTCTGTTTTATGCGGGGTATGCAATCATTTGTATCAATTGAATTTTAGGTTTTTTGTTTAAACATCAGGTCCTTTTTTATTATAAGGTACTGTCAGCTTGAATTATTATAAGAGTAAAACTTTTTGAAAAAATCAAACTATTTTTATAAGCAAAAAAAAAATAACTCAAATGTATGAGTTTATTACAATATGACAACTCCTTGAAAATAATAATGAGAACTTCATTTATGAGCTAATCGCTTGAACTTTTTAGCAGAATCCTAATTTCATTAATGGATAGTTGGATCAAACCTTTGGGCACAACCTTGAGAGAAATTATTTTGTTGGGCTCTGCAGGATCTTGGTTTAATCTTGTACAGCTGGATCAATCACTCGGCCCTACTAAAAAAGTTCACATGTAAATCCACGTGGATATTCACGTGATTCATCCACTCTATAAATCCACTTGACCAAATTAAAAAAAAAACTAAGTTCCACTTGTAAAAATTTTATATCTTATGTACTTTTTTATAAACAAAAAAGTTTTTTCAGTTGAATGAAATATCCCAAGTTGAATTGAGTATTTTGATTTTTTCTACACTTTCAGGAAATTAAAAATTTTGACTCTTGTGAATTCTTCGGGATTTGATAAAATTATGAGCCCTGAACTTTTTTCGAAAATTTCCAGCATTTAGAATTTTTTAGGAATTTGGAATTTTCATAGGCTTATAATATTGTTGTTGACTTAAAAATTTTAAGGTCTGTGGGACTTAAAAATTTATCTATTCTTAAAGACTTAGAAATTTTTTGAACCGCAGACACTTAGAATTTTTTCAGTCTCTGGAACTTAGAAATTTATTTTGTTTTCGGACTTAGAAATTTTTCAAACCGTAGACACTTTTAAAGTGAGTTAAGTATGTGAAACATAAAAATTTTTTGAACGGCAGACACTTATAATTTTTTCAGTCTGTGGGACTTAGAAATTTATTTTGTATTTAGACTTTGAAATTTTTCAAACTGCATAAAAAAATTAAGATCTTAAAAAGATCTGTTGAAGACATATCTTAACTATGGCTGTTTTTGAGACATTTTAAGACGAAAAAAATGTTTTATTTTTTATATGTATCATTTCAGAACGTCTGAAAAAGTTCTTTTGAAGATAAAAATTACTGATTTTTTCGTTAATTTTCATATGATACTAAGATGATTTTTAGATCTTTGATCATTTTGAGATAAATTTTAGATATTTTTAATTACGTAACCTTTTCTCTTAAAGAAATTAATAATAGTTTTTAGAAATGATAATCAGGCAAGTGATAATAATTGCAAGATTAATTTTGTGTATTTGAGATTTTTTTAAAGATCATTTTGTGATGAACTTTCGATATTATTTATGCGCGTTTTTTTAAAGATGTATATTAATATATTTTTAAAGATAGCAAGATTCTTTAAAATAAATTTTGTACGATTTTAAAAAAATTTTCAACCAGCATTTTGAATATTTCAAGACCTTTTTTTGAAACTAATTAAATTTCATTACTTTTTCAAATTAAAGAGTTTACCGTGAATTACTTTCCTAGAGCACTGAGGACTCGGGTACAATCTGTGCATGTTCGCGGCTAACCTTTACTTTTCTTTAATCGAGTTTCTGAAAAAGAAAAAAATTGCCACAAAGTATCATTCAAACATTTATCACCAAATTTAAATTACTGTTTAATATTTAAGACTTATTTGATCGGATGTTCTCCGGTAGAAGTTCAAACGGCTGACCAACTTTTATTCGCTCTCTTGACTTCTTTCGCTACTTTGTATCATTTGTCTGTCGATTCTGTATTTTTTCTAGTTGTTGAACACATTTTTATTTTTATTTTATTTAATTTACATTAAAAAAATATATCTTGAATACTCAAAAAAATATTGGTGATATTTTACCGTCTTTGTATGGTTAGAAAAAATACGAGAATAAACAATATGAATTTGGCTGCTAAGACGATCGATCAAATCGAACGTATTCATAACAACGACCTGTGCACACGTCGTTGTTGGTGATAATGTTGGTTAAACTTCAGCATACCGAGATGACGAAGTTTAACCAATATTGCTAAGTTTTGAAGATATATTTTTTTAATGTAAATTATAAAAAATAAAAATAAAAATGTGTTCAACAACTAGTAAAAATACAGAATCGACAGACAAATGATACAAAGTAGCGAAAGAAGTCAAGAGAGTGAATAAAAGTTGGTTATCCGTTTGAACTTCTACCGGAGAATATACGATCAGATAAGTCTTCAATATGAAGCAGTAATTTAAATTTGGTGTTTAATGTTTGAATGATACTTTGTGGCAATTTTTTTTTCCTTTTTCAGGAACTCGATTGAAGAAAAATAAAGGTGAGCCGCGATCATGCACAGACTGTACCCGAGTCCTCAGGGCTCTACGAAATTAATTCACGGTAAACTCTTTAATTTGAAAAAATAATGAAATTTAATTTGTTTTAAAAAAAGGTCTTTAAATATTTAAAATGCTTGTTGAAAATTTTTTTAAGATCGTATAAAATTTATTTTAAAGAATCTTGCTATCTTTAAAAATATATTAATATATATCTTTAAAAAAACGCGCATAAATAATATCGAAAGTTCATCAAAAAATGATCTTTAAAATAATCTTAAATACACAAAGTTAATCTTGCAATTATTATCACTTGCCTTATTATCTTTTCTAAAAACGATTATAAATATCTTTAAGAGAAGAGGTTACGTAAAAAAATGTATCTCAAATTTATCTCAAAATGATCAAAGATCTAAAAATCATCTTCGTATCATACATATAAAAATTAACGAAAAAATAAGTAATTGTCACCTTCAAAAGAACTTTTTCAGACATGTTTGAAATGATACATATCAAAAATAAAACATAATTTTTTTGTCTTAAAACATCTCAAAAATAGCCCATAGTTAAGATATGTCTTCAAAAGATCTTTTTAAGATCTTAATTTTTTTTACACGGTTTGAAAAATTTCTAAGTCTAAAAACAAAATAAAATTCTATGTTTTACAGGCTTAACTCACTTTAAAAGTGACTGCGGTTTAAAAAATTTCCATGTCTGAAAACAAAATAAATTTCTAAGTCCCAGAAACTGAAAAAATTCTAATTGTTCACGGTTCGAAAAATATCTAAGTTCCAGAGATTGAAAAAATTCTAAGTGTCTGCGGTTCAAAAAATTTCTCAGTCTGCACATTCAAAATCTGCTAAGTATCACAGACTGAACATCTTTTAACTCCGGAAGAACTAAAAAAATTTCTCATAGACTAGATAAATTTTTAAGTCCCACAGACCGAAAAATTTCTAAGTCAACAATAATTATATTATAAGCCTATGAAAATTCCAAGTTCCTAAAAAATCCTTAATGCTAGAAATTTCCAAAAAAAGTTCGAAACTCATAATTTTATCAAGTCCCGAAGAATTTATAAGTGTCAAAATTTTTAATTTCCTAAAAGTGTAGAAAAAAATCAAAGTACTTAATTCAATTTGGAATATTTCATTTAACTGAAAAAACTTTTTTGTTAGTAAAAAAATTAAATAAGTTATAAAATGTTTACATGCGGAACTTAGTTTTTTTTTAATTTGTTCAAGTGGATTTATAGATTTGATGAATCACGTGGATACTCACGTGAATTAACATGTGAACTTTTTTACAGTAGTGATCAAAATTATAAGGCACCCCCTAAAATTTGTCTGTTTCAAGTTAATATTTTGACTTTGTGCATGCCTGCACGTGTTTAAATATTTTAGTAATCATCTGTAAATTTTTTTTGTTCAAAACAAGTTCAGTACTTGAAAAAAAAACGTTTACTTTATATTAATTCGTCTTTCCAATCAATTTTTATCCTCTTTTAAGCTTGAAATGACTTTTTTTTAAAAACAGCTAAATTTAGTTCTTTTATGATCTAGATAGTGTTCTGTTAAAACAAGACAGGTCATTGCTAGCTGCGTTGGAGATATTTATGATGAAGTTTGCGCAAAATTGCCATCCGTTAGGAGTATGACTCGCACCATTCAGAACATTAGACATGATGATATTCAAGCATTTCTAATTTATAATAGCTTAGAAGATTTGGTAATTCCTGAAATTTTGACAATAACAAATAAGAACAAACTTTTTTTGCATCATGATAGCCAAAGTGGTAAAAATAAATTTTTAATGTTTACTACATCCAAAAATTTAAGATTTTTAAGAAATTGTTTATTGTGGCAAGCAGATGGCACCTTCAAGTGTGTACCTAATTTGTTTTGTCAGTTGTATACACTACACGGTTTTTATGAAAATAAAACATTACCTTTAGTTTACTTTTTACTTCCTAACAAAAATAAAAAAACTTATAAATCAGCATTAGAAGTGTTAATTAGTATGTAAAAAGATTACGAACCAGAAGAACTTATAGTTGATTTTGAAGCAGCATTTATCAAATCATTTTCAAAGTTATATAAAAATACACGTATTAAGGGTTGCCACTTTCACTTTGGTCAGTGCATATATCGTCATATTCAACAACTTGGACTTCAAAATATGTATGGTGAAAACTTATTCTTTGCTAATGCCATCAGAATGTTAATAGGATTGGCTTTTGTTCCTGTTGTTGATGTTTTGTTTGCTTATGAAGCGTTAATAGCAACTAATTATTTCATTGCAAATGAAGAATTGTGAAATGATTTTCTAGATTATTTCGAAAAAACGTGGATTGGCATAAAAAAACGTCATAATGTTCGTGCTGATCCTTTGTTTTCGTTAGTATCTTGGAACTGCTACGATTACGTATTGAGTGATATACCACGCACAAACAATGCGGTAGAAGGCTGGCATCACAGTTTCTCGGGTCGTGTTGGTAAACATCATCCGCAATTTTATCAATTTGTAAATGTATTAAAAGACGAGCAAAATTTGACTGATTTATTTATTGAACAATTAAAAACTGGTAAAGACGTTGCTGAACCACAAAAAAAGAAGTATAAGACTTATGATGAGCGCATTAAAAATGTAGTCTCTAATTATGATAGACAAAATGTAATCGAATATTTAAAAAATATTTCAAATTTAATTGTATTATAAATTTGAAATTGATGCAAATTAATTATTGTTTGGATGTATAATATAAATTATGTAAATATAATTTTCATTTGTGATTGTTGTATAAATTTTCTTATTTAATTAAATTGTGATAAAATAATTTTATTATTTGTTTAATAAGTCATGAAGTTAATATTATAAATTGTATGATTATGATGAAATTATTATGTTTGATAATATAAATTTTTGCACGTAAATATATGTCTATTTGTTTTACAAACAGTATATTTTTAATTATTTAATTATATATTCTTTTTTTTTATTTAGAATTTTTTTTTGTATTAATAATTGAAATAATTTTTATGATCGGATATTTTTTCTTCGGATATTTTTTCATGGTACGAAAAAATATCCGAAATATATTATTTTTCATGGTAGCTCAAACCTGCAGTTCTTGACAAGAAACTTTTACCGTCGGAGAAGAAAGGCAACGACTTTGCGCAGAATTATCTGCACAAGATTAACTACAACAGCGGATCAACGCCTGCATCCGACCTGCTAAGAATTTTGCAATCAAATTTGAAAAATTCTTCCTGCATCTTCGTCAAGGAACATAAAAAAAAAGTCTGCTCGTTAATTTGAATGATTTTTATAAATTTTCACTTTCGCATGTATTTTTTTTATTCAAAAACTTCTCTTCTTTTTCTTCAGAATAATTCGAGACCTCGAGGAGCAAGGGTTCAACACGCCGGCACTTAAAATCATGGTAGAGCAACTCAACGTTCCAAGCAGCAACCACACGTCGGAAAAGAACATTTGCGCTCTGAGAAATGCTGCAGCCATTAAAAAGTACGTGCTATTATCCCGTCGTCAACGAGCGGATGGTTTCACCGAAGACCGAGATGAAGTTGAGTGAGTCGAAGAAAATGAATTAAAAAATAAAGAAATTCGTTACTCTATGTACACGTAAAATGTATTTTTTCAATAAAATTTTTTTACTTTCAATTATGGTCATGTTTTTTCATTGTAATTTTACTTCTACTAAATTAAAAAAAATTTCAAAGTTTTTAAAATGATGAAATTAAAAGTTTAATCGTAAAATTTCATACTGGTTGATTTTCAAGTTATTTGTTATTGAAAATCTAATTATTTATTTAATCTTTCTTTTAAATTATAATTCATTATAATATTCTCTTATTATTCTTTAAAATAGTTTTGAAAAGTTTTGAAATCTTTAAAAAATATTTAAAATTATCCGAGGTCGATAAAGTAGATTATCTACAGGTTAATAAAAAATTTAATGTAATATTAAACAATAAACATAATAAATCCTCTTACACGCAATGCGGAGTAAAACAAGTGTTGGTTTGCACTTTTTCCGACTCTATAAAGTCATCAGCTGTAGGAGAAAAGAAGCATCTAGTGTGGCACGGATATCAATGCAACGATGTATTAAGCCAATGCTTCACGAAGCTGCCATTATTTTTTATTAATTAATTAATTCAGTAAATACAATTTTTCTTTAAAAGTAATCAAATTTGAATAAAAATCTTATTTGTTAACGAATTTTTGAAAAGCAGTACTACACACTTGTATTAACAGTATAGGTGGCGCCATCGCTGCTACGCCGCGATTGCAGGCTCCCGAGCTCGTCAGTACCCCTTTGTTCTCGCCGCAGACAAAACGCCTTTTGTTGAAAGCCCCCGAGGAAAAGTAAAATGGAAGCCCCTAGAAAGAATTATTGGGACGACATCGAGATCACTTTTGACATGCTGGTTTCCATCATTAACCCATGGCATCCACGCAACATTGCCGATTTCCGTCCTAACCACGAAAAACTCGATGCGATGGATAAAAATTCCAAACTTCCAGATCCGCCTCTGCCATGCGACTATGATGATTTTTGCTACTACGAGCATAAGCCAACAATAAATCGTAGAGTTGCAGATCTCGTATGGTCTTGGGTCGATTTGAGTGCAACTCTGGAGTGGATTCTCGTGGTGAATGAAACATTCCAAAAAGTGCCAGCTCTGAAAGTGCGCGATTTGTTAAATGAAATCCCGGCCTTTTACGATCTGTCCGAGGAGATCGTGTTTATCCGTAAAAGAGCTAGAAAGCTACAGCAGGAGCTACATTTTGAAAATTTCGAGGCAGAGTTTGATGAAAAAAAAGAGTTCATTGGTGCGATTATGCAACTGAGACTACACAAATCTGACGCCGATGTGCGTAAAATCTTATTATGTTTGGTTGACGAGAACATTGAAGTTATAAAATCAGTGCAAGAACAGCGAGACTACATATTGTCATATATTCCTCAATAGTTTTTAACTTTTTTTTATATATTTTATAGACTTTTTTTACATCATTCACCCTTTACTTCTTTTTCTATTTTATTTTACAGTTATTTCATATACTTTACAGTTTTTTCACCCCGGCCCTTTTCAACAATATTTTTAAACGGACGAGCAATCTAAAACTCGTAAACTTGTCCTTTTAAGAGCTAAATAAAAGATTAACCAACCTTACCCAAAATAAATATTTGTTTTATTTCATTTTTATTTCAGTAAACGAAGGTAAGTTTAAAAATTTATTGCTGATGAGGTGCAGAAATTTTTCATGTAACAGCACGGTTCTGCTAGCACCGTGGAGCATTCTGATTGGTGCGCTGTAGCTCTCGATGACAGAGTCGCTCTGATTGGTGCGCTGTACTCCTGGATGATGACGTGAGGTTAGTTGTTCTTGTAGACGATGCTGCAGCTTTTTTTTCAAGGTCGGCTGCAGCGGGCTGCTGTTGGTGTGCTGCTTTTTTCTCTCTCCTGAACACAACACGCGATGACTCTTTTTTTTCCTCGATGATGACGTGAGGTTAGTTGCTCACGTAGACGATGCAGCAGCTTTTTTCAAGGATGTTTGCAGCGCGCGACGACTCTTTTTCCCCCGATGATGACGCGAGGTAAGTTTCTCTCGTAGAAGATGCTGCAGCTCTTTTGAAGGTCGGCTGATGCAGGGTGCTGTTGGTGTGTTGTTTTTTTCTCTCTCCTGAACTCGCGACGACTTTTTTTTTCCTCGATGATGAAGTAAGGTTAGTTGTTCTCGTAGACGATGCTGCAGCTTTTTTTTTCAAGGTCGACTGCAGCGGGCTGCTGTTGGTGTGCTGCTTTTTTCTCTCTCCTGAAAACAACACGCGATGACTCTTTTTTTTTCCTCGATGATGACGTGAGGTTAGTTGCTCACGTAGACGATGCAGCAGCTTTTTTCAAGGATAGTTGCAGCGCGTGACGACTCTTTTTTTTCCTTGATGATGACGTGAGGTTAGTTGGTCTCGTAGACGGTGTTGCAGCTCTTTTGAATGTCAGCTGATGCGGGGTGCTGTTGGTGTGCTGCTTTTTTTTCTCTCCTGAACTCACGACGACTCTTTTTTCCCCCGATGATGACGCGAGGTCAGTTTCTCTCGTAGAAGATGCTGCAGCTCTCTTGAAGGTCGGCTGATGCGGGGTGCTGTTGGTGTGTTGTTTTTTTCTCTCTCCTGAACTCGCGACGACTTTTTTTTTCCTCGATGATGAAGTGAGGTTAGTTGCTCTCGTAGACGATGCTGCAGCTTTTTTTTTCAAGGTCGGGGTCTATGGTGGTGACTTATCTCTGGACGTGCACCCACCAGTGTTCTCGGAAGAAAAAGAGGAGCTCGACGACGTCATGGAGGTCATCAGCGCTGACCTGTACGAGGACGAGGATGTGTTGAAGGCAACCTTCGACATGTCCGAGTTCGTACAATACTTGAATCCTTCAAAAGTAAGTTATAAAGTTGTATAAAATTTAAAAAAATGATTTTTTCATCTTTTCATAAATTATTTATCTTTTTTTAGAATGAACGTGAGAAGACCCTCGAGAACGAAGCAGTGACGGTAGGCGTGTTGGAGGTTGCACCAGCTGCGGGGATCTCCAGGGATGCGTCATCAGAATCATCTCCAGTACGTATATTCATGATTATTTTTAACCATTTTTTAAAATCTATCATGAAATTAAACAATAATTTTTTTTTCAGCGTTCTCCTGTCAATCTAGCAAGGTCATCAACACCGCGGGGGAGGAGAAAAATTCGTTCTCCAAAAAAGCACTCAAAGTATTCACCGAGGAGACACCGTCGAAGATTGGCTACGAGCGATCGTCAAACAACGAGACCAGCTCGAGGTGTGCGGCGTCAACGATCACCATCAATGGAGCATCCTCGTCGTGTGCGTGCACGTTGGGAGGAGAGAGCACGAGGGCGAGAAGAACATCGTCGAGGTACCACGGAAGTGCGGGGTTACAATCAGCACCATCGGCGATCAACCTCGGAGAGGCGAGAAGAAAATCCTTGTCGTCGTCACCCTCTATCACGCTCGGAGGAGCGTCGTGATCAACGCAGGCGGGAGAATGTGCGAGAGAGAAATAAATCAGGCTGTTTTTATTATTCAAGTAAAAAATATAAAAAAATATTAGAAATAATAATATTAGTAATTGTATAATGTAAAGTGTATATGATTAAAAAATAAATGAAAAAGATGACAGCATAAAACTTTTGTATAACAATCATTTAACCTAAAATTCATCAAAAGTAATAAAAGTTCTAATCACTCTTTCAAATTAATATAAACTGAAATAATGCAAATAAATTTTTTCATTCTGAATATTTAGTTTAACTCAAAATTTTTTTTGAAACTAATAAATTCCTAATTTTTGAAAACAAGTAAATTCATAATTTTAATTTATTTAATCTTGGTCTTTTTTCTTAATTGATTTCATCCGAAAAAAATTCAATAAATTTGTTGTAAGTTGGAAATATTTTTCGCCCTTAAAAAGGCCAGTGCAAATAAAATTAACTTTTTAAATTCAAATAACTTTCAAAATCTCTCATCTAATGCTAATCGATATCGGATACTCTGATCCGGCTGCCATAAGATAGGCGCTGGCAAAGAGGAACCGCAGCTGCAGCATGCTCGCGGTGGAAACTAGTAGGGGAACAAGGAGCTCGAGGCGAGCGACAGAATAGCTCGAGGGCGCAGTAACCGTAGTGCGCAGTACCCGCCCAGTGCATGGCCCGCTCGGTTTGACCTACTTACTTTAGTATACACAAAAACATCTTAATGCTAATCTTTAAAGACTTTGAAAATATTTAAAATTTAAAATATTATTTTCCTTAATGGTTTTAGTATCCTACAATTAACAACACGTACTTTTTCTGCTGCTAAGACAAAAAAAAAAATTCTAAAACCGTGGATTTAAATGCTCGAGCCGTAGATTGTAATTAGCTTTTAATCCGTAACTTTTTGGATCTTCGGCAGAAAGTAAAGCATACCAGTGCTTTAGAGAAACAAATCCGTCAGGCGTCTAGCAATCAAATATTAAATTAGTTCGTGAATAATGATTTGAAAATATTTAAACATGAAATGCTATCAACTTTTAACCCCGCTCGTTCCGACAATATGATCGGTTCTAATAAAATTTGGTGAAGAACTGTGCTGGTAGCACTTCCTTTACTTAAACAGCAAGCAATCCAAAGCATCCACAAGGATTATTCCTAGACAAAATAAACATTTTTAAGATTTTAAAAATTTGTTTGTCTTAAATTTTAAATAGTTCTTTGGCCATTAGTGAATTCAAAAATCGTAAGAGAAAACTTTTTTTTTCATATGTTTTTTTACAATCAACACTTTGATGTAATTAAGTTCTCTTTGTTTATTATTATTTAATATCATTTTTTTGAAAAATAGAAATATTTTTAGTCATTAGATATAATTTATTTGATACCATATTTGACAACATTTTTAATGAAATAGGACCATAACTGTTTTGATTGTAACAAAAATTTTGAATTTTACCGCATTAAAATTGAATAATTAATTGCATGTCAAGAAAATTATGGAACAAATTTAATTACACACAAAGACAAATATGTATACTTACAATTTAAATTGTGAGTGTGAAAATTTTTAATCATGATAAAAACTATTTCAGATGCCTTTGCTTTTGTTTAGTAAAAAATTAAAGTTTTTTCAATGGTGAAAAAATAAGGCTTTTTTGAACCGTAACAGGTCAGTGCAGCCTAAAAAACTGAGTAAACTTGCGAAATTTTTTCATCCAAATATATGATATAATTATTCAATAAAAATAAAAAAACAATTTGTTTAAGTTTTCAAGGAATCTGATAGAGTTCAGTCGTTTTCAGAATAACTCTTGTACATTCAGGCATTCAGCGCAAAAGTTTATAAGAGGTCGTTTTTTAAATTGCAAGAGCATATTTTTAATTTCGCTTTGAGCAGAAAAATTTGTTCTTACAAGAGAACTGAAAAATAAGCTATGAAATCTTTAACTACCATATAAGTGTTATTAAAATACTTAAAAACATTTAGAAACATGGTTTTTCAATCATAATTTGTCGTAGATAATGAAAAGTTCTTTAACCGAGGAACTTTTTTCTTGTATCAATTTTCAAGTATGAATGGCAAGCAGAAAACATAGTTATTTAAAAAAAAACTAAATATTACCTCGTAAATCAGAAGGCTGCATTTTTCTGGTTTTTTTCCTTCAGCAATGTAAAAATTTCTTCATTGAAGCCATAGAGCTCTCTTTCATTACTTTCATATAACTATTTAATGTTTGTGCACTTGGTACTGCTAGAATATTGTGAGCTCGAATATGATTGTAAGCCTTTCTGATTTTTAATCTTAAAAGTAAACATTCGTATCAGGGGCGGCGCTACCCGATTTTCTGGGTGTGGAATTCTTAAAAAAAAAAAAAAAAAAGCTTATCGCTCCGAAAGATGAGCTTTTTTTTGAAACTGACGTCTAAAAAAAAAAAAAATCTGGTAAGCTATCACCCAAGCTTTAAACCCCCAAATACCCTGAGGGCCCGGATTCAACAAAAAAATTGATCAGCTATCCCCCAAGCTCTAAACTCCCAAATACTCTGGGCACCCAAGGTCAACGAATAAACTGATCAGCTATCCCCCCCAAGCTCTAAACCCCTAAAATCCTGGGCGTCAAGTTCAATAAATAATCTGATCAGCTCTCCCCCAAGCTCTAAACCCTCCAAACCCAGGGCGTAGAGTTCAATGGATAAACTGACCAGCTATCCCCAAAGCCTTGAACCCCCAAATACCCTGGGCGCCCGAGTTCAACATAAAAACTGATCAGCTATGCCCCAAGCTCTAAACCCCCGAATACCCAGGGCGCCCGAGTTCAACAACAAAACTGGTCAGCTATCCCCCAAGCTTTAAACCCCCAAATACCCTGGGCGCCCGAGTTCAACATAAAAACTGATCAGCTATGCCTCAAGCTCTAAACCCCCAAATACCCAGGGCGCCCGAGTTCAACGAAAAAACTGATCAGCTATCCCCGAAGCTCTAAACTCCCAAATACTCTGGGCACCCAAGGTCAACGAAAAAACTGATCAGCTATCCCCCAAGCTCTAAACCCCTAAAATCCTGGGCGTCAAGTTCAATAAATAATCTGATCAGCTATCCCCCAAGCTCTAAACCCTCCAAACCCAGGGCGTAGAGTTCAATGGATAAACTGATCAGCTATCCCCAAAGCCTTGAACCCCCAAATACCCTGGGCGCCCGAGTGCAACATAAAAACTGATCAGCTATGCCCCAAGCTCTAAACCCCCAAATACCCAGGGCGCCCGAGTTCAACAACAAAACTGGTCAGCTATCCCCCAAGCTTTAAACCCCCAAATACCCTGGGCGCCCGAGTTCAACATAAAAACTGATCAGCTATGCCTCAAGCTCTAAACCCCCAAATACCCAGGGCGCCCAAGGTCAACGAAAAAACTGATCAGCTATCCCCCAAGCTCTAAACCTCCAAATACCCTGGGCGCCCGAGTTCAACATAAAAACTGATCAGCTATGCCTCAAGCTCTAAACTCTCCAAACCCAGGGTGTAGAGTTCAATGGATAAACTGATCAGCTATGCCCCAAGCTCTAAACTCCCAAATACCCTGGGCGCCCAAGGTCAACCAAAAAACTGATCAGCTATCCCCCAAGCTCTAAACCCCCAAATACCCTGGGCGCCCGAGTTCAAAAAAAACTGGTCAGCTATCCCCCACAGGGGAACTCGGGCACCCAGGGTATTCGGGGGTTCAGAACTTGGGGGATAGCCGACCAGTTTTTTTGTTGACCTTGGGCGCCCAGGCTATTTGGGGGTTTAGAGCTTGGGGGTAACCGACCAGTTTTTTCGTTGACCTCGGGCGCCCAGGGTATTTGGAGGTTTAGAGCTTGGGGGATAGCCGACCAGTTTTTTTGTCCGCCAAATTTAAATTATTGGTTTAAAAAAAAAGGTTTTCCTACTTTCACGTCTTACATAAATTTGAATAAATATTTTATTTGGTCAAAAATTTCAACTTATAATTTCAGGGTCTGGAATTCCATACCTACTTTCAATCTGGGTCTGGGTCCTTCCATACCATCCAGAGGGCTGGCGCCGCCCCTGATTCGTATATCCACTGATTCGTGTACCTTACACCTTGTTTCCCTTTGATGCATAAAAGCAGGCTCTGACAGAAGTTTGTTGAGTTTCTGGTAATTTATCGATTGCTTTTTCAAGAATTTTTGAATCAGTTTGAGAACTTTTCCTTCTTATAAAAGGGAGTACGCAAGTGTCGAGATTCGAGCTCGAGAAACTATCGAATTGAAGATTAAGACTTTTATGCTGGATCTGATTGGCTCAGAGTGACGACACCGATCAAAAATGCAAAGCGAACGTTGCCGCGAAGGTATAGAGGGGTGAATTTTTGATAACGAACTGTCAAAGTTCGAAAAAAACAATTGTTCGATCCATGAGGTTATACGATTTAATTTTTGATAAACAATGAATGAATCAATTTGGCATAAAAATACTTTTTGAAAGCTACAGAAGTTTTTTTTAATTGAATTTCAAGGTCCATGAGAATTGGAATACCCCATTGCAAGTATCCTCGGTGAAATCACCGATGAATTCATCGGTGAATTCATCGGTGAAATCCTCGGTGAAATCCTCGCTTTTTGCGGTGAAATCCTCAGTGAATTCCTCGCTTTTTGCGGTGAAATCCTCGGTGAATCTTAACAGTAAAATCCTCGGCAATTTAACGGGATCGAAAACGAAGGGGTCAGGGCGGACATCTGGTGCACCTGGTGATACGTAAGGCTTGGGGATGATTTCCCCAGGAAGTTTTGACTCCGGATGGGTCAGGGTGGATACCTGGTGCCCCTGGTGATACTTACGGCTTGGAGATGATTTCCCCAGGAAGTTTAGACTCCAAAGAGACCAGGGTGGACACCTGGTGCCACTGGTATTAATTACGCCTTGGAGATGATTTCCCAAGGAAGTTAGGACTTCGGAAGGGTCAGGGCGGACACCTGGTGCACCTGGCGATACTGACGCCTTGGAGATGATTTTCCCGAGGAAGTTTTGACTTCGTAGGGTCAGCGCAAACACCTGGTGCATCTGGTGATACGCCTTGGAGATGATTTCCCCAGGAAGTTTGGACTCCGGAGGGGTCAGGGTGGACACTCGGTGCACTTGGTGATACTGACGCCTTGAAGATGAATTCCCCAGGAACTAAGGACTCCGGAGGTGTCAGGGCGGACACCTGGTGCACCTGGTGATTCTTACGCCTTGGAGATGATTTCCCTAGGAAAATAGGACTTTGTAGGGGTCAGGGTGGACACCTGGTGCACCTGGTGATACTTACAACTTTGAGATGTTTTTTCAGGAAATTTTAACTACGTAGGAGTCAAGGAAAATACTTGGTGTGCCCAGTAATAACTACACTCTGAAGATGCTATCCTAATCGTCAACTTGATGATGTGAACCCACTGGGATCAAAACTTCCGGAGAAAATCATTTTCGAGGCAAAAGTATCACCAGGTGCACCTGGAGTCCGCCCTGACCCGTCCCCCCCTCCCCAGACTCCTAACTTCCTTACGAAATCATCTTCAAGGCGTAAGTATCACCAGGTGCCCCGAGTGTCCATCCTGGCCCCTCCGGAGTTCAGACTTCCTGGAGAAATCATCTTCAAGGCGTAAGTATCACCAGGTGCATCAGGTGTTTGCCCTGACCCATCCGGAGTCGAAACTTTCTGGGGAAATCATCTCCAAGGCGTAAGTATCATCATGAGCACCAGGTGTCCGCTCTGACCCATCCGGAGTCAAAACTTCCTGGGGAGTTCATCCCCAAGCCTTACGTATCACCAGGGGCACCAGGTGTCCGCCCTGACCCATGTGGAGTCAGAACTTCCTGGGGAAATCATCTCCAAGGCGTTAGTATCACCAGGGGCACCAGGTGTCCGCCCTGACCCATCCGGAGTCGAAACTTCCTGGGGTAGTCATCTCTAAGGCGTAAGTATCGCCAGGTGCACCAGGTGCTCGCCCTGATCCATCCGGAGTCAAAACTTCCTAGAAAAATCATCTCCAAGGCGTAAGTATCACCAGGTGCACCAGGTGTCCGCCCTGACCCTTCCGAAGTCCTAACTTCCTTGGGAAATCATCTCCAAGGCGTAATTAATACCAGTGGCACCAGGTGTCCACCCTGGTCTCTTTGGAGTCTAAACTTCCTGGGGAAATCATCTCCAAGGCGTAAGTATCACCAGGTGCACCAGATGTCCACCCCGACCCATGCTGAGTCGAAACTTCCTGGGGAAGTTATCTCCAAGGCGTAAGTATCACCATGGGCACCAGATGTCCGCCCTGACCCATCCGGAGTCGAAACTTCCTGGGGAAGTCATCTCCAAGGTGCAAGTATCACCAGGGGCACCAGGTGTCCGCCCTGACCCATCCGGAGACGAAACTTCCTGGGCAGTCATCTCTAAGGCGTAAGTATCGCCAGGTGCACCAGGTGCTCGTCCTGATCCATCCGGAGTCAAAACTTCCTGGGGAAATCATCTCCAAGGCGTAAGTATCATCATGAGCACCAGGTGTCCGCTCTGACCCATCCGGAGTCAAAACTTCCTGGGGAGTTCATCCCCAAGCCTTACGTATCACCAGGGGCACCAGGTGTCCGCCCTGACCCATCTGGAGTCGTAACTTCCTGGGGAAATCATCTCCAAGGCGTTAGTATCACCAGGGGCACCAGGTGTCCGCCCTGACCCATCCGGAGACGAAACTTCCTGGGCAGTCATCTCTAAGGCGTAAGTATCGCCAGGTGCACCAGGTGCTCGCCCTGATCCATCCGGAGTCAAAACTTCCTGGGGAAGTCATCCCCAAGCCTTACGTATCATCAGAGGCACCAGATGTCCGCCCTGACCCATGTGGAGTCGAAACTTCCTGGGGAAATCATCTCGAAGGCGTAAGTATCGCCAGGTGCACCAGGTGCTCGCCCTGATCCCTCTGGAGTCAAAACTTCCTGGGGAAATCATCTCCAAGGCGTAAGTATCACCAGGTGCACCAGATGTCCACCCCGACCCATGCGGAGTCGAAACTTCCTGGGGAAATCATCTCGAAGGCGTAAGTATCGCCAGGTGCACCAGGTGCTCGCCCTGACCCATCCGGAGTCGAAACTTCCTGGGGAAGTCATCTCCAAGGCGTACGTATCACCAGTTGCACCAGGTGTCCGCCCTGAACCCTTCGTTTTCGATCCCGTTAAATTGCCGAGGATTTTGCCGAGGATTTTACTGTTAAGATTCACCGAGGATTTCACCGCAAAAAGCGAGGAATTCACCGAGGATTTCACCGCAAAAAGCGAGGATTTCACCGAGGATTTCACCGATGAATTCACCGATGAATTCATCGGTGATTTCACCGAGGATACTTGCAATGGGGTAACCGTATCTCGGAAATTAAAAAATAAATTTGTAACATTTTGGCTCATTTTATTTATTTTTTCTTGAACATCTTAAATATTTAGAAGAAGAGGAGTATAAAAATTACAAATTTTATAATAAATTAATTACGTGAGTTAATTTAAGTTACTTCAAAGTCAATCCAATACTTCAAATCAAATAGATAAAATAATCTCAAAATTTACCTCTATTGTTATAACAAAATCCGATTCTATGATAATAATTTGTTGTTGAAACGTTTAGTGCTAAATAAATTAAAAACTAGAATTTTAAAATTTGCAAGAATATCTCTAATTCAATTCATTTAAAGCTTTAACAGAATTGATTCAATAACTTATACATTAAATCATTTACAATGTTACAGTGTTCAGCAACAAGAATATATTTGATTTTTTCAACTATTTAATAAAAATACCAAGGTCTACATACACCATAGTTAGTAATAAAACCACAAAAAACCTTACAAAGGTAAACAAACGTGGAGAGATTTTTTTAATGAATTGATTTAACAAAAAATAGTGATATCATTAGATAGATTTTATAAGGTAGAATTTTTGATAACATGTCATATTAATAACAGAATTTAAAAATTAATTGCTGTAACAAATTTAAGAAAAAAAAATAATTATTTCAAAAAGTAATAAAAAAATTATTTTAATGAGTTGTGTATTTAAATTTAAAAAATAAATTGAAATCAATATTCATAAAATCTGCCAACGAAGATAAAGTTAATAAATTTTCTTCTGAATATGAACTTCGTGGGCAGATTTTATGAATATTGATTTCAATTTATTTTTTAAATTTAAATACACAACTCATTAAAATAATTTTTTTATTACTTTTTGAAATAATTATTTTTTTTTCTTACATTTGTTACAGCAATTAATTTTTAAATTCTGTTATTAATATGACATGTTATCAAAAATTCTACCTTATAAAATCTATCTAATGTGTTACAGTGCTCGTCCGGGGAAAAACAACGACAACTGCGTTGTCGGACCAGCGACTGTACAAATATAAAATTTCTGAGTACTCGCTCCTGAGTACTCCTGCAGCCGTTGCTAGTACCTGTAAATTCAAACAGACATGCTTGGGGAGACGCGTACGCGGGCTAGCTGTCAAATGCCGGCAGTGGGCGGGGCTATTCCCCAAGCTAAAATCAAAATAAAATAAATCTCTCGGAATCAATAAATTCCCTAAATGAGGAAAAGTCGAGCGGAGGAAAAAGATTCGGTCTTTAATAAAGAAAAACCCGGAACAACAATTAATTTTAACTTACAATTTATTAACAAAAGAAAATAATAAAAAATAATAATGATACAAAAATTAATTGTCGCGATCTTAGAATTTAAAATCTAAAGTTCGGCCGATCGCGCGAGTGGCCGAACAAAGGGAGTCGAATGTAAACAAAGTAATCTGCCGGGCGGTTACGCGCGCCGGCTCGCAAGTTTCTACGTGTGAGTTCTATCGAGAATTCACACGTAGAATCTTCAGGAAATAAATCCAGACCGGGAGAGAAAAATCACAAGTTCTCTCCCTTCTCGCAACGCACTCCTTCACTCTATCTGCACTCGACCGCGGTTACACAAACCTTTACAGGCGCGGGTGAAGATCTCCAAGCGAAGACGGGTGGTCTACGAAACCAGCACACACTCATCTACAGCACTCCTTCGCGACGTCGTGTATAACAAAAACCTCAACGCGAATCGCGATTACAGTACTTTTTCTCTCTGACTTCGAAAACGAAGAAGTCGAAGAGAAAATCGAGCGTCCGTGCTAACAGCCTACGCAAGACTGCCGCGCTTCAGTCCCGTTCTACCCGGTCCGACCTCTGACAGTCGGTCCGTTCCGGAATGGTCCGCCAGCTGCTGAGCGTCAGCTGCTGGCCCACGTCTACACGGATAATCGATACCGATCATGTGGACGAACATTTTCACCGACCGTGACAAATGATATCACTATTTTTTGTTAAATCAATTCATTAAAAAAATCTCCCCACGTTTGTTTACCTTTGTAAGGTTTTTTGTGGGATATCACTTTTTTTTGTTTGATAATTTTTTAATAATTATCTATTTGTTATTTTTCTAATTTTTTTTTTTTTTCTAATATAAATATATAAACACCTTTAGCATTAGTTGGCCAAGGTTTTTTTATAATATTTTCGTCGCTTACTTCTATCCAACTCTTTTTTTGTCGTAAAATGCTCACGTAGTGCCCATTATTTAAATTATTTCCTACGTGTGCTATTGAACATGTTACTTTGTAAGAATGTTTACAACTACCTCTTTTAAAATACATATTTTCTTTTGCTCTCTGATTTTACTGCGACACTGATGATTGTTCTCTAACCAAGCCAGTTACCAGTGTCTTTTATCGTTCAAAGGATAATTCTAATTTTTATTAATTATCATTTAATTTTTTTTTCATTTTTTCATTTTTTTATTTATGAAAACAAGTTTTTATAAACGTTAATTAATTTTATTTAAAAAAAAATAAAATAAAAAATAATGATAGCGCCATCTATTGAAAATGTTGGGAGGTGCCGATCCCCGATCGAACGTTGATGGATGGAAAGTCCAAAAAAAGGCCGATTTCAAAAACGCGAATTAAAAAATAAGAAAATTAAAAAAATATAAGCTTTGAAAACAATCCTCATCTCTTCGGTAGTGAAAAGTAGGCGTAGTCTAGAGGTTTAATGATGCAGGTAACGTGTTTTAATTTTTAAATAATTGATTAACTGCGGTTAGTAGGGTTAAGGTAGCTCCAGTAGCTGTAAATAAAGCACGGCAGCCGGCTACTATTTTGGCGGGAAAAAAATCTCCCCAAGCCAGCTACCGCTGGCTTTGATACGTTTTTTTTACGTGAGATTGAAAACAACAAATAAAATATCTATGTAAGATTAAACTCACGGTACTCAAAAAATTGAGTGATATTATTCAAAAATAATATTGAAAAAGCAACTTTTAATACAAATTTTAAATCTTCGTTTTAATTTTTTCGTTTTTCACTTCATGAAAAACTTATGATTAAAAGACTAATTTGATTTAAATGAATAATTGTTATTCAATTCCCAATATTATGATGTACAAAACATTTGAGGGTTATGAAAGAGTAAAAATACAAGTGTACATGTAAATGTTGAATACTGGTATCAATCATGTAATTAATTAGAATCCTAATAACGACTATCAAAAAGTGACGAACATAAATATGTGATGTTTCAATTGGAGCGCAAGTATTTCAGGTAATTGACCCAGCACAATTACGGACTAAAAAAAAAAGATTGGATATTTAGAGCATGTGTTGATCGATTTGATGGAAATACCAAGGGCTTTGTCTCTGAATACACAATACTAAATAAAAGGAATGCAATTTTCATAATGTAGTTTGAAATGAGTTATAAAACTATAATGTAAGATCAAATTTTTATGTTTTCCGATCAAAGAATAGTATTTTTGGGGCACGGCCTAAAACGAGGTTGTTGCTTTCTGACTCTGTTGAACATAAATTAAATATACACACCAAGGCCAGGTATATACTTTTTAATACTTTCATAATCGATGAATATAAGTAAAAACTTTAATTTTTCAAAAAAACTTTTCATCGTAATTCAAATCTTAGTTTGAATTTTATCGAGTTTTTCGATTTTATAATTTTTATGCAACGTAGATAATAACGTACAAAAAGTTTTTAGGTATGAAATGGATACTTTTAAAAATAAAAGTATAAATATAAATATTAAATAGTAACTACACTGAAAATTTTAATAGTATTGATACTAACAACAATTAATGTTAAGATGTATGATCTAATTTAATTGTAAGAAGTATCACAGAAATATATTTTGAAACTTATAATAAAGCTCACGTATTGCAGGTAGGAGAAACCGAGGCAGGTCGGTCAATTTAAAAAAAAAATCATGCCCAAAATAGCGAAAAAGTATTTTCATTCTAAACTGAATAATGTGATTTGAAACTAGAGAACATACAAAGGTTATTATTATTGAGTAACCAGATTAAAAATCAAAACGGTTTCTCAAATTTATGTATTGAATTATCCTCAACTTTTACTTTTTATATTATACAGGCCCCGAATACGCAAATATTCCCCCCGCTACGTAGGAGGGGTATGATTTTCGGGGCCTTTGCGATGAAAACGTTACACGATCGCTTGAAAAATATTAGCCAACCCTTAGCAAGCTCTTGGGTTTGCTATTTTTTGTGCCAACCTGCCTCAGATTCAGGACAGGTTTATAAAAGATGCCTTAAAACTTTATAAGAAGGAAGAGTATTTCGCCGAATAAATCAGTCGAATCATCTTCACGACAAATCTCTACAATATTTGAATATCTTTTGAAAGGGCTTAGTTTTCCTTCCTTTGAGACTATGGGGTCTAATATAATTAATTTTAAATCTTTTTCACAGCTCAGAATCAAAGAGGGCTAGAGATTTGCAGTTTATAACCAATAGAATCTAAAATAAAAATGTTCAATTTTAAATTTTTTGTTGAACAAATTTTGTTTACAATCAATTTGACTACGATTTAAAAATACTTTTTTGCACCAATTTCAAACGGTTTAAGCTGTTTTTTTGCCTTAAAATTACATTGAAAAAAACAAAAAAACTTGAGATAAAGTCCTCGCACAGCTGGTCATATTGTTTCAACTTTTGAAAAATAAAAAAAGCAACTTTTTGACCAATTTCATTAAAATTGAAAGGGTAAATTTCTCATTAAGTATTAGTCACCACCAAAAAAAAAAGATATTAAAATATTTAATATGAATCGCCACCTTAAGGGCACATATTTCATCAAAATTAAAAAACAACATATACGTAGCTAAACTAAACTTTTTGGTAGAAAATTTTTGTTGTAAACCACGTTTTACTAGCCATCCAAGGTTTCAAGGTAAGAATCAAAGTGTAAAAATTAATACTTTAAATCCTAGGGTCCCTAAAAAGAGAAAAGAATGTTGTGATTAGCGCCTAAAACTTTCCTTTTTAAAGATTTTTTCTCCGTCCGATGGTCGAAAGTACGAATCCTGTGCACCGATTTCTTAGTCGAAAGTTCAACGTTGCTGCATTCAGGCGCTCTACTATACCGACGTATAAAAGCAGTGCAGAAAGAACTTTCTGCTCTCGTATTGCATTACACTATTCGATTAATTTATGTACATAAAAAATAGAGGCTACTGGAAAAAAAAATTTTTTAGACAACTTTGTCTGGCTTGATGATTTTTAAATAGTTTTTAGAGTTTTTTTTAGCATTCGATCACCCATGGAATGACTTTAAATTTTTTTGCAGAAACTCCTACACAATATAAATGCAACAATTTTATGGTCTTTAAAAAAGGATACTTAAGGCAAAAATCATTTCTCTTGATATCTCGAAACCAAAGATAGCTAGAGAAACGCGGTTTTTGGCAAAACTTCGTTAACAAAAAAATCTGTTTGCTATTCATACAGATTTAGTTTGAATGAAATTTCGCCTGCCAGATAACAATTAATGTAAAATTTTCATGAATTAGTTGTAAAAGTGCCTTTTGACCTCCTAAAAAATCTTGAAAAATTTCTGAATCTAATTTTTGTTAAAATATATCACGTTTGTTCTTTTCCATTAGGGTCTGGGTCTCGAAATATTTGAAAAAAATTATAATGTTAAAAATAACCTAAACCATTTGAATTCATCGCAAAAAAAAAAAAATAGACTAAATTTTTTGAAAACGAAATTTTGAACCACATGATAATTTATATAAGGTAAGTGTTTACTTAATATGGCCCCCCTAAGCGAGAATTGACGTTGTGGCGATTAAATCAATATTTTTCACGTGTAAGGTCTCATTTTAAAGGTTAATTCAAGAGCCTTAAAGTGAAACATTACGCGTTCGATTTGAATAAATGAGCTTGAAATGCCAGAGGATTTACCAAAACACGTTTTTTTAAGACACCAAAAAGTTGTGTACCTAATATGGCCCCCTTGAAGTTATTTATTAATTGCGATTTGTTCCTATTTTTTAAATCAATCAGGATATGAGATTTAAAAAACTGCAAAATTTTAATTATTTTAAAAATGATTTTTTTAAAAATTGAGCCTTTTTACAATGTTTTCGAAAGCTTTGCAACCAGTAGAAAAATTACAACTTTAAATTGTTATCAAAGTTTGTTTCTTTAGTTATAAAATGAAGAAAAGATTTGAAACAATAAAATTTATTTCATTAAAATAACATAAGGATAGGATTTTCTAAAAAGTAAATACGAAACTAAAGACTCTTCGGAAATACACTTTGAAACATCGCCATTTCTACTAATTCGCGGAGGCCATATTAGGTACACTGCAGGATAAAAAGTTACTTTTTCACATTCACTTTTATCCTAATAACATCAATAAACAGAAGGACACTATGTACTTAAGAAAGGCTTATAGGAAGACTATAGAGGCATAACGACAGACTTATCATCAAAAAAGTTTGTCCCAAAATCAGTAATATGTAAGCCATGTACTCGACAACACGATAAATTTATCGACTGATACAATAATCTTATAGGTGAAAAAAATTTTTAATTTTAATTTCATTTACAAATTATTTAATTCATAATGTAATTTTTATAATTTTTCATAATTTTTGTATAATTAGCAATTTTGTAATTTATATAGCCCTAAAGAGGTCATCATCAAACGATGACAAAACGTTGGCAAAAAGAATTCAAAGAAACGTTCGTTAGACGAAGCAAGAAAGGATTTTATTTTACTTAATGTACAGTGTGTAAAGGTTATAATATACAAATACTATTTTTATAAAACGGCATGGAGAAATCTTAACCTGGAAAATTGAATAACGATTCAATCACCATTTAATCACAGTAATGTCCAAAGAATAATGATCCAAAGTAGGTTTATAATGATCAGTAAGCTATCATTATTCACCTACGGCGATCGATAAAAAATTATGCGATCAGGGTGAGCAAACAAAAAAATTGATCAAGTCAGAAAACTAACAGCCGTTTATGTCAACTTAAAAGTCAAGATGAATATTTAGTACAATCTGGTCATAAGTCTTGGTTTCAAAGTTGTTAAAAAATAAAATATCGTAAAATCTTTTCAGGATTCTCATGATTAAATTGTTAGTATCGAGTAAGGTTAGATTTTTAATAATAAATCACCCCAGAACTGATTTTATGAATCAGCAAAGAAAAACCATCATTCCTTTGTTTTGGGGCTTTTGTTAACAATGCTGAATTAATTTCGAAAAAGTAGTAAATGAATAATAGGATAAGCGCGTGGTACGCACTAGTGAAATTTTTACTAACTAAAAAAAATGAATAAAATAAATATTTATTGTATGTTTTCTTTTTTTAATCATCGATTGATTCAAATCAATAGAAGCGACAAATGAATGATAGCACCGGCGCGCGGTACGCGCGCTAGCGAGTTTCTAGTCCCCTTATAAAAGAGAGAACCCAAAAAGAATGTCAGCATTTTATTCGTGACGTGATTGGCTGAGACGATAAAATTCAAACAATAAATTTTAATGATTGAATTTTTCAAGTATTAGTTATTATTATTAGTGTAGATTTTTAATTAAAATATTGGAAAAATAATGAATAATTTTTTCTGACTTTTTTTTGCACAAAAAAAATGTAAATATTTTTTTTTAAATAATAACAAAATGTTTGCAGTCGTTTTCATACTGAGTGAATTCATGTACAGAGAGGTTGCTATGACAACTGAGGTTTTATTATTGATGTTGTTAACCTATCCAACATTTGACCATAAGTGTGATGAATGTACATTCATCATAATCATCATCATTAACCATCATTAACCATAAAATAAAAAAAAAAAAAGAACCTTAAAAACATTTTATTCGTGTTATGATCGGTTGAAGAGCAAAATTAAAAAATTGAATTTTAAATTTTGAATATCACAACTTAATATCAATAAAGTGATCGTGGATGATTATATGATTAAGAAATGGATATTTTAGTGATTAATTGAGAATTAAATTATAATTTTACAAAAATCAAAACTAATAAAAGTCATCAACCTATCAAACTTTTTGCTTATGATAAAAAAGTATAACTTTAGCAGGTCCAAAAAAAATTTGTTGCTCCTTTTTTACTGCACTGCTATAATAAGCAAAAAGGTAGGTAACTGCAATCTGTCACTTTTCGAGTATTTTGAATTCAAAGTTTGAAATCTCATGGATGTTCAGATTGAACAAATCGTTACAGAAAAAAAAGAAGGAAATATATGAGTAAATCCGCCAAACTCTGTTTTTTTTCAGTAATTTTGAAATTTTTTCAATTTTTGAAGCACACTCTTAAAACTTTGGCAATAATTCTTTAAAATAATAAGAAATAAGAAAATGTAGCGTGGATGGTCAATGACAAGTTGCCTGAAATAGTTATTCAAACAATTAAATTATTATTTAAAAAAAACAAAAATCTGACTATGCCAATCGATTTTTTATTAAAAAAATAAAAGGATGGATAGTATTTTTTCAATTAAAAGCTGAGTTTTTTAATAAAAATCATCTAAACAACTTAAATTTTTTATAATAGTCATCATACGGCACTTTATGAATAGGTTAGGCTCATCTATTTTTTATGTATTTTAATATTGGCAGTAATAATATATAGGCGATAATATCCACCTCCTGATCTTTTTACATTTATCTACTAAGTAAATTATAAGTAAAGAGCAAAAAAATTGATAAATATAAGTTCATAACTACTTCGTTGACTGCCTGCTGCTGAAAGACATTAGAGGTTGAGTTTGAAGGTGCGAATAATAGAAAAACTCTTTTTTTTTTAACTAAATAAAGTTTTTTAGCTTCAGGCAGCTGGTCTTCGTTAAATAAAGTCATGTTTTATTGTTCACTCTTAAATTTAGAGACTTTTTTTTTAATCTTTCAAATGTGGACATATGTGTAGACTTTTAGGAGAGATTTAGAAACAGGATCCCTAAATTTTTACTCTCTTCGGCTTACACATGCTTCTGAGTTCGAAACCATTTTTTTTTTTAATTTTCAAATCGTCTAAATACGCTACAGAATTTGTAATGGGGTATTTTTAAAGAAAAGGGCCTCCCTTAAATAATTAACGGAGTTTCCCAGGCCCTCCCATTACAAGAAAAATTCACACACAAAAACTCGGGGAAAACTCCTTAAACTCTGGGGTAGGGTTCCCGCGAAAAGAAAACCTCCGGGACTGATCGGTGAGCTAAAGAGAGAAGAAATAAATTATTACAAAAATCTTGGTTGAATTTGATTTTATTTTTGTCTACAAAAAAATCAAGTCTACAATTACAAAAAAAATAAATTTTAATTTGAGAACAAAGGAAAATAACTATAATTTTGTCTACAAAATGGCGGGACGCCGCGCAAAAAGATCGAATTTATGCTGCAACAATTTTTAATTGCACGCGAATAAATTTAAAAAAAAAAAACGCAACCAAAGAACAAAAAAACATGCTTTATACAATTTTAACAATCAAAAATCTTACGCTTCAAACAAACAATGTCTTTAATTATCTGTGGGTTTAAAGCAGATTCCAAGATGGCACTCCAAATACTCTGCTTTGATTTTTGGTTTTCCAACTCTCAATTAATTCAAAGAACCAAAGTCTTTCTTTCCACCCTAGCTGTAAATAAAAAGAAAAAAAAACAACCGTCTACAAACTCAAAAAAAAACTACTGGGAAAAAAAGAAAACTTTGAAAAGTCTACAAATTAGAAACTTAGAAAATTTAACACTTTCAAAATACAACCTCACACCTTGGCTACTGAGAACCGAGTGACGCTTCCCCGCGTCTCTCTGACTCAACTTCCTTCTTCACCATCCCTTCCCAACACTCTCAGCCAATCAACACTAATTTATTCCATCAAGTTTCATTCACACTTGAGGAACAGCAATGTGTCCACCAATCACACTCATTCACGCTACACAATCCAATCATACTCACGTCTACAAAGTTCCGGTGGCGATCGCCACGCCACCTATACCACGCGCGAACATTCAAAAGAAAAGGAAAAAAAATAAAAAAAATAACGCACACGAGGCACTCACAGCTCTAACTCTATCCCTCGCGCACATACTCTCTCTCTCGTTCTTCCCTACACGCACACATTGTCCACGCCACGTGCAAACTACAAAAAAAAAAATAAAGCCACACTCACGCCCGCGTCTACTGTGTTGAGTGTGCGCGCACGCGCCTGCCGACGCAGTTGCGTCGTCTGCCGACACGCGCCGCGCACCTTCTCCGTCGTCGGAAACTCCCGGACGGAGAACCGGGACCTGCGTGCTGTGTGTGTATGTGTACGCGCCCTAGGCCGGGATAGCTTTTCCGGATGGTGGTTATGTGTGTGTGTGTGTGTGTGTGTCGTGGGCCCGCGCTGCTGTGGCAGCATTCAGCCGACGGCGGCCGTCGCCACGTGGTCGGCCTCAGCTGCGCGTTAACGCGGCATGGTTATCACCTGGGAAAAGTAAACAAACAACTTAATTATTTCACTGTTTCCCAGGTGACTTGACACTGCCAGGTAAGAAAAATAATTTACGAGGGATTCACTCCCTCGCAAATTACTCACATCGGTATATTTTCTTAATATCTTTCTTAATATCTGATTATACGATATGAATTTAAGAATTTTCTGAGAGTTTGCTTTCATTCTTTGAGCAAATTTAGAAGTTTTTTAATCAAGTACATTTATCTATGTATTTGAAGAATATTGAAATAACTAAAAAACTTGAATTGTAAGTTATAATTTGAATTAAAATATTAACTAAAATATTTACAATCATTCTTTTACATAATTGTTGCTTTATTTTATCAAAATTATATATTATCTAAAATATGATGTGTGTATAATATTATCATAATAAACATTTTATTCATAGTTTATTTAAAATTAAATCTGTTTAGTTAAAATAAATATTTTTTATAAAATGTTTTCATGTTACCGTTAAGGAGCCTATATTTCCTAAATTAGCGTTACGTAATTTATGAATGGCCCCCAACTATTATTTCCTTTACACCAAAATATTTAGTTTTTTAACGAAAGAAAAAAATTCAAATTTTCATGAGGATATGTGTTGAAATTGTAAGTTTTTCAAGTTATATTTCTTTCCATCAGTCCCCAATCTGAATTTTTTTTCTTAAAACTTCGCTTTCTCGAAATTTTAAAAATATTGACCTAAAAAAGTCTCATAAAAACCTCAATAAGAAAAATAGTACTTATATTAATTTAGAAAAGGCTTTGATAAAATTTTTCATATTCTCTTATGATTAAAAATTAATTTGTTATTTTTCAAAAATAAAAAAAAAAATTAAATAACGTGCGCGCGTGCACGCTGAGAGACGCTAGTTAATTTAAAAATTGCAATGTGTTCTTTTAACTTTTGTAGCAATAAATAAAAAAGTAATATGAAATGAAATTTTATTAGTAAACTTGACAAATTTTAAAATTCGGAAAACACGTTAATAATTGTAATAATTGTATAGTTCTTGAAGTTTACGATAGAGTAAAAGTGTATATTACAGTTGATTTGATTGAGAACGTCAAATTCAAATTTAAATTTCGTTTAGAATGAAATATTGAAGACCTTATTATTACAAATTTGTTTGCAATAATTTTTTGAATAATTGAATACTTTTTTTGTTGAAAATTGAATACTTTAATTGTTTGAATCGTTGTCAATTATTAAATGGTTAATAAAAACAAAACAACGTTTTAATTTTATGTGATCTACACAATTTATTTAAAAATGGTAACATGTTTCGTCGACTAAGCGTCTTTATCAAACCGAGTACAATATAATATCGTTGTCGACATAATTAGTAAAACCTGTATTCAAATATTAAATATTAAAAATTTTTTTCTATCATTCGCTGAAACTGCCAAATTTGGAAATGAAATAATAATGTTATTAAAAATTAATTAATAAGCGTAATCAATCCATAATTTTTTAGAATACTTAAATTACATTAAAAAGTTGTACAGGTTAACGAAAAAAAAAAAAAAAATTTCTGACACCCCAGCGGTCAATAAAAGAACTCCTTGCGATTTTTATAATCAGAAAAGTTAGAGTCATTTTATTCGTGGCTGGTATGGAAAAATTTGTTTTATTATTATAATATATCAACGGTATGGTAGCAAAGATCATTTTCAAATTTTTTGTCGTGGCTAAAGTAATAGATGAAGTCTTTATAAACATTGTATTGTTTGAAAGTACTTATCAATTGTTACTTTTTTCGACGCAGATTTTGGGCAGATTTTAAAAGGTTTTTCTTCGCACGGGCAGTCGATATTTTTCATACACTGTAATAGCGATCCTGATTTTAAAAAATTTTTTCATAACAACATTGTACTTTTAAGCAAACAAAAAATTTAATATCGATGATAGTGCAACAGCAATAATTTAAAACTAAGTCGTTATTACAGTAGCTACTACTCACTCTTTTCATTCGTACAATCATTTTTAATGAAAAATGGAGCCTTGCCGGTTTTTTCAATTGTTACGTTGTTCACAGCGTTTTCGTTAAAAATAGAAGGCACTGAACCATTTCTTAGCTTTGGTCTATCTCTTGGGATTATTGAAATGGTACCATCCGCTAACTTATGAGTACAATCTTTTTCTACATCACCATCTTCAAAATGAAGCTCACAAACAAGGTCGCTTTTGGAAAATGACTGACCATTTGGAATAGCATTTTGCCAAAAATTAATAGCACCCTTAAAAGACAAACATATTTTAAGAATAAATACTGAAATTCATAAAAACTGTTTGTGTCGTAAAAAAAAAATTTTTTGTATTCGTTGCTGTTACCTTGACGGTTAACAAATTAGTCAAGGAAATTGTCCATACTTCTATGCCTACCCTGACAAATTATACATAGTCCTAAGCTCAAAGAAAAACCATGGTCTGAAAACCTTGAGAAGAGTAGCTCATTCCAGGATCTTTCCTCTTTGTATAGCTGGCCAATCTGCTGTTTTTGACGATTTTCTGTCTATCCCTCAAACTTTTCCTTACACAGTATACTATGTCATTGATTTTCTTGACTATTATATAAAGTTCTTCCCAATCCGACTGTGATTGTGGCGTCTTTTGTTTTGTTCGTTTTGGATTAAAGAACCAGACTTTCTGTTTTTCTTGAAAATCTTTAACCACAGACTTCCGATCATAAATGGCCTTGGTATTGTCAGATCGAGTCTTCATCGTTCTTCTTGCCACTTCGTGAATTTTGCCAAGTTTCTCTCTTAATCGTCGAACGTAGTTGTCACAGCTGTGCTTTTCTTGCTCAGGTGGAATACCTCGTATTAAATCAAGTGGAAGGCGATAATCGAAACCAGTCAGCATCTCAGCCGGTGTAAACCCAGTCACAGCATGTTCAGAGGACCTGTAAGCTAACAAAAATAAATTAGTCCAACGATCCAAATCTTTCTGATTGTTTGACGTTGTCTTTCAACCTGACCGTTCTATTGTGGGTGTAAAGATGTTGTCCGTGTTTTAAGTATTCCTGACAAAAGTGACAATTCTTTCATCAATCTAGAATCAAAATTTCTGGGTTCGGTTGTATAATGCACGCATGGTTTCTATTATCGGCGGCTCATAAAGGATTTCTCTTCAATTGCAAAACCTCTCTATAATTTGACTGGGAAGTATTCTAAATTTCAATGGACAGATGAATGCGATTTGGCCTTTAAAAAACTGAAGGAGGTTCTTTCATCTTCACCAATTTTAGGTTTTCCAACTAGGGAAGATGAATTTCTTTTAGATACAGATGCTTCGAATCACAAAATTGGGGCTGTACTTTCGCAAATTCAGAATGGGGTTGAAAGAGTGATTGTTGTTTTAGTAGAGTTTTGGATAGGGCTCAGAAGAATTCTTGTGTTGCAAGTAGGGAGCTACTTGCTGTTAAGGAGTTAATGAATCATTTTGAATATTTTTTGTTAAGTAAGGAATTTACTGTTAGGACACATGATTCTGCTCTCAAAATCTTTCAAGAATCTGGATGGACGACTAGTTGGTTGGTTAGATAGATTAAGTAGGTTCAATTTTAAAATTGTTCATAGGAAAATTTGGTATTATAGGTTATTTTAGAAGGACCAGTAGCTTTTAGCGAGAAGCTACAAACTCAAGGAGCGAGGTGTGTGACTAGGATGAAATAAATGTGAAGCACTTTTTATAAACTAACACTAAACTATATTCTATGTAAAAATATGTACATGAGAGTCAAGGGCCTCGCCGTTTTGGCCGGGAGGACTCAAACTCTCAGAGCACCAAACACGGGCTACTAAACTTATAATTGCAAAAGAAACTGCCGCGATCGGCTTAACTTTATTTAATCTGTGATGTCGCAATTTGGGGCTAAATGTAAATATTCTCCACGACGCGTAACTGTTGCGTGCAAATGGAGAACGATTTTGAGTCGTATTCGCAAAACCCACGATGCGTTGTGGCCGCGATCACAAGCGGAGAGAGACTGCTGTCGGCGGATATAGGCAGCTGGGACCGAGCGTGGCGTCTGACCGATCGGATCAATAATTGAAATCTGTAAAAGTCCAAAACAAACTAAATTTTAGGGTTAAGTTAATGTTGTTTTAAAATATGGTAGATTTTATTGATTATAAAGAGCGTGAATGCTCTGGACCAAGAATAACCGGAGGGTTGAGGTAATTAAAAGAAACTCGTAAATGATAAGGGGCAGAAAGGCTCAAATGAATCGAGTATTTAAAGGTGTACTTATTTGAAACGAAACTCTAGCCAAGCGAATGCTAAAACTGAATCAAATTTGGAATGAATTTTAGTTACGCAGGTGTTAACTAAAAACCTTGCTATGGAATTTATTTACGCAAGTATTAACTAAAGTGACCATAGTGTATGAATTATAATTCAAGCAAGACTTGAATTCTGAAGAGATGCCAAGAGGGTGCAAAAACATGTTAAATCAGGGTTTAACATACAAAAAATGAAAGTGTTCTAAGCCAGAACGAAGTTCTGACATAAGTATTATATGACAAGGCACATAAATGTTAAAAAGTATAAGTATCAAGTATTGGACTTGAGTTTTGAAATTGATCAGAGGTTGTCAATCTCTGATCAAGAGCAGTGTTTTAATTGTAATCACATGAAGAATAGGAATCAAAGCAATAAGGAAGTATAGATCACATTATGTGTGGCTAGACACAAATGTCCTAAAAGATTTGTCAAAGTAAGGTTTAAAGGCAGGGTGTGCGTCGAAGCACCAAGTATGCAGTTGATATTATAGAAAAGATAGGGTTAATTCAAGCATGACTTGAATTTGAAATTAACTAAGGTTAATGGCCCTAAGAGTAGTGGTTAATGGACCTGTGTTAAAGGCCCTAATCAAAAATGAAATTTCAATCATTTTTCAAAAACTGTTAAGTGGTGTGAATTCATAAAATTAAGTTGAAATAGATGTGCAGTAGACACAATGCGAATCAAAGTTTAAGGTTGTTGGGTCGGTGCGAGAGAGAAAGAGATACTAGTGCGAGTCGAACGGAGAGATTCACGGCGCTCTCTGTCTCTCTCGCACTCATGGCACAACATAGCACCTAACCTAAGATTTTAGTGTTTGATTATTTTTTTCTCAGCTCATAAGGTCCACTGGTAATTGCTTTTAATTGATAAGTGTTTCAAAAAAATTTTTCTTTTACCCTGAATTTTTTCATTAAAATATACTTGTCAGCTCCTATTAAACTTTCAAGAAAACAGTGATTCCCATAAGCTTACGTGTTAAACAAATTTGGCAAGATCTTTTCTCCCAAGGTTCATTTTGCCCTAAAAATTTAGTGGCATCAATAAGAAGCAATTACCTACAAAATGAGTACTTTTTTGTTAGAATCTACTTGTCAAATCATGGACCGACCCAACAACCTTAAAAGGAAATTGAATTAAATTCAAACTATCCTTACTCAGAAATAAAAGGTATACATAAGAGTGGAAATTATTATCATTTGTGTAGAAAGTCAATACAGTTTTGGAAATGATGATGAATATATATATATATATATAAGGGGTACCCCCCCTGCTCGCTTCGCTCGCCAACCCCCCAGAATTTTATGCTTGCATCTACACTTGTACCTACACTGATATACAAACCCATGTGTCTACCTCTGTACCTACTGTGATACATACCATTGTTTCTACTCAATATAGCTTGTGACTATACCTGCACCTTATTTTATGCCTACCTTTGTTCCTACCTTTTATCCAACCAAATCCTTGTGACTGCCCTTGCTCTTACCGTTGCACTTACTGCTTTTTATAACCAAGCTCTTACCCAGGAATATGCTCATGTTTATATATCTGTTTCTATCATGGTGATAAATGTAGTTTCAATTTTTTTCATGCTTTTATTTTTCAATCTAAGACTACTTTGTTCTTATCTTTGATCATACTTTCATTTCTATCCTTAGTTAAACATCTGTTTCTATGCTTTTACCGACTTATTTTCGTTGTTTTATTTATTAACCATCCCTGCTTTGTAACCTTGCTACTATCCACGTCTCTTGAGTATTTTTTTCCGACTCTTTTCACTACGTCTGATGACTTTTTCTTCTTTCTACATATGTTAATAATCTTGTTCTTACTACCTATTTTTTACTCAAGCATCTCACGCCGAACCTTCTACACATGCATTTGTTTCTACGCCTGTTTCTACTCCTATGTTAACTCTAGTTCTTTATTTTTTTTTTATTTAAATTTTTAACACTGAATCTGGCCTTGTGCATAATATTTTTTTATCCTCTTGTGCTTACTATTGTAAATAACCTTATAACAAACCTTGTTCATAACATTGTTTCAATTTTGATAACTACTCTGGTAACGACATTGTACCTACTCCCGTACCTGGACTTGTCATTACGATTGTAACTTTGAACCTACGCTTATATGTATATTTTTGCTTAATATTGTTTTATCTCTTTCACATGAATCTACTTGCTTCAATTTTGGTGTTTGCTGTTATTTTTTCTTTTTTTCATGCTTTGGTCTGTAACTCTGAATCTTTGTTCTCATCTTTGTGAAAACTATCTTTTCTATTGTTCTTCTCAAATTTTTTTGTAATTACAATCGTGAAACTAATCATCTTCATACAATTTTGCCCACACAGCTCTTCAACTTTTTTGACAAATATTTCCTACATCCTTTTACATTTGTTATCAACGCTTTTTCTACCTAGGTTTCTCCCAATTAACCTATCCTGATTAACCCATTTGGGACCAACGGAAAACCAGAATAGATATTAAAAAACTAATTATCAGAAAACCTGTATTTTTAAAAAATTAAGGTTACGTGTTTTTTCTTTTTTTAATTTTTATTTTTTAAACATTATTTGTTTAAACAAATTAAGAAAAAAGTTATAATTTTTATAATCTAGTAGTTGCATTCGATTTTTTGACAAAAAATAAGACGAAAATCATCCATCGAAAATCATCCAACATTTGATCCGACGCTTAGATCTTTTGCTACGAGCGCTCAAACACATGAAAATCATGGTTTTACAGTGGTGAGCTCTGCCGCGCCGCACCAAAGATCCACTCTTGCGAGTACTAGAATTTATACATCTCTGTTCTGTCATTCTCTCATTCAAAGTTTTATAAAAATCGGTGCAATAGTTTTAAGGCTAACCTCTTGACGAAATTCGCTAAAAATTACTGAAAATCTACCGAAAAGGGTTTTGTACTATTAGGCTAAGTACAAGGATATAAGTAATTGTATGCACGTGAGTAGGTACAGTGGTAGTCATAGAGATACGAGGGTATGCACACGAGTTTAAACAAACATAAAAACAAAGATATGCACAAGAGTAAATACAAGGATAACTACAAAAGCCAATTTGGAGCGGTTGGCGAGCGGAGCGAGCAGGGGAGTACCCCCCTACTCTTCTCCCAAGCCCCCTCACCCAAAAAGTGCTTAACGAACCGTAAAAGTGTACCGAAATATGCTTATTTCTATGTATTTTAATTTTTCCTATAATTTTCTACCCCCCCCCCCCCCACGCCCTTTTTTTTTACCTACGCCCTTTTTTTTACCGACGCCCCTCATTTTTAATATATGTTATCAGTTTCTACTCACACCACCAATTTTCGATAAATGTTATCATTAAACATTAAAAAAATTAACTAATATCCTAAGATAAAAGAGAGAACCCAAAAAGAATAACAGCATTTTATTCGTAATATGATTGGTTAAAGAACAAAATTTAAAATTTGAATTTTTATTTTTAATTCTTATATTACAATTCAATTAAAACATCTAGAGAATAGATTTGATAAAAAAATAATTATGTAATCAACTGTTCGAAATTATCCGATTAAAATCATGAAAATAATAATTATTAGTATACAAACTGAAACAAAACCAATGAATCTATAACCACAAAAGTTTGAATGAATATGAACTTAGCACAAAGGTAAAGGGTATATATATATAACTTATTGTAGGATAATTCAGATGAAGCTTCGTTAAAATTTTTTTTAGATATTATAATACAATTGTGCGCGCTTGCGCGCTAGAGAGCTTCAAGGTTTGGCAAGAGGGTAGATAGTAGTTGGGTAGATTCAAAAGTGGGCAAGTGTTTACGTACAAAGTTTTGTACAGGATCGAAAACAATAGTATCAAAGATGACAGTTTCAGGGTTAGATGTTGAGAAAAAGAAAAAAAAAAATTAGCAACAGAGCAAGCATAGAAGTACAAGTATATGAAAAAAAAAAAAAGGAAATCAGTATTAACATAAGTAGAAAAAATGGAAAGTACAAAAATAGAAATCAGGGAAGTCACAGAGGTAGATACAAAAAAATAGAAAAACTAAAGAAATAGTAGTTATGTTACAAAGCTAAACACAAGGATTAGAGTGATTGTATGCTTGTTAGTAGGTACAGCAGTAGTCTTAAAGTTACGAGGGTGTGGAAACGAGTATAAACAATAATAAAAACAAAAATGAGCAGAAGAGTAAATACAATGATAACCACAACATGTTAGGAACAAGGTTTGTTATAAGGGTATTTACAGTAGTAAGCACAAGAGGATAAAAAAAGATTATGCATAAGGCTGTATTCAGTGTTAAAAATTTAAATACAAAAAATAAAGAACTAGAGTTAGGAGTAGAAATAGATGTAAAAACAAATGCATGTGTATAAGGTTCAGCGTTAGTAGCTTAAGTAAAAAATAGGTTGTAAGCAGGGGATCATGTGTATAAGTGTAGGTACAAGTGTAAATTAAAGTATAAAGTTCTGGAGGGTTGGCGAGCGGAGTGAGCAGGGGGTACCCTTCTAGTATCTCCCTATATTATATTTCCGTTTTTGATTTCATCCCCTAAATTGGATCCCCTAAATTGGATCTTCGAAAATCTGAAATTCTTAAAAACACGGTCAAAACACAGTTAAATATCGCACTTTTCTGATCCCCTAAATTGGATCTTCGTCGAAAGTATTGGATCCCCTCAGTTGGATCCCCTTTTTTTCAAAAATCCCCTTTTCAAAGATCCCTTTTAATTCTTCGTTGAAATTATAATATAATATAAAATCCAATAATTATTTATATATATTTATATACCGATTTAAGATCAACGAACGATTGGATAAAAAATAAAACTTGTGAATTTTAGAACTTTTATTAAATTAAAAAAAAAAGATTTCATACTACCTGCTAACATTCTAAACAAAAAAGTTAAATAATCAAACTTCATAAAAAAATTTCTATTACCCTTACAAAAAAAAAAAAAATAGCCGAAATCTGCCACGAATAACTTTACAATGGGGACACTTTCAGCATCTTGAAATTAACTCTTCTCAATGCAATGTTAATTTAGGCTTAACTTCGATAATAGTTCTTCAATTAAAAAAAAAATGCAAACGTACAGACATTACTGAAAAATTATTCTACCGAAGCATTAATTAATAAAAAATTTTAAATACCTACTTAACAAAAGGTTCGAAAGAACATAATACAGCTCAGATACTAACAAAAACTCATTGAAAAAGATAAAGAAAAAAAAAAAATCGTAAAGCATAGGATTTGAACCTATGACAGCAAAATAAAAAGCAGTGACTCTAACCACTAGGCCACAAAATAACTTAGAATTAGTATTTTTAAAACTAATATTTAAGTTGTGCTCCTTCGGGGCTTGATTATAAAAGTTTAATTACTTAACTAAAATAAATTTAATTAAAAATTTTACTTATTTATTTATTAATTTACGTACGAATATCAAAAAATTTTTTTTTTTTATTTAAATCTTCACAAAACAAAATTTTGGATAATGAAGCCTCGCGTTGTTGTTTGGATTTTTTGTTAATATAAAAAATTTAATACTAGCAAATAATTACAAGTACATTTAAGACCTAAAAAACAAGTATGTTTTTTCTAGTTTAACGTGTACTTAAATACTTGAAAAGCCTGTCAAGATCCAACGAATGCTAAACAAAGTGAGTAGTTTTGAGTCTCATCCGCTAGGTGGCCTACCGTTTGAGCTGAGCTGTAAGCAAAGTAGCACGCTCTGGATATATGAACCATAGAATTTTTCAGCGAAAGGTTGCAATGGTTGCTGAGGAACGTTGCTAAAACGTTCTGAAAACTTTTTGTGCTATCTGGGATTGTCATACATTATTTTATGATCTTGAAATAAGATATTTATTCATTAAACTTTTTACTAATAAAAATTTGTCCAACAAAGAAAATAATTTTTTATTTAATAAAGCAAAATTTAAGTGGTTCTCATGAATATATTTAGAAAGAACAGAGATGTATAAAATTAGGTTAAAATAAAAAACTTAAGTTCAAAATAGATTTTAATTTTTTATACATGTTTATTAAATAAAAAATAAAAATCAACTTACAAAGAGGGATCTATCGGAAACCAACGGCTAATAAACAGCCTATGTTTAAAAAAAAAAATTTTGTATCTACTGCCGCGCATACTCTTGTATCTTCTCTCTGCCCCACTCTTGTGTATATTTCTGTACCTGCCCTTATTTCTACTGCTGTGCCTATTCTCATAAATGCCATCTTATCCTCCCGTGTACTAAATTCGTACCTAATTGTGTCCACTCCTGTTCCTACCTTCTTGCCTAAACTTCTTTCTACCCCTGTGCGTATCCATGTAGCTATATTCGTGCAACCTTTGTAAGTATCACTGTGCCTACTCTTGTTCGTAAACTTGTTTCTACCTTTATACCTAATTTGTAGCTACCCCTTTATATTCACCATGTGAAAACTTTATGCGCCCCCTGGATCCTAACTAAGTGAAGAACCTGAAAGAACCGATCCTATGTAAATACAAGGGATTGGACTACCAAAATAAAAAATTTAAAAAAACTCTACGTCCAATATGTTGATGCAAAGTAATTTTTTATAAATATTATAGTAATTTCTAAAGTTATTACAGCTGCTCGAATGAATAAAAAACATTATTTTTAATAAGTGTCTCTAATAAGTGTGAGTTTTTAGGGTTATGTTGCTCTTAACAAAATACATCGGTGGAAGAAAAAATAATATAATCGTCTACAACTTAACTTAAAACAAATTATTAATAAAATATTTTACTTATTTATCAGTTTTTATTAGATTAAATCAAATAGTTAAGCTACAAATAACACTTTTTTACTCTGCGTGATTGTATAGTTTGAGAGACTCAAAAATGCATTTGACTGATGATAAATGTACCAAATTTTTCATAAATTAAATTAACGTAGCTATTTTTATAATTTGCTTTCAACAGTTTTAAAATAAATTAAAGGTTGAGTATGTTGGTCGCCACCATGACATCTAAGATCCAATGCGCTATCCCCTCCCTTCAGCCCTACATAGCGAATACCCTCATACGAATCTTTGTGGATACTCTCGCGCCGACCCTTGTGTTCACCCTTATGTATAAACTTATACCCATGTAATAATTTTGTAGCGACACCTGCACCTTCTCTCGTATAAAATATAGAAAAGAAAAAGTATATATATATATATATATATATATATATACTAGGGGGGTACCCCCCTGCTCGCTCCGCTCGCCAACCCCCTAATTATAATTGATGAATATAAAAATTAATCAAAACAATACGTAAGCTCTATGTTTGGTAAAATAATCAAAAGACTAAAGCGCTCAAAATCAATAAAAATTAGACACGAGAGTTCAGTTTAAACTTTACTTACTCATCATAACTTGATTCATAAAATCAGACTTATAAAGAAAAGTTTTTAATTATTTAGGCAAAATCATGAGGTATAGAATTTTATTTCTTTTTTTAATAATTTTTAGTCAAAATCTATCCAGCGCTAAAATAGATCTAAAATTGACAAATGAAGATATAAATCAATTTTAAAATAGTTAGAGTGTTCATGTAAGGTATATACATAAATTTTTGATGACTCATAAGGAATATTTTAGTAAGCCCACTGGTATTTTGAACCATTTCATTAGATCTTACACACACAAAAATATTTTTTAGAGCTTCTTTCGCTTATGTCGGGCATATTAAATAGATTCATTTCAGATCGATATTACAAACTTTATTATATTTGCCGGCCCACAAGTGTCACTCACCTAATCACATTAACTATCTAACCTACTTCACTATCTCACCCATTTGGAGAACCCTACTAAACTTACTTAATCTTTCATCTTTAACCACCTGACCTATTTTAATCTTAGCCGCATTACTGACCTTACTAATTTTACTTACTTCAAATACCGTAAATAATTCCCAACTCATCTCTCACTCACTCTACCAACAAACCCTACTCACCTTATTCATTCTTGATCTGACTCATCTTAGATCTCTAGCTTATACTCCCCATCCTGCAAACTACTCTAGTAATTTGCCGAATGATAAAAAAAATCAAGATTTTTTTTCAAATTTCGCAAACTCGTACAAACGAACTTTGATTTTCTTCAAAATTATTTTACAGATTCTTCATGGGATGAACGTATTTCCTTTATAGTAAGAGCTTGCGAAGTTGCGTTTGAACCGACTAATTGATAAACGGCTTTGTTCAGCACCCTCTCATGAGAGTCATGACAACAAAAAGTATATACAAATAAGTTTTCTGCACTCCGGCCGGGAAGTAGCAAAGACTGGCGCGCTCAGAGGCCAGAAAATGCGTCGAGCAGAAAAATAGTAGTACCTATACCACACGTGGCCACGAAAATAAGAAATGTCTCAGATCACATGTAATTTTCGGCCGAGGCGCAGCCGATTGCCTTTCGACTCATATCGAGCGACTGAACGTCGCCCGACTAATTTTTGAGTGATTTGACTAAAATTAGAAAGTTCCTCTTTCTAATTATGATCAAATCGAATGCACAAATATTCAAAACACAAAATTCCCCCACCCCATTTAGTATATAAGTATTTTATTAATTTAATTACTCAATTTAAAGGTTCCCACTTGAGTAATTTAAGTTTAAATTTATAATTTGGAACCTTGTTAACACTTTGTAGCAACGTTTTACTAAAAGGTTCTAGAAACGTTGCCAGAACAATATTTTATCACCTTTTAAAAATTATGGTTGACAACCTTTGTTGCCATAACGTTGCTGGAAGGTTTTCTTTGAAACTAAAAGCGGAGATTTACACGATTGTCACAACGTTTCTGCAACCGTCCAGCAACCTTTCAGCGAAAGTGCCTTTTGTGTTATCTGGGATATATTATTTTATTTTTAAAAGAATAACCTAACATTTGAAATTCGCATTTTGGTTTGAAATAAATAGTTTTATAAAAACTGTTTTAACTTTATAATGATTGCAAATATCGACTTGAAACTTACACAGTCTACTCTCTGAATCTCTAAAATGCACCATTCGAAGTTTTATAAAAATTGTTACATTAGTTTTAACACCAACCTCTTGACAAAATTCGCAGAAATTGGTGAAAATCCGCCGAAAAGGGCTTCGTTCAACAAGGCTAAGCACAGCCTTCGGCCGGATAACGCCCACTGTACCCACCACGTAAAAAATTACTTAAGCAATAATACACTCTCTTTAAGCGCAAATCACGCGCAATCCACCCACATATTCAAAAAAACCAAAATAACCCATCTTTTTTTTTTTTTCCAAATAACCCATCAATAAATAATTTTCCTAGGTTTTCCCCTGCACTAATTTTAATGCTTTTTCCAATAACCCATCCCAAATAACCAATCACCCATTTCCTGGATCTTGGTTTTACCTGGAACTCGAGTTTTTTGATTTTGAAATGTCATGGCACTATCCTGACCGTCATGATAATACCAAAATGTCCGAATAGTTCCGGGTATATATATGAAATGTCAGGATAATACCCACTGCATATATATATATATATATATATAATTTAAATAAATTTAACTGATTAAAATAAAGTTTAAATAAAAAATGAAACTTTATAAAAAAAAAATCAAGACATCCCCCTTTATAATGATGAAGCATGTTCAAATGTCTTCGTTTTATAATTGATTTGATTAATTAAGAACGTCAAATTCAAAATTTGAATTGCGTTTATTTTGAAGTATTGAATACTTTGTTAAGAAGAATTTTTTTCAATAATTTTTTGAATAATTGAATACTTTATTTCAATAAATGGACTAAATTTCTTTGTAGAATTCTAAAAAATAAAATAAAAATCTTTATTTTTTTAAAAACAACTTTTTAAAGCTATAACCGCAAAAATATAGAGCTGAACTTAGTTGCAGGTTGCAAAGGATATGTGATGAATTTAATGTTAAAAATTTTGTTTAACATCGTTCTTTTGAAAATGAAAGTAAGAATTATTGTTTATTTACTTTTAAGATTAAAAATTAACCGCACTTGCGCATCGATTAATCAGGTGAAAAAGTAAAAACTTCAAAAAGACTGATTGTTTATTGATTGCATAGCAACGATAGATACGATAAAAAAAAAGACATATAAAAAAAAAAAAAGAAATAGAAAAATATCTTTGGATGATAATCAAATGATAAATTTTGTTTGAAAAATTTAAGTTGCAAACATTTGAATTTTTGACGGATTTGAGGTTTACGCTTTATAGGGTACACTTTTTTTTATCTTTAAAAGCTTATAACCTTAGTTCTAATGGGATTTTGCACATAAAATCTGATACCGTTGAAAAGCTCTTCAGCTACAACGAGAAGTTATTTAAAATGATGTTTGATGCATACTATATCAATAAAATAGGCTCCAAAGTCGATGAAGGTTAGTTTTCGGATTTTTTCAGTGTCATTTTTCACAAATATGTGATAAAAATGACTTCAAGCACAAGTATAAAAAAATTTTTCCATATACACTCAAAGTAGACATTAAAAAAAAGTAAAAAATCCAAAAAAATAGTGATTTTTTTGGTAAAGTCAAAGGAGTATGATCAAATTAATTAGCTGATACAGCGATGGCAAGACATGAAAATTGAAAAAATTTGACAATTTTCAATAAGTTTTCTGATCTACTTTTGAATGCAACAAACCTCGT
The DNA here is from genome assembly GCA_038277355.1 of Encarsia formosa. Classification (NCBI taxonomy): domain Eukaryota; kingdom Metazoa; phylum Arthropoda; class Insecta; order Hymenoptera; family Aphelinidae; genus Encarsia; species Encarsia formosa. The sequence continues at coordinate 47,504,769 of CM076186.1, read as the reverse complement.
CAAAATTGGCCCATTCATTTCAAAATGGCAGCAAAAATAGTAAAAAACAGCGGTAAATTTTTTTCAAATGAACTATTACCGTAAAAGACTTTTTCATTCTCAAAGGGCACAAAAAAATTTTTGGAACTCCAAAATTTGGGAAACTTTTTCTTTTTATACCAAGAATCAATGAAAAAAATTTCAGAAGGATTAAAAAAAAATTGGAGATTTTCCTGCATTCTTAACGTAGACGGCCCCAGGTTTGAGACTTACACTCAAAAATTAAGTGTCAATACTTAACTTTGGTGTTAATACTGAATTTATAGGGTGTAAGCTCCCAAAACTAGGTGTTGACACCCAAATGTTAAGTGCCAACTCCGAAGTTTCAGCGTTAATACTCAAAATCTAGTGTACGCACCAAAAAATCAGTGTTAACATTAAAAATTCGGTGTTAACACTGAGTTTTTTCCATAAGTGTAACCTAGGCTCATTTTTCTTATTTTGTTCGTTTGGTTGACTCTTAGTCACTAGTTGTACAAAGTTTACCTACCTTAAGTCAAATAATTGCAAAAGTTGGTAAATTTTCAAATAATTAGAGTTTTATGTTTTATTTTAACAGTATGGGCTTAACATTGCACCAGCATGGACACGGTCACAGTAACGATCAGCATCAGGATCACAGTGAAAATTACAATCATCACCACGTTCATCAATCAATAGATGTTGAGAAAGAAAAAAACCAATCCAACCACAATAATGCTGAAGAAAGTACTTTGTCAAAATCTGAAAATCATAGTCCTAGCAGAAATATAAATGTTCGTGCTGCTTATATACATGTTATTGGTGACTTTATCCAAAGCGCTGGAGTACTTATCGCCGCCTTGGTCATCTATTTTTATGTAAGTGGTCTCAAATTTCTTATTCAAAGGGTTTATCTCCCAGTATTACTATTTTGTTTTCTTAGAACATTTCAAAATTACAGTTGCGTTCGCCTCATATCATAAAGTGGTTTTTAATATCTCTATTCTTGTTTTTCGCAGAGAAAATTGTATATTTATTATAATTATATATTTGGGTACAACGTTTTTTATGATGTATTGAAAATCAAATTTTTTTGTATTTTCTTCAAGTACTCATCAATGTAACAATATTCCACAGTATACTTGTTAAAAAATTTAATTGCTTATTAATTAATTTTACAACTTAGTATTTTCGAAAAAAATTTCTTAAGCTTAAAAGGTGGCTTGAAAAAATACGCGGGTCCAAGCCAGCCGCGCAGCAGTGCAGCGCCCAACGAAACTTTGATTTTTTTATAACTTCCAAATGAGATCTCCAAATAAATTTTGTGCTATCTTTTAGCTTATTAAGGGGTGAAGTCTACCCTTGAGGGCCAAAAAAAAGCAAATTTTTGTGAATTTTTATTTTAAAAACGTTTTTTGCGGTGAGGAATGCCATTTTGTTCCAGATCATTTAAAATCAATTTTGAAGGAAGATTCTGTTAGAAGGGGAGCGTACACAAACTACGTTGCCTTATTTAGGGGAGGGGGGGGTTTCATGAATGTCTACGCTGGGCCACGTGGGGGGGGGGGCAGAGCTTATATCACGTGCCTTTTTTTTAGGGAGCTGCTGTTGGAAAAAAAAAATTTTTACTATAAAATTTCAATGACGCGCCACGAGTTCAATAAATAATCTGATCAGCTATCCCTCAAGCTCTAAGCCTCCAAAACCCTGGGCATCGAGTTCAATAAATAATCTGATTAGCTATCCCCCAAGCTCCAAGCCCCCAAAACCCTGGGCGCTGAGTTCAATAAATAGACTGGTCAATTATCCCCCAAGCTCTAAACCTCCAAAACCCTGGGCGCCAGAGCTCAACTAAAAAACGTATCACCTATCCCCCAAGCTCTAAGCCCCCAAAACCCTGGGCGCCGAGTTCAATAAATAGACTGGTCAATAATCCCCCAAGCTCTAAACCTCCAAAACCCTGGGCGCCAGAGTTCAACTAAAAACCTTATCAGCTATCCCCCAAGCTCTAAGCCTTCAAAACCCTGGGCGTTAAGTCAGTAAATAGACTGGTTAATTATCCCCCAAGCCTTGAATTTCCAAAACGATGGAAGCTAGAGTTCAATAAAAAAACTGATCAGTTCCCCTTGAAGCTCTAAACCTCCCAAAACTCTGGTTACCGAGTGAAAATATTACAAAATGATACAAAATCAGTATAAAATAAAAAAAATAAATGACCATTAAACAAACAAAAATTTTTGCGCTTTTCTCGAAAAGTGTCTCATTCGTAGAAACATTCAATTTATAGTTAAAAAAAAATAAAAATTTGTTAATAATGTTGCAAACAAAGAGTTAAACAATAAGTAAAAACTTATAGCGTTTTCTAGTGAACCACGCCATTTTGGAATTAAAAATTTCAGATTTAAAACTTTATGATATAATAGCACCAGTGCGTCGTAATTAGGTATTGTTATAAATTATTCATTTCATGCTTAAGTTAACTAAAATGCAGTCATATTTTTGGAATAATTCAACTCGGGCTCCCAAGGTTTTTGGGGGTTTAGAGCTTGGGGGATAGCTCATCAGCTCTTTTGTTGAACTCGGGCGCCCAGGGTTTCAGAGGTCTAGAGCTTGGAGGATGGCTAATCAGTTTTTTTGTTGATCTCGGGCGCCCAGGGTATTTAGGGGTATAGAGCTTGAGGAATAGCTGATCAGTTTTTTTGTTGAACTCGACGCTTAGGGTTTTGGGGGCTTAGAGCTTGGGGGATAGCTGATCAGTTTTTTTGTTGAACTCGGGCGCCCAGGGTATTTAGGGGTTTACAGTTTGGGGGTTGGCTGATAAGTTTATTTATTGAACTCGACGCCCAGGGTTTTGGGGGTTTAGAGCTTGGGGGATAGCTGATCAGTTTCTTTATTGAACTCGGGCACCCAGGATTTTGGGGGCTTAGAACTTGGGGGATAGCTGATAAGTTTTTTTGTTGAACTCGACGCCCAGGGTGTTTGGAGGTTTGAGCTTGAGGGATAGCTGATCAATCATTTATTGAACTCAGCGCTCAGTGTTTTTGGGGTTTAAAGCTTGGTGAATACTTGAAAAAAAAAAAAAAATCAAAATCGAAGCGGGGGGAATCAGCGAAAATTGTAATTGTTTACAAAAAAAGTTATAAAAAATGCACATAAATAATTTTTTTATAAAATACTTATTTTTATCGTAAAGCTTGCTTGATTTTGAGTTATTTATATATTTTTTCAAGCAACCATTTAAGCTTTAGAAATATTTCCGTAAATATTAAGTTGTAAAATTAATTAATAAGCAATTAAATTTTTTATAAACTATATTGTGGAATATTGTTACATTGATGAGTACTTCAAGAAAATACAAAAAAATTTGATTTTCAATACATCATAAAAAACGGTGTACCCACTTCAGGAATTTTCACTCTGTACATTCACCTTTAAAACACATTATTGGACAATTCATTTTCTATCAAATTTTATACTATCATAAAAACTTTTTCTTGAACTAATTTTTGTGTACTTAATATGGCTCTTAACTTAAATGTACACTCCAAATGCGGTTTTTGAATGATCAAAATACCATGATTATTGAAAATAATAGAAAATACAGCTTGAGAACACATTTTGGGCTATAAGTTTCAAATTTTAATATAAAAACTAGTTTTAGAGAATTCTTTCAATTTATTTTACTACAGAAAAAACTTTAATTAGTCGCTACAACTCATAAGGAAGTATTTTATCTTGAACATTTTTATATTCTAATTGAATTTAGATAAAAGTTTGTCCAAAACCTGAAATAGAACTGTAGATTGAAACAGAAGCCATAGCGGTGGGAATGTCTGTAGTGGGTACAGTTCGTGAATAATCCGAACCTTTATTAATCACTTATTTTATTCAATGAATTTGTTGATCATATTCTTTTTTTGTTTCTATTTTACCGCGAGTAAAAAGAACGTTCGACGTTGACAACTTCGTCATTTGCTATCTAACCAACTTTAAGAACACACACCTTTTGATTTGAATTAAAAATTCGGCCGCTAAAGCATCGATTAAACGAGAGATTTATTTGTTAATCAGATTGCTTGTAAATAAAATTTTTTATAATAAATGTTATTAAAATAACTCGCTTTTCAAACGCACTTATTTTATACATTCAATCGCCATTCAGACCAAAAATAACAAGAAGAAAGCCGTTCTCGACCCCTTACTCTATGAAACGGCTTGGTCCTTCGATCCTGGATATTACCCAACCAAAAGTGTGAAAACTAAAAAAAAAAAAAAGTAAAAATCGTCAAAAACATAACCAAGTCCAGAGGTTAGCGTGAACACATCACCGCCACTCGAATCATCGTTGTTAAAACAGCTGATCGTTTATCATCGCTGTTTTTTGTTTATCATCAAGCTGAATCACAAAGCGCGCAGGCACGCTGGCGCTTAGTGCATACTAACCAACAAACTGGTGAATATTTAAGCATTGTGTTTGGTCAACATAAGAACCAACTCACGATCATCATACCTGTCCAGTGTCACTAACCTCCCCATTGCAACTCCTTGGTGAAATCAGCGATGAATTTATCGGTGAATTCATCGGTGAATTCCTCGCTTTTTGCGGTGAAATCCTCGGTGATATCCTCGGCGAGATCCTCGGCCACGGTGCGCTTGAAGGGACCGTAAATTAAAAAATCGAGTACCTCATATCTGACAACAGGAAAGTGTTTCTGAAGCTTTCAGTAAAACATCCCCGTAAGAATTAAAATCATCCCCTGGGCCGTTTTTTTTTAATCGCAAAAAAACCATTTTTTAAGTCGTCGACGACTTATGAGTTATACTTAGGCGTATCAAAGTGAATTTTTTTTATAAATAAATTCGCATAACTGGTAGTATTTATTTTTTAGGTAAAAGTACTCACTTTAAACGATATTTTCCCGCCCATGAAGTATTTGTAACTCACGCGCATGCGCTATTATGAATGTAAACTATGTGTTCTGCTAAATCTTGTGTGTAACGTGTGTCTCATTCATCCATTCTTATCAATAAAGTTTTTGTTGTTAATAATAATGAAGTAGTATATGAAGTGCCAAATATTAGTCCAGCTATAGAATTAATTTTGTTTTTAGTGTCGAAATTTAAATTCGTTAAGAATGAAAACAGTGACGATTAAAAAAGATCATTTGTTAACTCACGACGAAAATCGTTTGAAATTATGTCTCCTCTGTCAAGAGAAAAAAAAAATATGTTTGTAATTACGAATACTCTGAGGGATTTAATTATTCTATCTTTTATGTATGAAAATAATGATGAACGCTTGCCAAAAGTTTTATGTGGAACTTGCAAAAAAAAGTTGTATTCTAATAAAAAATCTCCTAATTCTAACTTAATTCCAATTCCTGAATATTCAGGTTACTTGCACATTGTAAACACTAGATCAAACGCTGGGTCAACATGTGATTGTAAATTACGTGTACTTGTTCGAGGTGAGCAAGTTAAAAATTTTACCAAAACTCTAGTAAAAGGAAAAAAAAAAAAGTTGCAAACGCAAGTCCTGTGTATAAATGTGCAAAATGTTTTTCAGACATCGGGAGAGGAAAAGAAACATTTATTAAAAATGTAAGTGAGAGTTTAGATGAAAAAATTAAAGAACAAATTGCGTCTAATGTTGTAAAAGAAAAACTGAGGAGTCAAAAATGTGAAAGTAAACAGAAGGTACTATTAAGTAGTGCTCATGGAAAACCTCTTGTTATTTATGTAAATTCAAAAAATTCAAAACAATCAGATGATAAATATTTGATTTCTGCTGAAGATATTCTTAAAATAAGTACCGATTATGGATTATCGTCAAATACTACCTTGGATATAACACACTCATTAAGATCAGCAGCCAAAAAAGACAGTTGTTTCAGCCCAATTTAAGAGAAAAGTTGCAAGTTTCTTATCATCAGCTTGATTCTTATTTTGAAGTTACAAAGTGTACTTTTGAAAGTTCAAAAAAAAACAAAATTTAGTTACAGAAGAATACTTTGTTAAGTGTACAAGTATCGATGAGCTTGCGGATTTTGTGAAAAACAGTCGAGAAATAGAAGAAGTGCATCTCAAAATTGGCGCAGACAGTGGAGGAGGGTTTTTAAAAATCACTTTGTCTGTTCAAGCCATGAATCTTGAAGAGTTACACTTTGAAAAAAAGAAGCGTCATAAATACAATGAAGGGGTAGCAGCAAAAAAATTCTGTGATTCGGGAGTTAACAAATTATTTTTGATAGGAATAACATAATTTTCTCAAGAAAATTATGTAAACATTTCGAAGATATGGAAATTATTACCCATTGAAAATTTACATATTGACCATTCGATATCGATTGCCGCTGATTTAAAACTGCTGAATATTTTAGTAGGTTTAATGCCACACAGTACTACTTACCCATTAGGACGGGGCTTGATTTTTTATTATTTTTTTTTTTTTATGAGCGCAGGGTAAAAAATCGCTTCTTTATACCTAAAAAGTCATGCTCATGCCGAAAAAAAAATTTTCAAACCCTTTTTTAACGTGCCTCAAGGCCCCTGAAGTTTCCCATGGGATTTGCACGTAAAAAACGGGTCAAAATGTTTATTGTTCAAAAACAAGATGAAAATTTAAAATTTTTTACATCAAAACTATATAGATCGATGTATTTTTTCGCCCTGAATCGAATGGCAGCATTGTTTTTTGAAGATTCCTTGATTTTTAAAAACTACAGGCAAAAAAGTGCGAAATAATATGAATAATCGTTAAAAAAACGGGTTTTTCGAATAAAAATTGTAGAGATAATGGAATTTTTTTTCTTTTAACAACTTATTTCCATGTATTTTTTCCCCAGAAACCTAGTGGCAGTATTACTTTTAAAGGGTTCCTGAATTTTGAAACATTACAAGCAAAAAAGTGCGAAATAATAAGAAAAATCGTAAAAAAAACGTGTTTTGCGAATAGAAATTATAGATGTAATGGAATTTTTTTCTCGTAACAACTCATTTTCATTGAACCCAAAATAAAATACATTACATATATTTACATTGTAAAATACATATTTTTTTTTCAATTTTACATCTAATTTAATTTAGGACTTTCTTGATTTCAGGAAGGAAGAAAATATAGTGAATCTGTGTTTTGTTTAAAAACTACAAGTTAAATATTATTATTCAATTTCGAAATGAAAGCTACTTTTTATTTTATTAATTTAAATTTTTAATGAAAAGATATAAATTTATAGAAAAAGATGAAAAAAAATCCTTTTTGGGTAGAAATCTTTTTCTTTTTTTAATGCAAAATTAGATTTTTTTTTACGATATTTTTACATTATTTCTTTGATTTTTTATAATAAAATTTTTTTGACAAAATTGAGTGAAACTAATAATTATACTGGTTTTGGAGGGTAAAAATTAATGAAAATGAGTTGTTACGAGAAAAAAATTCCATTACATCTATAATTTCTATTCGCAAAACACGTTTTTTTTACGATTTTTCTTATTATTTCGCACTTTTTTGCTTGTAATGTTTCAAAATTCAGGAACCCTTTAAAAGTAATACTGCCACTAGGTTTCTGGGGAAAAAATACATGGAAATAAGTTGTTAAAAGAAAAAAAATTCCATTATCTCTACAATTTTTATTCGAAAAACCCGTTTTTTTAACGATTATTCATATTATTTCGCACTTTTTTGCCTGTAGTTTTTAAAAATCAAGGAATCTTCAAAAAACAATGCTGCCATTCGATTCAGGGCAAAAAAATACATCGATCTATATAGTTTTGATGTAAAAAATTTTAAATTTTCATCTTGTTTTTGAACAATAAACATTTTGACCCGTTTTTTACGTGCAAATCCCATGGGAAACTTCAGGGGCCTTGAGGCACGTTAAAAAAGGGTTTGAAAATTTTTTTTTCGGCATGAGCATGACTTTTTAGGTATAAAGAAGCGATTTTTACCCTGCGCTCATCAAAAAAAAAAATAAAAAAAAATTAAGCCCCGTCCTATTACCCATGCACTTGGTGTACTGCTTCTAAAAATGACTTAGAAAATCGAGGTGAGATGCGTACAATTGGTAGCTGTACAGATAATTATGAAGCTTGGCAAGAGAATGGTGGGAAAAAAGATGATTGTAAAATTTTTAATTGCTGCTCAAACTTACCAATTATATCCTCAGATAGAGAAAAAAAAATCATTGAACTAATAACACCACCTCAGCTGCATTTATTTATTGGTGTCATAAATACTTTGTTTGAAAATTTGAAAAAAAATTGCAAGGAAATCAGTGAACTGTGGGCTAAAAAATGTCACGTCAAGCGATCAGAGTTTTATGAAAATGCAGGATTTGCTGGTAATGATTGCAACGAATTACTGAATAGGATTGATATTCTTCGTTCGATTATTACATCAAAAGGCAATTTTTCCTGCATGAAATATGTAAAGTGTTTCGAAGAATTCAAAAACGTTGTCAAATCTTGTTTTTCAACAGATTTAGAACCTGATTATTCTCAAAAAATTGTTGCTTTTAAAGAAAGCTACTTAGACTTGGATATTAAAGTGACCCCAAAAGTGCACGCAGTTTTTTTTTCACGTGGATGATTTTTGTAAAATCAGTAATAAAAGACTAGGATATAACTCTGAGCAAGCGGTTGAAACGTCTCACTCCGATTTTAAAAAAATTTGGAAAAAGTATAAAGTAAAAAAATCGCATCCTAACTATTCGCAACGTTTATTAAAAGCTGTTCAAGAATACAACAGTCGACATATATAATTATTCATATTAATATTTTGTACTGTAATTGACTACTGACATTATCAAAGTTAAAAATTAAAATTGGATAAATTATTACTATTTATATTTAATACCTTATCTATCATTTTAAACAGTTTAAAGAAAAAAAAGTCAAAATATGTCTTTTTTAGCACTTACTTTCTGGAGAAATTTTTACTAAATTGAGTTACAAATACATCATGGGCGGGAAAATATCGTTTAAAGTGAGTACTTTTACGTAAAAAATAAATACTACCAGTTATGCGAATTTATTTATAAAAAAAATTCACTTTGATACGCCTAAGTATAACTCATTAGTCGTCGACGACTTAAAAATGGTTTTTTTGCGATTAAAAAAAAACGGCCCAGGGGATGATTTTAATTCTTACGGGGATGTTTTACTGAAAGCTTCAAAAACACTTTCCTGTTGTCAGATATGGGGTACTCGATTTTTTCATTTACGGTTCCTTCAAGCGCACCGTGCGGCATTTTAACGGTTTCGAAAACGAAGGGGTCAAGACAGACATCTGGTACACCTGGTGATACGTACGCCTTGGAGATGATTTCCCCAGGAAGTTTCGACTCCGGATGGGTCAGGGTGGATACCTGGTGCACCGGGTGATACTTACGATTTAGAAAGGATTTCCCCTGGAAGTTTCGACTCCGGAAGGGTCAGGGTGGCAACCCGATGAACCTCGTGCTACGTACGCCTTAGAGATGATTTCCTCAGGAAGTTTCGACTCCGAAGGAGTTAGGGCGGACACCTGGTGATAAGTACACCTTGGAGATGATTTCTCCACGGAGTTTTGACTCCGGAGGGATCCAGCCGGACACTTGGTACACTTGGCGATAGTTGCACATCGGAGATGATTTTCCCAGAAAGTTTCGACTCCGGATGGGTCAGGGCGGACACCTGGTGCACCTGGTGATACTTACGCCTTAAAGAGGATTTCCCCAGGAAGTTTCGACTCCGGAATCATCAGGGCGAGCACCTGGTGCACCTGGTGATACTTACGCCTTAGAGAGAATTTCCCCAGGAAGTTTCGACTCCGGATGGGTCAGGATGGACACCTGGTGCCCCTGGTGCTACGTACGCCTTTGAGATGATTTTCTCAGGTAGTTTTGACTTCAGAGGGATCGCGGCGGACACTTGGTGCACTTGGTGATTGTTTCACATCGGAGATAATTTCCCCAGAAAGTTTCGACTCCGGATGGGTCAGGGAGGACACCCGGTGCACTTGGTGATACTTACGCCTTAGAGAGGATTTCCCCAGGAAGTTTTGACTCCAGAGGATCAGGGCGGACGCCTGGTGCACTTGGTGATACTTACCCCAGGTAGCACCAGGTCAACCACCAGTCAACCGGGACGTATTCCCCCGGAAGTTTTACTCGTAGTTAAAGGTGGGATAGTAGATCTTACCCCCGTTAGCACCAGGTCTACCACCAGGTAACTGGGACGTTTTCCCCAGGAAGTTTCACTCGTAGTTGAAGGTAGGATAGTAGATTTCACCCCAGGTAGCACCAGGTCGACCACCAGGTAACCAGGACTTTTTCCCAGGAAGTCTTACTCCTAGTTGAAATCGGGATAGTAGATTTCACGCCAGGTAGCACCCAGTCGAGTACCAGTTAACCAGATCAATTTTCCCAGGAAGTTTTAATCGAAGTTGACGGTGGGATAGTGGATTTTACCCCAGATAGCACCAGGCCGACCACCAGGTAACCGGGATGTTTTCCCCAGGAAGTTTTACTCGTAGTTGAAGGCAGGATAGTAGATTACACTCCAGGTAGCACCAGTTCGACCGACAGGTAACCGAAACGTTTTCCCCAGGAAGTTTTACTCGTGGCTGGAGGTGGGATAGTAGATTTCACCCCAGGTAGCACCAAGTTGAGTACCAGGTAACCAGATCAATTTCCTCAGGAAGTTTTACTCGTAGTTGACGGTGCAACAGAGGGCCAAATCGAAGGTCCATTTTCAAAAATTAATATCCCCTAGAATTTTAGGAGTAGAGTAAAAATCCGGGAGCCGTTTTCTTCTTTTGGTGGAATTCTTTATGATAAAGTCCCGCCTTGTTGTAAAAAATTGTTATAAACAATTCTTATTGCAAAAAAACTTTTGAAAAGTGAACGATGAAGTATATGAAAAAATCGTCTTAAAACAAGTAGAGCTATTTTCCCGGATTTTTTTACGTCAAGATATTGATTGTCAAGCATCAAAGTCGCACAAAATTTTCCGGGTCATCTTATCATCGGGTACTACCCCAACGAGCTGCAGAGAGGGGGATGAAACATTACATAAAATCATAAAATATTAAAAAAAAAAAAAGGATTGCAATTCTTCTGGATTTTTTTTTGTTTAGATATTGATTATCAAGCATCTGAGTCGCACATAAATTTCCGGATCATTTCATCATCAGGAACAACCCCAACGAGCTGCAGGGAGGGGGATGAAACATTACATAAAGTTCTAAAATGTTTAAATGAAAAAAAAGGGTTGCAATTCTCTAAGCCCTCAAAATTCTGGGCACCCGAGTTCAACAAAGAACTGATCGGCTATCCCCCAAGCTCTAAGCCCCCAAAACCCTGGGTGCCCGAGTTCAAGAAAAAAAACTGATTGGCTACCCCTCAAGCTCTAAGCCCCTGAAACCCTGATCGCCCGAGTTCAACAAAATACTGATTGGCTACCTCCCAAGCTCTAAGCCCCCAAAACCCTGGGCGCCCGAGTTCAACAAAATACTGATTGGCTACCCCCCAAACTCCAAGCCCCCAAAACCCTGGGTGCCATAGCTCAACATAGAAACTGATCGGCTTCCCCCAAGCTTTAAGCCCACAAAACCCTGGCCACCCAATTTCAAGAAAATACTGATTGGCTACCCCCCAAGCTCCAAGCCCCCAAAACCCTGGGCGCCCGAGTTCAACAAAGTACTGATCGGCTACCCCCCAAGCTCCAAGCCCCTAAAACCCTGGGCGCCCGAACTCAACAAAATACTGATTGGCTACTCTCCAAGCTTTAAGCCCACAAAACCCTGGGCGCCCGAATTGAACAAAAAAACTGATCAACTATCATTTATCCCGTAAAGTTTTAACCCCAAAAACCTTGGGAGCCTGAGTTAAATTAATTCAAAAAATATGTGTGCATTTTAGTTAACTTAAGCATGAAATTAATAGTTCTGTAAGTATACCTAATGACGTTGCTCTGGTGCAAATATATCATGAAATTGTAAGTCTGAGATTTTAAACTCCTAAATGGCGTGGTTGACTAGGAAGACGCTATAAGTTTTTAACTTATTGGTTGACTCTTTTTTTGCAACGTCATCAACAATTTTTTTTTTTAACTATAAATTGAATGTTTTAACAAATAAGACACATTTCGAAAAAAGTGTAAAAATTTTCGTTTCTTGATTGGTTATTAATTTTTTTAATTTATATTATTTTTTTGTTATTTTGTAATTTTTTGGAGTAGTGTAAATAAAAGTTCACCATAACGTTCTTGTGGAATGAAAAGAAAAAACACTTTTTTATTGATTTGATATAGAAATATTGAGTCAGCTCAACTTGTAAAATTATTCCACTCCGTAACCAGGGTTTTGGAAGCTTAGAGCTTGGGAGATAGACGATCAGTTTTGTTGTTCAGTTCGGGTGCCCAGGGTTTTGAAGGCTTGGAGCTTGGGGAGTAGCTAATCAATATTTTGTTGAGCTCGGGCGCCTAGGGTTTTGGGGGCTTAGAGCTTGGGGGGTAGCCAATCAGTTTTTTTGTTTAATTAGGGCGCCCAGGGTTTTGGGGGCTTGGAGGTTGGGTGGTAGCAAATCAGTATTTTGTTGAACTTTGGCGCCCAGGGTTTTGGGGGCTTGGAACTTGGGGACTAGCTGATCAGTTTATTTATTGAACTCTTGGAGCCTGGGGGGTAGCCACACTGGGAAAAAATTGGGGAAGACTCTCCTCACGTGTTCAGCATGGAGATCCCCTACGCGCAAACGCTCCTCGAGCAGCAGTTTGTATATCTATATATTTTTAGCAATCACTGAGTATCTTGGCATAGTCTAATCTCAAAATTGGTTGCTTATCCTCATTGTGTCGGTTATATATGTGCCAAAATATGTTATTTCACTGGTGATGCATCTTGTGCTTTACAAGTCTTTCGAGCCTTGAGATTGTCCTTAAGTAAAAATAACACTATTTCAACAATTTATGAAAACATCACGCTAATCAGTCGTCGACGCAAAGTTTCTGTGGGGATCGTGATCCCCACATATGGGTTTCGCTGTCCCCACAGCGTCGTGTTTTCCCATGCACGACACGTGAGGAGAGTCGTCCCCAATTTTTTACCAGTGCAATCAGTATTTTGTTGAACTCAGGAGCCAAGGTTTTTTGGGGCTTAGAGCTTGGGGGGGGGGGGGGGGGGGTACCCAATCAGTATTTTGTTGAGCTCGGGTGCCCAGGGTTTTGAGGGCTTAGAGCTTCGGAGATAGCCAATCAGTATTTTGTTGAACTCGGGCACCCAGGTTTTTGGGGGCTTAGGGAATTGCAATCCTTTTTTTTTTAACATTTTATAATTTTATGTAACGTTTCATCCCCCTCTCTGTAGCTTGTTGGGATTGTTCCCGATGATAAAACGACCCGGCAAATTTTGTGCGACTTAGATGCTTGATAATCAATATCTTGACGAAAAAAAATCCGGGAGAATTGAATTCCTTTTTTTTTTTTTATTTTATGATTTTATTTAACGTTCCATATCCCTCTTTGCAGCTCGTCGGGGCAGTTCCCGATGATCAAATGACCCGGAAAATTTTGTGCGACTTAGATGCTTGATAATCAATATTTTGACGTTAAAAAATCCGTGAGAACAGCACTACTTGTTTTTAGACGATTTTTTCGTATACTTCATCGTTCACTTTTCAAAAGTTTTTTGCAATAACAATTTTTTTTTCAACAAAGCAGGACATTTTCTCAAATTACTCTACCAAACGAAGAAAACGGCTCCTGGTTACTCTACTCCTAATATTCTGTGGGATATTAATTTTTGAAAATGGACCTTCGATTTGGCCCTCCGTGACCGTCAACTAAGAGTAAAACTTCCTGGGAAAATTGACCTAGTTATCTGGTAGTCAACCTCATTCTACTTGACGTGAAATCTACTATCCTACCTTCAACTACGAGTACAACTTCCTGGGGAAAACGTCCCGGTTACCTAGTGTAAGATCCACTATCCCACTGGCAACTACGAGTAAAACTTCCTGAGGTAATGGATCTGGTTACCTGGTAGTCAACCTGGTGCTACCTGGGGTAAGATCCACTATCTCACCGTCAACTGCGAGTGAAACTTCCTGGGGAAATCCTCTCTAAGGCAAAAGTATCACCTAGTTCACCAGGTGTCCGCCCTGATCCCTCTGGAGTCAAAACTTCCTGGGAAAATCCTCTCTAAGGCAAAAGTATCACCTAATTCACCAGGTGTCCCCCCTGACCCATCCGGAGTCGAAAATTCCTGGGGAAATCATCTCCGATGTGCAACTATTGCCAAGTGCACCAGGTTTCCGCCCCGACTCATCTGAAGACGAAACTTCCTGGGGAAATCCTCTCTAAGGCTTAAGTATCACCAGGAGCACCAGGTGTCCGCTTTGATTTATCCGGAGTCGAAACTTCCTGGGGAAATTATCTCCGAGGCGTACTTTTCACCAGGGGCACTAGGGTCCGCCCTGACCCATCCGAAGTCGAAACATCCTGGGGAAATCCTCTCCAAGGCGTACGTATCACCCGGTGCACCAGGTGTCCGTCTTGACCCCTTTGGTATCGAAACTTCCTGAGGAAATCATATCCGATGTGCAACTATCTCAAGTTGTCAACTTGGATCACAAGTGGATCTTATTTAACACTACGGAGGAGTGAAGCTGCTTTCTTCGTCACCGTCATAACCTTCAATTCTGATGTGACCTGCATCATCGGTTATCGTCGATCATCGAGTCTTCAGCAGCATCAAGGTTAAAACTCGGAAGATCGTTTCATGATTTAGGTTAAGATTTCGCAATTAAATGAATAATTACATTAACTTTGAAATTTTAATTTTAATTTCGCGTAACAAAACAAAACGAAACCACATTCTTTTATAAATCATATTTGAGAACTGATTTTCATTAATTATTTTTAAAAATGACTGTGACGTTTGAAGATCTCATAACAGATCAAAAGGTTACCGCGAAATTCATTCAAAACTTTCTTGTAAACACAAGTAAAATAAAGAAAACTAGCGTTAAAGTTGGTTACCTCAGTCAGCGGGTCGACCTTCTCAACGGTTACTGGGACTCGTACAGGAAAAATCATCATGCTGTTGCTTGCTTCTCAGAATTCGAGGAGTCAGAATACTGCGTGGAGGATACATACAGCACCGTTGAACTTTTGTACTCCGAGCACACAGCTGTACTCAAGCATGAGATTGATAAACTGCAGCCTCAGTCAACTACCTCGTCAGCCTCAGCTCAACCAAGCACCGAACCCGTGGTGCATCTGATTCATTTACCTCAGATTAACCCGCCAATGTTCAGGGGTAATCCTCTCGAGTAGGAGAGCTTCCGTGACCTGTTCAATTCCATGGTTATGATTGTTTCAAATTTTAAAATTATGAAATTAAAACTAAAATTTAACTAACTTTTAAATTTTGAAATTATTTTTACTGAGATCGTTTAGATTTCCCTGATTTTTTATTCACTAAAGAAAAAAATTTAAACCATTTTTACAATAAAACTGACAAAAATAACAGTTTCATTACAAGAAAATTAAAGGCTTACTGTTCTGAACGCATTTGATTTAACTTTATGTGGGCGATTTAAAACAGAAAGAAAATGTTTATTGGGAATCATGTTTATTTTAAATTTGAATTTGTACAATTTGCCTAACGTGGAATCACTTGATGAGGTTGTGTTTTTATTCGAGTTTGATTTTTTCAATTATTTGTTTGTGAAGTTGAAAGGTGTAGCTTGCTACGATCGTCAAGCCATTTATTTTGAAACAGTTTGATTTGATCGAACCTCGATTTTGTTTTGAAGGTTCAAATTGTTGTTGTTGATTTTAGGCTAATAGATGGATCGAACAAATAAATTGATTAATCTGTGTTTGAGATTTTAAATTGTTTATTTTCCACGTTAGACAAATTATTATAAATATTCTGATAAAGTGTTTTATTTTTTAAATTTGAATTTTGCTAAATTTTGTTTTCGAATAACTTTAGTTTAAAAGTTCACGTTATTGAAATAAGAAAAAAAAGAAGATCGTTTTGGTTTCTGCGTTTTTTGATTAGCCTAACTACCGTTGCGCTAACATCATTGTAATTTTATAATTAATAAAAACGAAATAAATAAAAATAAATTGAATTAAACTGATTTTGAACATTCAATAATTTATTAAAATCATTCATCTGCTGTAACAATTTTGGTGCCGAAACCCGGGACTAAATTTCCGGTAAATTATCGAGAGCAGTCATGGTTTCTACGCGGAAGAAGCGACAGAATTCGACATCGAAAGCGACAGCCGCGGGTCCTTCCGTTCCGAAAAAGCCTCGCATTGTATCGACGGAGATCATCAAGCAACCAAACGCGACCGCCAAAGGCAAAAAAAGGAGCGGGGACAATCAAGCTATGCTAGCCGCGGTTGGTGAACAAATTCATCAGAAGCGTAAACGTCAAAATCGTCAGAAAAAATCCGGCAACCATGTTGACGAATTTTCTGAACCTGATTTGGATGCAATCACGCCGGCGACTGACAAACTGTCGGCGAGCAACGATGTGATCGAGTTGACATCGTCTAGTCGCAGGGGAAGCACCTCGGAACCTACCCTTGACAAAGTTACACCCACAGTTGTGAGCGCTGAGGTGGAACAATCTTCATCGAGCAATTTCAAGCCGGTTTCTGCAATCGTTAAAAAGGCGCTTCGTCATCCACCGCCGGTTGAAATAGACGTTGAAGTGGTCAATCACTCATCTAACAGGAAAAATGATTATCCACTTCGAAAAAATGAACCTGAGCGTCCTAGTGAGCGTTTGAATGATCGAAATTTGCGTAATAGTTCAATTTTTGTTAATAATGATTCGTTGGACGGTAATAATTATACTAATAATAGTAATTGTAATAATTCACGTGATACGAATGAGTCGATTATGCTTCTCGCGGATGTGTTAACCTCAAGTTTTCGTTCCCTACGTGATGAACAACGCGGTAATAGTAGTGCGCATTTGTTAGATAGGTTAGCTCCGGCAAAAGCTTTACCGACGTTTTCGGGTAATCCTCTCGAGTGGCCTAATTTTAGGCAGATTTATGACATGACGACGGAATCTGGTGCGTACAGCGGCCGTGAAAACGTGGCGCGACTTTTAACCGCTTTGCAAGGTGACGCGAGGGAGTCTGTGAGCTCGTTGATTTTGGCTGGTCGGGACGCTGATAGAATCATGAAAGCACTCGAATCACAATATGGGAACAAACAGGTGATCGCGCGAAAATTGATGGATGACATTAAGAATTTGCCGAATTTGGATTCTGGGGAAATTAACCTGAATCATTTTGCTTTGAAACTTGAAAACGCGGTTTTTGCTTTGATTTCGTTGGATTTAAAGGGTTACTTGCAAAACACAGATTTGATCCAGAATGTGGGTATGAAATTACCAGCTGCTCTAAAATACGCATATAATGAATTCGCGACTAAACTACCGACCGGTAAAAGTGAGCTCGAGAGACTTTCTGAATTTTTGAATTATCAAGCGGAAATTAATACTGCTGGCGGAATTTTTAATTTTAATCCCGTAGTTGATAGTCGGAAGACTGTTCCTTCGAAAAAACCGGCCTTGACGAATGCTAACAAAGTTTTCGCTGTTTCGCGCGAGAATTTGAGCGCGATATCTAATGAGGTTAGGAAGAATCCAACTTGCTCGGTCTGCCGTCGCAATAATCATAACCTTACAGATTGCAATGTTTTTATTCGTGAATCAGTGAGTAGACGCTGGTTTTTAGCGCGTAGTCTCTGTTTATGTTATAAATGCCTCCAGCACGGTCACATAACCAGAGATTGCCCTATGACTGGTCGAAGTTGTTTTCAATGCGATCAGCCACATCATAATTTGCTTCATAATTTTTTGAGGTCGAAACAGCCAGATGGAATCGCGAGGGATAATTTTTCACGTGGAAATTCGACTATTAAGATGAGTCAGAATCCTTCTACCAACGCGCGTAGCCAATCTTGACTAAATACGGGAATTTTGTTGAAAATGCTGCCAGTTCGAGTAATTGGGCCTGCAGGAACGGCCGAAACATTTGCTTTTTTGGATGATGGGGCAACCGTAACCGTGATTGAGAAAAATTTTGCCAGAAAGTTAGGAATTCGAGGTAGATCAATAAATGTCGGTTTGAAAGGAATAAATGATCAGATGCAGGTAGAAACTTTTTGCGAAAAGGTAAAATTTGAATTATATACGGATTCGGGAACTTGTGTTATAACAAACGCGTTATCGGCAAATGGTTTGAGTTTTCCATCGCAAACAGTATCTAAGGATCTAGTACGTGTGGTAGCGAAGGAGGTAAGCATTTTTATACAACCTTTTGAAAGGGCGCAGCCAAAAATTTTGATCGGTCAAGATAATTGGAAAGTTTTAATTACGAAAGAGGTTCGCGAAATAAGTCAATTTGATTTGGTAGTTTCTCACACCCTTCTGGGTTGGGTAGTTCACGGCGGAATATTAAACCCGAGTCCTAATTCAATTAATTCGGTAGGTTATAAAGTTTCTAGAAAACGGTCAATTCATACTGTTACGGGTGTAAAGATTGATATTGACGAGAATTTGAACGATCTAGTTCGAAAGTATTTTGAATTAGACGATCTTGGGGTGCGGGAAATATTTAAAAAAAATCCAGGCAACGAACGTTTTTTGAAAATTTTGGAAACTACAACTCGGAAAATTGGTGTCAAATGGGAAACGGGGTTATTATGGAAGTGGGATGAACCTTTAAAGATTGACAGTCGAGCTACCGCTTTGAAAAGATTATTTACTTTGGAAAGAAAGATGGACGGGGACTCAAAATTCGCGGAACTTTATATTAAGGAAATGAACCGATTCATTGAAAATGGATACGCGAGGAGAGTGACCGATGATTCGGATAGTGACCGAATTTGGTACTTGCCACATTTCGGAGTAACTAATGTAAATAAACCAAATAAAGTGCGATTAGTTTTTGATGCGGCGGCCAAGACAGATGGTTATAGTTTAAACGATCAGCTTGATCCTGGGCCCGATTTTCTACAATCACTGGTTGGCGTGTTCATAAGATTTAGACAGTATTTGGTGGCGGTGAAAGCCGATATTAAAGACATGTACTTGCGCGTAAATGTTAGGGAGGAAGATCGCGGTGCTTTAAGATTTTTATGGCGGGGGAACGATAAATCAAAGTATCCTGAAATTTGGGAAATGATGTGTCTAGTTTTTGGTGCAAATTGTTCAGGGTGTAATGCTTTGTACGTCAAAAATACCAATGCGAAGACCTTTGCTGTTGTAAAACCCCTTTCCGCGAAAAGCGTTGAGGAGGATTCCTACGTTGATGACTTTTTGTCCAGTCGAAAATCGGTTTCGGAAGCAGCGGAATTAATTCGCGATGTGATTGAAATAAATTCGAGCGCTAATTTCGTCATGCATGGGTGGGCTAGTAACGAGGCTAGTATCTTGGAAAATGTTAAAGAAAACTTGGACGATAACGTGAAAGACATGCAGCTTTGTGATCGAGGTGGCGAACGTGTTTTGGGACTTTCTTGGAATACAGTTGACGATACGATCGGTTTTAATGTTGGTTTAGAACGCATTCCCAGCGAAGTATTGACAGGCACCAAAAAACCTACAAAGCGAGAATTTTTGCGCATTATAATGTCTGTTTTCGATCCGTTAGGTTTGCTCAGTCCATATACAATACATTCAAAAATTCTTATGCAGGAAATTTGGCGCAGTGGAGTTGGCTGGGATGAGTTGATTAGAGATGAAGAACAGGTGGGGTGGCTAACGTGGGTAAAAAATCTTAAAAATATGGGCGAATGTCGTGTACCACGATGTTTAACACCTTCGGAAGGCGTTATTTCAAGTGTAGAATTACACATGTTCTGCGATGCGAGTCTGAGGGGTTATTCGTCTGTTATTTACTTACGTTTTGAGTTGGAAAATGCGCCAGCTCACCTGGCTATCGTTTGCGCAAAATCGAGAGTTGCCCCTATAAAGCCTTTAACAATCCCACGTCTTGAGTTGCAAGCTGCCCTGTTGGGTGCTCGATTAGTTTCATCTACTGTCAAGGAGCTTGAGATAAAGATAGACAGAAAATATTTGTGGTCAGATTCACAAACTGTTCTCCGTTGGATTAAAACTGAACCTAGAACGCGACAAGTATACGTAGCACATCGTTTAGGTGAGATAAGTGAGCTTAGTTCAAGTTCTGAATGGCAGTGGGTACCCACTAAATTAAATCCAGCCGATGTAGCAACGCGTTGCATTGTTGATTCTCCGGAGGCAAGAAGTTTGTGGTTTTCCGGCCCAGAGTTTTTGAAATTACCAAAATCGCAATGGCCTGTTCCTAAACAACTTAGCCAGGGGGAGAAGTCGAGAATTGATAATTTAGAAAGACGGAAAGGTCAGTTGTATCATTTTTCGGTTGAAATGGCTGAACTACCGCCAACTGTGAAGTTTTTCGGCTGGCAGGGACTTTTGATGATTGGGCGTCGTATCATAAGATATACTCACGCGTTGCTGGGTAAGAAATGTGATTATGAACCTGCCGATTTAGAGCGCTTTGCGAGGGATTTTTGGTTCCGACGTGCGCAGCAGCAAAGTTTTGGCGAAGAAATGAATCAGTTGCGTAAAGGGAAAGAGGTTGGTAAAAACAGTAAAATTGCTAATTTACATCCTTTTATCGATGGCGACGGTTTTTTGAGAGCACAAGGTCGAGTAACGCGTACGGGTGGTTTCGAATTTAATAACAATCCGGTGATCTTGGATGGTAAGCACCCTGTCGTAAAACTTTTGATTCGGAAATATCACACTCGTTTTTATCATGCAAGTAATCAAACGGTCTTAAATGAAATTTGGCAGGAATATTACATCTTGGGGTTACGTGTTTCTTTACGTTCCATAATTTATGGATGTTTAATTTGCAAGATCCGTCGTGGTAAACCGGTAAACCCTTTTATGGCTCCTCTTCCACTGGGTCGATTGGCTTACAGAATGAGACCATTTTCTCATTGCGGTCTCGATTATTTTGGACCCATGCAGGTCAAAGTTGGCAGGCGAAGGGAAAAACGTTGGGGGGTTTTATTCACCTGTTTGACGACGAGAGCGGTTCATCTTGAAGTTGCGCATTCTTTGAGCGCGAGTTCCGCGATCATGGCTCTGCAGCGTCTCGCAGCTCGTCGCGGGTCACCTACGGACATTTATAGCGATAATGGGACTAATTTTCGTGGCGCGTGTAGTGAATTGAGGGACGCGATTTCTAAGATCGATCAGAGTAGAATTTTCAGATTCACTTTAGATAATGGCATGAGGTGGATTTTCAATCCTCCTGATGCTCCTCATATGGGTGGAGCTTGGGAGCGGTTGGTTTCATCTGTGAAGACTGCGCTTCACGCAATTTTGAACGACCAGGCTCCATCAGATGAGGTTCTATACACTTTGTTGACTGAAATCGAGCACTCGGTTAACTCGCGACCGCTGACGCACGTCTCTGTCGACCCGCGAGACGATGAAGCTTTAACTCCGAATCATTTTTTGATAGGAACGTCTTCAGGGGAAATTAAGCTGGGAAGATATGATCCGGGAGCCGTATGTTTGAAAAGGCAATTTAGAATTGCGCAGGCGTTTGCTGACTCATTTTGGAAACGTTGGTTGCGAGAGTATGTACCAAATCTTTTGCCGCGAAAGAAGTGGTTGAGCGAGAACGATCAGCTGCAAGTAGGCGATTTGGTTCTCATTGTAAACTTGCAAGCTCCGCGAAACACTTGGTTGAAAGGCCAAATTGAGAAAGTAAATCCGGGAGCTGACGGAATTGTACGCGTCGCGCAAGTAAAAACTAGTCACGGCGATTTTTTGCGCCCAGTCCACAAACTGATAAAATTATTTCGCGATGTAAAAGTACAAAATTAAATTAAATTTTGTACGGGAGGAAGTTTTTGTTCTGAACGCATTTGATTTAACTTTATGTGGGCGATTTAAAACAGAAAGAAAATGTTTATTGGGAATCATGTTTATTTTAAATTTGAATTTGTACAATTTGCCTAACGTGGAATCACTTGATGAGGTTGTGTTTTTATTCGAGTTTGATTTTTTCAATTATTTGTTTGTGAAGTTGAAAGGTGTAGCTTGCTACGATCGTCAAGCCATTTATTTTGAAACAGTTTGATTTGATCGAACCTCGATTTTGTTTTGAAGGTTCAAATTGTTGTTGTTGATTTTAGGCTAATAGATGGATCGAACAAATAAATTGATTAATCTGTGTTTGAGATTTTAAATTGTTTATTTTCCACGTTAGACAAATTATTATAAATATTCTGATAAAGTGTTTTATTTTTTAAATTTGAATTTTGCTAAATTTTGTTTTCGAATAACTTTAGTTTAAAAGTTCACGTTATTGAAATAAGAAAAAAAAGAAGATCGTTTTGGTTTCTGCGTTTTTTGATTAGCCTAACTACCGTTGCGCTAACATCATTGTAATTTTATAATTAATAAAAACGAAATAAATAAAAATAAATTGAATTAAACTGATTTTGAACATTCAATAATTTATTAAAATCATTCATCTGCTGTAACACTTACAAAAATCATCATTATTAAAAAGCCTTACTCTATACGAGAAGTCCTAGCTGTGACTTTCTTGGTTTCAATGTATTTTATTTCATGAAAACAAAATTCATTGATTATAAAATTTTCACACTTATAGACCTCTAAGCAATAGAAAATATTATTATTGTTACCACTATCTTTTTTTTTTACAAAATTGAGGCAGGGAAAACTGTTCTTTTTTATCACCAGCAAACGAATTCTGAATCTATTAAATATTACTTTAACTGTTTTAGCTTCAACTTCTGATGTAACTGTCAATTTTTATTGAAAAGTAATAATACTAAGGATTTTCAAAGATCATGGAACGCTATTTTGACGAAATCCTAGGAATCATTTTCTGGGTCCAAATAATGAAACTAACCATAAATATGTCTTGCTAATGGGCCTATTATTAAAAAAATAATCTATACTGTATTATTATTATTAAAAAAAAAAAAAAAGTTTTAAGCTAATATTCAAAAGATTTGAGTTAGAAATTTTAAGCTTTTAAGATTAAAATTTTAAATTTCGTTTAAATCGGTGTTCCACAAGCCATGCTTTTAAATTTCGTTAAAATCAGTGTTCCACAAGCCATGACCCGAGAATAGGCCAGAGTCATAACTACAGATTGATTATTTTTAAAATTTTTTTATTTTGGATAAACCGTAAAAATTCTAATAACTGTAACCTAATAGAAAATTTTATTTCAAAATCGCTATTTCATTTGTATATAAATAATAGTAATGATAACAATAAAAAAAAAAGATTTATTAGAGTTTCAAAACAGAATATATGTTTTTTCACAAAAAAAAAAAAAGATTCATTGACATAATGAACTATGTATTCATTTCATCATTTAAATAACAATAATGATGTACATACAATCATTAAAATAAAATAAAGAGTGACCCCAGAAATAGTCCATTTGCCGCCCCTCGATTTTCGAAAATATTTTTAGTGCAAATTGTTGTTTATGGTCAGATATGAAGCCCTGCCAAGTTAAAAGTGGAAAAAATGTTTTGTGGTAGCGATATGACCGGTTGAAGTAGTATCTTTATACAGACGTTTAAAGGGGTTTTTCAAAAAAGTTTAATTTTTATAAAAATACCATCGTATTCTAAGTAAAATTCTAAGGAGAAAATATACTTGGTGTTTTTTCGATTGAAATCACCGATTTTGCATGAAATTTGAAACATGAAAGACATGAAACACATGAAATTAATTTTGTCAGAATCAGACGAAGGTAATTTTTTGCCTCACCACGGAATTTACCGCGTATTGCCATCACCGAAATTTTGTGTGCTATTTAATGCTTCTTTGAAAACTCAGTCAGGAAAATCATTGAATGATTGTTTGATGGTAGGACCCAAATTGCACTCTGAGCTCTGGGCAGTTCTCACTCGTACCAGACGATTTCGCTTCGTTTTTACAGCTGATATTGTCAAGATGTTAAGACAAATTAACCCATTACCGCCCATAGAAAAATCAAACGTGATATAAAAAAACTAACTGTCGGAAAACCTATCTCATGAAAAAATAGTAGATACGTGTTTTTTCTTTTTTCAATTTTCATTGTTTAAACATTATTTATTTAAACAAATTCGTAAAAAAATTTAAATTTTTATAAACTAATAATGGCATTCAATTCTTTGACCAAAAATAAGGCAAAAGTCATCTGAGTAATTTTTTGATCAGACGCTTCGATCTTTTGCTACGAGCGCTCAAACATGTAAAAATATGGTTTTATACTGGTGAGCTCCGAGGCGCCGCACCGAAGATACACTTTCATACCTCCGGGACGAAAACACCAAATTTCCTCCCCGGCTCGGAGCGGGACTTTGGGTTTTCCTCCCGTCGTAATGAAAAAAACATTACACACGACGCAGGAAAAGTATTAGCCAACCCCTAGCAAACCTTTGCCACCCTCGCCTTCGGCTCGGGCGTCAATTTGGGTTTGCTAGGGCTGGCCAATACTTTTCCAGCGCCCGGTGTGTAATATACTATTTTACGAGCCAGAGCTCACCACTATAAAACCATATTTTTACATGTTTGAGCGCTCGTAGCAAAAGATCTAAGCGTCTGATCAAAAAATTACTTAGATGACTTTCGCCTTATTTTTGGTCAAAAAATCGAATGCCGTTATTAGTTTATAAAAATTTAAAATTTTTTCCGAATTTGTTTAAATAAATAATGTTTAAACAATGAAAATTGAAAAAAGAAAAAATACGTATCTACTATTTTTTCATGAGACAGGTTTTCCAACAGTTAGTTTTTTTATATCACTTTTGACTTTTCCATGGGCGGTAATGGGTTAATGTACATCCTGAAGATATTATTTGGCAAAAAATATTGTTTCGTTTTGAAGCATGGAGAAAATTGTTAGAATACGCACTAACTACCGTTACTTACGGTACGAATTGTGCCCCTTGGCTTATTTTGCAAACGCTTTTACAATTGGCGGAAGACGAGAGTCATAAATTCCCTTTTGGAACTCGATTCATCCGAAAAGCATCATACGTTGATGACTTTCATGATGGTGCTGATACCTTAGATTCTGCTATTGAGGTTAAGAATCAATTAGTCGGTATTCTTAAAGCTGGTGGTTTTAAATTAAGCAAATGGGCTTCAAATGCCCCAGAACAAAAAAAAGTTCAACCTACTAAGCGTTCTGTTCTATCAAATATATCTCGACTATTCGACCCCCTTTGGCTGGTATAGTCCAGTTTTAGTTACTGCTAAAATTCTGATTCAAGATATGTGGTTGCTAGGTCTTGATTGGGATCAACAACTTTCTTCACAACTTTCAGAGCTTTGAGAGAATTTCAAAACAAAATTGCCCTTACTCGAAACAATCATTATACCTCGTTGGTTAGGTACTGATATTTCCTCAGAGATAGAAATTCATGTTTTTACTGATGCGTTGGAACGCGCGTACTCTGCTACGGTTTATCTACGTACAAAAAAGCAAGCAGCTAGTTTTGTCAGATTACTACTGATCAAGACAAAAGTTGCACCTGTGAAAACCCTTAGCATCCCTCGTTTAGAGCTTTGCGGTGCACTTTTTTTTTATTATTAAGCTTTAACCTTTACAGATCATTAGCTAAGAAGAATATAAAAGATTATAAAAAGGGCCCTCACTTGAGGGCTACATGGTAATTCATTCAAAGTTCAAATTTTAATTTCACACTTTTGGAGGTATTTATAAATTACGTCCATAACAAAAACATTGGCTCCACTTAAGAAACTGGTGATATCATAAGGTAGGTACATCTTCATCTTGATGAGTTGTTTGATAATTGTCTGCCAGTGCGTCGCTCCTAAAGGGCACAAGACATGGTTGAGGTCTTGAGGATCATGCCCACAGTCACAAGCTGCTGAATCTACAACATTTATCTTGCAGAGTGACTCTCTAAGTCTGAAGTGGTTACTGCGACATCTGGATATAAATACGATTTTGTCTCGACTTAGATTGAGGCCACTAAGCCATGATTTTGTTGAAGTTTTATAAATTCTCTTGAAGTACTCTTGACCTTTAAAGGTGCCTTGTTCTTTCAACAAGTTGATATTGTCCACGTATGCTAATTTTTATGACGGCTTAAGGTCCGGGTATGGAATAGGAAGTATCTCTGGTGTCCTGTCAGTGGCTTCTCTAGCTATCGTGTCGGCCAATTTATTGCCAATAATGCCAACATGAGCTGGAATCCAACGAATGATTAATTTGGTACCTAACTCATTATCCTGATAGAAATGCGCATTCTTTAGGCGTATGTCTAAAACAACTTGGTTGGTGGTTTCACCTAAATTGAAAGCGCCAAGTGCTTGCACCGCACGTAACGAGTCAGTAAAGATATCAACGTTGCGCTTCTTGTTCCTCATGGCAATTTTCATAGCATCTAAAATAGCTCAGCACTCCGCGGTGTAGATGGTCACGTTAGAATTAACACTACGAACCTTGATCTCTCCTAGCTCAGGGCAAATACAAGCGGTACTAACAGAGACACCGTTTTCAACCTTGCTACCAAGGCTGTGAATATCCTCAAAGCTTTAATGTCATTGAAAATTGCTTAGAATAAAAGTTCTGGATGTCCACTGTTCCTGAGTAGTCTTCCAGTTTCATAGTCAACGTAGATTGGTGTTTTGAAGATACTATAGTCATAGTTATATACCAACGAGTGAATTCCTTTGCTAAACAGATGTGAGAGACCAACCACAGATTTTATACACTCACGCATGACATTGACTCTCTTATTACGGTTAAATATAATATCCCTACATAGGTATCAAATCTTTGATGAGTAATCGACTGTGTACAGCTAAAAGTTTTGAGCAAAAAATTTTGGCAAAGTATTTTGGCACGTAACTGGATAGTTATCAGGCCAGCTCCAGCCAACAAGATGTTAGTAGGAGTGCTAGCACGAAGACCTAGAGCTAATCTCACAGCAGCATATGCAATTCATTCCAAACGTGTAATTCTACTTTCTTGCGTAGGTATATAAATAAAATTTCCATACTCAATTATCGGTCGGATAAAGCTCTTATAGAATCGTATCAGAGTTGAGGGGTCTGCTCCCCGGTAAACACCACGAAGAAACTTTATGATATTCATGGCTTTAGTGGGACCTTTGCAGCACTTGGTTGATATGTTTGTTGAAGAATAATTGATGATTGAAATGTATGCCCAAAAATTTAACGTCGGTCGTGGATAGAATAGAGTGACCCATGACGTTAATCTCAGTGGTACCAGGGTCAATGCCTTGCCTATTGAAGTGAATGAATTTAGTCTTCTTGGTTGATACTTCAAGACCTATACTCTGAAATCTATCAGTAATGACAGAGATGGCCTTTTCTAGAAAACGTTTTTCCTTTGCAACTCCAGTTGAGATAATGTAAACAACCATATCGTCAGCGTACTGCAATATTCTAATCTTCCGTCGAGCCAGTTTTCTTCCGTTTTTAATCCTTCTGTTTTTCTTTCTTCTTCCACCTTTCTCCTTTCGTTTGGGTTTTCATTACTTACTTTTTTCAAACAATTTATAAACGACGTATGCAACGTATATGAGATACAAGAGAGGACTAAGAACACCACCTTGAGGCACACCTTTGTAGCATAGTCTGGGTTTCTCCAAATTAAACTCTGTGTGTATTAGCCTTCGATTTATCAAGAATTTAATGAATCGTAGCACTTTTTCAGAACATCCCAGCTTTACTATCTGGTCAAGTAGTACATCACAACGTACATCGTTGAATGCGTTGCTAATATCAAGATAAACTGCAAGGACTGTTTATTCTGCCTAAAAGCCTCTTCTATGTCTAGTTTAAATACTGTCAAGCTATCAGCACACGAAAAGCCATTTCTAAAACTAGTTTGATTGCGAGGAAGAAGATTTTTTGTTTCTATCCACCATCGAAGCCTGTAGGATAACATCAATTCAAAAATTTTACATATACAAGACGTTAGAGCCAATGGTCTGAGACTTTTGTCATTAGGTTTCTCAATGAAATGCAGATAAGTGGTTCTCCAGCTTTCGGGGTAGATATTCTGTGACTAAATTAGGTTAAGTATATCTAAGAGTAACAGATGATATTTAATAGGTAATTGGTGAAGGATTTCGTAATTTATATCATCCATGCCAGGAGACGACTTGTCACTTCGTGAAGCTAATTCCATGTTATATTCTGAATAAGTAAATTGTTGATCAAAGAAAGGGAAATTTTTTACAGGTGGCAGTCATTCTGGGTCGCTGGGGGCAGTTTCTTCGCAAATTTGTCTCAAGGATTCTTCAATCTTGCGTGTTTTTTGTGAGTGTTCCATTTGGCTGGTGCTCTTAGTTTTTGTCCATTTATTCTTGAGTATTTTAGCCTTGTTACAAGTATACTTTATATCTCGATTAAAATCAATAGTTTCTGCAAACTCGCGGAAACATTTCCTTCTTTTGGCTCTAAACAGTTTTCGTACCTCAGATCTTATTTTAAAAAAAAAAAACACGATCTTCCTCCACTCTGGAAAAGTCCCATCTCTTATAAGCTGCTTGACGTAACCTCTTCTACCGATTGCATTCAGCATCCCACCATTCTTATGTCTACTGGGACTAACAGTTTTCCTTCTAGGAGTAGCATTCGACACGGCTCTGACAATTTTACCAGTAAAAAATTCATAGTGCTCTACAGGTGAGAGCAGCTCATATTCGTAGCTAAAAAAATCAACGTACTTAGTCTCGAGAGACCCAATAACTTGAGTCCAGTTGATACGCGTATACTGGATTCTAAATGATTTCTGCACATACACGTGTTTTAGTACGTCGATATTGGCACTAACCGGGTAGTGATCCGAGCCCATCGGGTCTTTCAGCACAGTGACATTGGTATAAGGAGCTATGTCTGCAGAAGAAAGAAAGAGATCAATGTTGGATTCATAGCCAGTAGCTTCATCGAGGTGTGTGTAAGAGTCGTAATTGTGTAAAAATAAATTGTGCTTGTTGATATTATCAAGAAGATAAGAGCCATCCACATCAGTATGACTGCAATTCCAAACTTGGTTGTGGGCATTAAAATCCCCTACAAATATACAGTGCCCACGATGAACAGTGTTACTAGTAATTGAGTCCCGTTGCCATGCTGAAAGATGTCCGTTACTTCGTGGTCTATATCAAGCCAAAACCGTGAGGGGTTTTGTCAAATTCGTTACTGTAATTCCACACAGTTCAGTTGAAGGACTTGAATTTTTTAGATTAGTTACAGCCTCATAAGACAAGGTATTACGAACTAGTATCGCTATACCATCACCATGACCAGTAGTTCTGTCATGCCTATATACGTTGAAGGAGCTGCAGTGGAAAAAAAACTCAAATTCTGGGTAAAGCTAAGTTTCCACGAGTACTCCTATTGTAGTCCTGAGCAGTCTTCTGTATCTCTTTCTTCTTTTTAACTATACTGCGCGCATTCCAAAACATAGCCCGTAACTGAACTGGAGTGGTAGCTGATGAGGAGTCGTATCTGGCGTCAGAGAAGGATTCTGTCTGTATTGATCTAAAAAAATAAGAAAAACCTATTTATTAGAGTCAGAGTCGCTGATGTCAGCCTCCGAGGAGACGACAATGTCAGCACCCTTGAGCGCCGAATCGAGCGCTTTAGTAATCTTAGTCAGTTGTATTTTCAATGGTCGCAATTTAACCTCACTGTGTACTGCATTGATCATTATGATTAAACCATCATAATTTGTCGTATATCGAGATGCAATCGTATGGCAATCCGAATATGCAAGGTCAAGAGTATCATTGACTAGAGTAGTCAGCTGATCGTACTGTATAGGAAAAGTAGCAGCAGTGGTGTTAGGTATACTTATTTTGGCATCGTTGATTTCCTCCGTAATTATTTCTGGCGTGGGAGTTTTTTCATTCTTCTTTTTTTTCTTTCTGGTGGCTACGATCGGTTTGATTTTATCTTGAATTCAATAAGAAACTTGTGGAGCCAAACCAAATGTGAGGTGTGAAAAGAAATTAAACACCATCACTTTAAATAAAAGTATAATTTATTGACGTTTCGCAAACCATTGTTAGCCTCTTCAGAATACTAATTACAATAAAATTAATGAAATTGAAATATACAAGTAAAATGATAAAGTAAAAGTACACAGAATTACAACATACAAAATTTTAACGTTTTTAAATAGATATTGAACGAGCGGAGACTTGAGTCCGCTCGTAGTCGAACAGTAAGTGAAGCGAGATTGACAATATCAAAACAATATAACACTCGGTCAACAGCTGTTAGGCTCGAAAGGTGTCTTACCTTTGAAATACTCTACTCAAACGATTATAAGCTGAACTCAAAAATTGAGTATCTTCCTGTCTATTCAAAGTGTTAGAGTTAAAATTAATATGCAGCATTTCAGAAATAAGACGTCTTTTGTAATTACATTCTTTATCAAGGATTTCAACCTTATCCCAGTCTATCACATGATTGTTATCATCCTTATGTGTCGCTATCATGGATACTCTTTTTTCACATTTGTTGTGTTCTTTAATTTTCGTACGGATTCATATTATTCAAAATTCAAAATTTGCAGCTATGGCCCTTTTCCTTATGGCGGCAGTATAGTAGGTAAAAAATCGAATTATTTTCATTTGAAAATTTAATTCTTATTAATTTATGTTATAAGTCCCTAAGTAATAAATTTAAGTGTCAGATTGAATTTATCTGATTAAAACAAAATCATTATTTCAAATTTTCTTTTGATAATCAAAGCTTAAACTTTCTTTACAAAAGCAATAAAAAAAGAGCTATACGCGCTAGCACGCAGAGAAATTTCTAGTCTATATAAAAGGTTCATACTCACACATGAGTTTGCACCGGAATTAGAGGTTATGTTGTGTTCATCAGTGTGTTTTATTTATTTATTTATGTAACGAATGAAAATTTTAATAATTTATAGTTTATTTGAAAAACTTTTTTCGAAAACTGAGTGGTTTTATTTATTTTTGGTTTTTGTGAATTGAACTTTTTACAAAATTAATCTTGCTAACAAATTTAAAAATTTTTTATTATGTTTGAAGCAAAAAAAATTAATAAAAATAAATATAATAAAATAAAAATATTATTGAAAATTGTCATCTTAATATACTGTTGTAATTTTAATTTTTAATTTCTTATGAGCTACAAAAACTTAGTGACCACTAAATATGTTAAAGCAAATTAATTATTAATAAGAGCAGTTGGATTTATTATGTCAAATTCAGTTTATTCTAAAAAACTATAATACATTAACACTCGCTTTTTTAACCTTTCTAAGTTAAAGTTTTAAAACTTTTATTCGACTTAAAAAATATTATTTATCAAAAGTAATACAAATCTTAACATCTTTAAAACTTTTTTTTTTTAAAACAACAATTAATCAGAAATACTTAAATTCACTTTTTTTACATTAAGTTATAAAATTTAATCTTTTTACATATTTAGTGGTGACTAAGTTTCTGAAGCTCATAAGAAATTAAAAATTCAAATTACAATAGTATATTCAGATGACAATTTTCAATAATATTTTTAATTATAGTAAAACCTTCATCAGACGACTTTCTATCATCGACTGAAGTCATACGCATTATAATCGGTATATAAAATCATGAACAGAGGAAACGTAAACATAAACATAAATACAAGGATCAACGCACTCACTATCTTAAATCTAAATTTAATAGAGGAGAATTGTTCACGTCTTTTTGATCATTCAATAAGACGTGAGAATTCTTAAATCTGTTGATTTCGAGAGCCTCTAGAAAATTTAGTTTTTTGCCTTTCTCCCCGAAATGTATAATTTTTATTTTATTGTCATAAGCATGATCATAATCGAGTAGATGCTTCGCGTAATTTGATTTTTCA
The DNA here is from genome assembly GCA_038277355.1 of Encarsia formosa. Lineage (NCBI taxonomy): Eukaryota > Metazoa > Arthropoda > Insecta > Hymenoptera > Aphelinidae > Encarsia > Encarsia formosa. The sequence goes on along the minus strand of CM076186.1, from coordinate 47,472,817 downwards.
GGATATACATTTCTAAACGTGGCTTCATGTTCTTTAATGCGTTCTGAAAAAGCTCTGCCTGTTTGGCCAATATATATCTTATCGCAATTTTCAGTACCACATTTTTTCACATATACACCTGACTTATCAAGCTCATGCGTAACATCTTTGAGCAAGTATTAAAAACCCTTTGAGCAAGTATTTACTCATGTGGTCCAGGTACGTGGACGATATATTCTGTGGTTGGACAGGCACAAGAAGACAACTCGACAATTTTCTTAATTTTATCAATAAACTCCATGAAAATATTAAATTTACATTAGAAATAGAAAAAGATAATAAAATTAACTTTTTAGATTTAACTATTTCAAAGTCAACAGACCACTTCCTAAAATTCAATATTTATCGAAAACCTTCCTACACAGATATTATTATCCACAAAACATCATTGCACCCGTATCAATATAAAATGGCTGCTTTCTATTGTTTTATACATAGACTCCTTTCTATCCCATTGAATGAAATAGATTACAACAATGAAGATTGAAGTGAATACCATAACACAGATAGCAGAATTAGAATTATCGATCACCTGATTTCAAAAATTAACTATAGATTAACCATAAAAAACGTTTTTCCGCTAACTAAAAAATCACAAAATTATACTCATGTAATAAATTACATTGGCCTTTTCTCAGATAAAATCTCAAAATTTTTTAAAAACCATGATATGAATGTAGTGTTTCGCACTGACTATTCTTTGAAAAATTTAATTAAGAATAACAAAGATGTTACGCATGAGCTTGATAAGTCAGGTGTATATGTGAAAAAATGTGGTACTGAAAATTGCGATAAGATATATATTGGCCAAACAGGCAGAGCTTTTTCAGAACGCATTAAAGAACATGAAGCCGCGTTTAGAAATGTATATCCTGAATAATCAAATTACGCGAAGCATCTACTCGATTATGATCATGCTTATGACAATAAAATAAAAATTATACATTTCGGGGAGAAAGGCAAAAAACTAAATTTTCTAGAGGCTCTCAAAATCAACAGATTTAAGAATTCTCACGTCTTATTAAATGATCAAAAAGACTTGAACAATTCTCCTCTATTAAATTTAGATTTAAGATAGTGAGTGCGTTGATCCTTGTATTTATGTTTATGTTTACGTTTCCTCTGTTCATGATTTTATACACCGATTATAATGCGTATGACTTCAGTCGATGATAGAAAGTCGTCTGATGAAGGTTTTACTATAATTAAAAATATTATTGAAAATTGTCATCTGAATATACTATTGTAATATGAATTTTTAATTTCTTATGAGCTTCAGAAACTTAGTCACCACTAAATATGTAAAAAGATTAAATTTTATAACTTAATGTAAAAAAAGTGAATTTAAGTATTTCTGATTAATTGTTGTTTTAAAAAAAAAAAGTTTTAAAGATGTTAAGATTTGTATTACTTTTGATAAACAATATTTTTTAAGTCGAATAAAAGTTTTAAAACTTTAACTTAGAAAGGTTAAAAAAGCGAGTGTTAATGTATTATAGTTTTTTAGAATAAACTGAATTTGACATAATAAATCCAACTGCTCTTATTAATAATTAATTTGCTTTAACATATTTAGTGGTCACTAAGTTTTTGTAGCTCATAAGAAATTAAAAATTAAAATTACAACAGTATATTAAGATGACAATTTTCAATAATATTTTTATTTTATTATATTTATTTTTATTAGTTTTTTTTGCTTCAAACATAATAAAAAATTTTTAAATTTGTTAGCAAGATTAATTTTGTAAAAAGTTCAATTCACAAAAACCAAAAATAAATAAAACCACTCAGTTGTATGGAAACTTGATTTTTAGTGAAATCAGCGTTAAAGTTATTATACGGGTAATATTGCGAGTTTAAGAAAACTCTCAAGTTATTGATATTACAATGATCGTATAAATTTAGACTGAGTTTTCTACTATTTTTTCTATTAGTTTGAGAGCCTATTATCATGAAACGAGGTTTCTCCAACTGATTAGATGTTTTTACTAGCCAATTATTTTTAGTGGTTGTTGGTACTAGAGGCAATTCATGGAGTTCCCAACTTCGAAAACTCATAGCAACTGATTTACCTTTTTGAAAATAGTTGAGCAAGTTTATTTTGTATGCATCTGAAAGAGTTACATAAGGCATCAACCATTTGATTTTAGAAATGTTTATCTTGATATCTTCGTATACAGGAGCTTCAGGCGTCCCTGCGTTTGTTTGATAAACAGCATTATAATCAGTGTTTGATCTTCGAATGATCAATTCATGTTTTGCATTGACTATGATTTTATTGTAATCCTCTGCTAAACCAAAGAGATGTTTCAAAGGGATACATACATCAAATCGACCTTCAGAATCAAGCATTAAGGTTCCCTTGGTATACCACCCACGGTTTTCAGTTTGTGCACCATAGTCTAAAGACGTAAGAGCCTTTAAAGTGCTAGCTATTCCTACATTTTTTATACGATCAATTTCTATTGCATTAAGCTCATATCTAATATCTTCAAATAAATGACATACGCCGTTGCTAACGAAATGAGTATTCGCTGCTTTTGTACCATCTGACTTTCTTAATTGACCGGTTACATGTAGATAACTACGCGATGGTAAAACAGCCAAGTCCTGATACTGGATAGCGATACGAATTTCATCACTATGATTGAAATTAGATCCAGTGTAAGGCTGATGAGCATGTAACTCATAGTTTGAGATACTATCCTCGAACTGAATGGGTGCTTGAATTTCTAGAATATCTTCCATTTTTGTAGCAACAAAAGAAATTGCAAGTTATTATCCACCACGAACGATTCTTAGTCCTAGACTTTTGAGAAACTGGATGTTCTGCCGTGTTAGCGCTTTGGGTGCTCGACGATGACTGATTGAAGAACTGCATGATGTTTGAGTTTTATAGTTTCTTTGAAGTCCTTTTCCATAAAATACAATACCCATTATGAGGATTTAATGTGTAATCTTATTGTAATAACTTCCTTTTGAAAATTTACCAACTCTCCTTCTTGGTCAACAATGCGCAACTGCAGATTTTCAATGCACTCTACATTCACAGGTAGGTATATAACTTGTGAAGGTACCTCAATTATTTTAAACCCAGGTTCAACTGTAGGATAAAATTCGTGAATAGTATGAACTAGTTTATTATTTATGTAAGCTCCAGCAGTGATGTTGCACTCCACTCTCAATGAATTGTTTTTAAGGATATTAATATGATTATCAGAAATATGTTTCAAGTTTGCTTCAAGTTTGCGTCTACTAAATCCTAAAAGTTTTCCAATCGAGTCAACAGGTGTGAAGTCAACTATTTCAGTACATTCAATTTCAGTGCGGAAAGTATTATCGTTAGGTTTAATCAATATTTTAATGTTTTTTTCTCGAAGAATTTTTTCAATATCAACCAATTCGTAATTTCCTGTATCGAAGGTGATAACTCGATCGCCAACATAAAATTTATTGCATCCAATGTCAATATTAGGAATTGAATTGAATGTAAACAACTGTACTAAACCAAGAGGATAATTTTTATTCGGCAAAATTTGAATAGGTGGATAATACTGAGCTTCAAAAACTGAAGAATTGGCTGATAGGTTAAGAGTAAATGATTCCATCACGACTCACCCTAAACTGAGCATAATTTATGAAAGAGATTGCTTATATACCTAAGCTTCCATTAAGGAATTGTAAACACAGATGACCACAGTTATAAGAATTGTAGTCTTGAAATTTTTCTGTATTGTATTTCACACTGTTGACATTCAAGTAAAGCATTAATTCGAGCGGAGGTTTGAGATCACCAAAACTATCAAAGTAAACTACATCGTTACCATTTTTTCGATAAGCAACCCAATGAGTTCCGGGCCCACTTTCATCATCTAGGTTTACGATGGCGGATTCTCGATAATTAGGTCCAGAATATGGTAATATGTTTTTCATAAAAACTCCTCTAAAATGTGGAATTTTAAGCTTTTGCGCATACTTTAATAAGTCAAAGTTTGTCAACTGACGATTTGGTAAAGTTATTTCGAGCTTTTTTAGACCCTACCTCTTTTTCTCAAATACACTCCCTTGCCTCTTTTTCTCAAGTACACCCCCTTTCCTCTTTTTCTTAAGTAAACCCCTTTGCCTCTTTTTCTCAAGTAGGCTCCTTTGCCTTTTTTTTTTTTTTAAGTATAGACCAAATCCTTGTTTATGACGTCCAAGATAAAGTCCTTTACCTGCAGCTATAGCTTCCATAGATTTATTATGTCTTTTTTTTTCTTCCAAATCTTGTTTAGCTGACTTGACATCGTTAATAGCCTTATAAATTCCAGCTGCACTCCCTGCCAATGCACCCGTAGCGCTCAAGCCAGCAAATAGGGGAACCAAAGGTAGAAATCCCCCAATTTTCGATGTCATCGGTATTACTCGAGGAACTTTTATTTTACTTTTTTCAACAGCTTTTTTAACTGCTAATTTAGATGCTTGAAGAGCTGCATTTATAATACTTTTCGGGGTATTATTAGGAGCTACTGATTTTGATGCAACTTTTATAATAGAACTCAGTGGAGTCATTTTCTTAGATTTTACTTTGAGACCCATGTCGCGTGCAAACGTGACAATAATTATTTGATTATATTTGAGTTTAATTTAATTTAAGTGGGAACTTACCCGCTATGAGCAGATTACGCAGTAATAAACATTGCATGGTTAGGATGTAGGCGTTACCCTTAACTGTTCTGGGCATAGGTCCAACGGCATCGATTGCAACCTTGAAAAAGGGTTCTGCAGGAGAATCGCTGATTACCATAGGTTCTTTGGTGCGATAACCGATGAGTTTAAACTCTTGGCATATTCGACAGCGATGTATGTAGTCGACTACGTCTTTACGTAAACCGGGCCAAGTAAAATTTTCCCTAACTCTACGATAAGTCTTTTCAACTCCACGATGTCCTCCGAACAAGCTGTCGTGACGCTCTTTTAAGATGGTATCACGCAACTCGGGCGGCGGTATCACGCAGGATCCTAGACAGATTGTAAGGGTCATGGGAACATTTTTCAAATGGTCTCGAATTTTCCGATAAAGGGTATCGCGGGGCAATGCGTCTGTGAGTTCGCCTTTTCGTGCTATCCTGGCTGAAGTTATTTCTCTTTCAAGTAGCAAATGATAAAGGTTATAAAAACATTCTCTCAAAGGGCTTTGTCTAATCGGTGTTTTCTCCGTTTCGGTTACGACTAACGAAAAGATGGTTCTCCCCCTGTTTGTGGAGACGAGCACGTCACCCACCGTCGGGTTCGCGTCACTGAGGTCGATTTTTGAGATTAATTTCAACTCGTTTAGCAATTGATTGTTGGGTGTGTTCAGATTTAAATTTGCAGGTATGAAATGAATTATATTATCTTTGTGACCGGTCAGGGACTCTCTGACAGGTCTGATCACCATGGTTTTCCTGGGATCAGGGTGAATTCCAGAAATACTGGAGTCAGGTAGTATTATCGGTGGAATGCTGTCGGGTTTTACGAAAAGATTGCTATGGGGTTTTAAATTAAACGAGTTCAAATTATCAACAGAACCATTTGAGTCGTGGTGCGAGTGAATCGAGTTTTCAAGGTTATCAAGTGTTGTTCTCGTTTCGGTAATTTCCAGTTGATCGGCAGACGCATGAGTTCTCTGGGGGACGGTTACCGGCGTAGGAATTACGTTTTTGGTGGTGATGATAGATTTACGAGGTTCTCTGGTATCGTGTTTAGATAGGATAGTAGACGTGGAACTCGCAGATGAATCGGATTCCTCGCTCGACATGATCTTTGTGTCGTCTAAAGGCAAAGCGTTAGATTGAGAAAGCAGATCTGGATTCATAGGTGGTATTCTTGGTGTTATCATGGTGGACGAGAGCAAGGGTGTTCTTAATTCAGACTCGTCGGCCAGCTGCCATTTTGACAAATCAAGCAGAGATTGGGTTTTGTTAAGAGTAGGCTGATCATGGGGGTCGATTAGATCATTTTCTAAATAACCAGGGTCACTGTGAGCGACGGAGTGGTCTGCTTCGAAATAATTTGGTCCTAGTTCGGTGGTTTCTAGAAGTTCTTCCCATTTTCCTGAATCCCACCAAAGGGAATTGAACCCTTCGATGAATTCGTTCCTTTGTTCCGGGGTAAAGTTTGTGGGTTTCAAGGGCGATGGAGTTTTCGGCTTCCGACTTTGCGTTTCTGGTGGACTGAGGTCTTCTTCATCCGATGACGAAGAGTCGTCGTCAACCGAGGGTTTTACTCTTTTTGAAGGAGTGTCGAAGAAAGCCTTTCTCTGGGGCGATTTATCAAATTGGGCGACGACCTCTTCGAATTCGTCGGACGGTATCATTGTCTCATCGAGTTCGTCCACGTCAAGGGTTGGCGCGGCTTGCTCAGGGGTGTTATTTTCGAATTCGGTGGCAGAAGATGTTGTCGGTGTGGGCGAAGGGTCTACTAGACTGGGAAGCAGAGATCTATGACGTAAGGGAACGGGCACGTCGGAGACGTCTGACTCGGTACTTTCCGAGTTTTCTGCTTCTGAAGTCGTGCTCTCTGTTTCAGGCTCTGTGTAGCGTGCCTTTTCCCTGGTCTCTGTGAGTCGTTGGTTGCGTCTGAGTTTTAGACGGGAGGCTATGGTTTCGCCTTGAAGGGTGCCTTGACCAGAAGCGTTCAAAGGTATCGGTGACTTGTTTTTAGACCCCTTTGGTCTGCCTCTCCTTGGAGGACCAGCCTTAGTGGGTGATTTTTCGCTCATGCTTTTGTTCTGGGCTTCGCGAGCTAAAGAGGTTTTGGTGGGTTTAGGGTGCCGAATCGGCAGCATCGTTTTGGATTTTATTTTGCTCGCGGGTGGATTGGTTCCGGGGGTGGTTGTGGAGGCCTTTCCGGGTGGATGTTCTTTATCGATTGGATTTCGGGACAGCCAGTCCGCATTGGTATTCTGTTTACCAGGTTTGTATCGAAAAATATACCTGTAACCACGGAGTCTGGCTCGCCAGCGATTTAGTCTAGACATAGGGTCTTTAATGGAGTCAATCCACTCTAAGGGCTCATGGTCACCGTATACGTAAAAGACTCGACCGTAAAGGTAGTGTCTGAAGTGCATTATGGCAAGGACTACGGCCAAGCACTCTCGTTCTGTAGCAGAGTAATTCTGCTGGTGTTTGTTTAAAGTTCGAGACATATACGCAATGGGGCGGTCGTTGTTGGGTTCTCCCTGGCTTAAAACTGCGCCTATGGCGTAAGCGCTTGCGTCTGTTGTAAGAATGAAAGGTTGGGAGAAATCGGGGCAAATTAGAACGGGTGCGGAGCATAGAGCTTCTTTGAGCCGTTCAAAACTGTTTTGTTGTTCAGACTCCCAATAAAATTTAACGTTCTTTTTAAGGAGGTCGTTAAGGGGCTTAGCAATATCAGCGAAGTGATGGATGAATCGCCGGTAATAGCTACAGAGCCCAAGGAAAGATCTGACGTCATGTGCGCTCTTTAAAGGAGCGGCGTTTTTGACGTCCTCGATTTTTCCGGGATCGGGTCTGACTCCAAATTGGTCGATGTGGTGACCGAGGTATTTGACTTCAGGGGTAAGAAACTCGCATTTTTCTATTTTTAGCTTCAGTCCGGCGTTGAACAGCCTTTGAAAAGCTTCATTAACCTTGCGCTCGTGAGTCTCCAGGGAATCGGCAAAGATAATTAGGTCGTCCAAGTAGACGAATAGTTCGACTCCTTGAAGCCCTGTCATAATTGTATCCATGAGTCGTTGGAAAGTAGGTGGAGCGCAGCACAACCCAAAGGGCATTGCTGTGAATTCGTAGTGGCCGTAAGGGGTAGAAAAAGCAGTTTTAGCTCTGTCGTCAGGGTTCATGGGAATTTGATGAAACCCGTTTACCAAATCGAAGACTGAAAAGTATTTTGATTTTCCCAGAGATTCCAAGATCTCCTGAATGTTAGGGAGTGGATAGGAATCTGGGATCGTTAAAGAGTTGATTCTACGATAATCAATCACAAGACGATGTTGTTTTCGACCGTCTGGGCCAGGGCGTTTAGGGACTATCCAGAGGGGAGAATTCCAAGGGCTCGAAGATGGTTGGATGACTCCTTTCTCCAACATCTCGTTAATTTGTTTCTTAACTTCCTCTTGTAGCATAGGAGGATAGCGGTATTGACGGGTATAAATGGGTGTGTCGTTTTTTAAAGGGATACTATGCTGCACTAGGTGTGTGCGAGGTGGATCATCGCCAGGTAGCATGAAGAGGTAGGGGAACTTCTCTACTACTCGTTGAAGTTGAGCCAAAGATTCGGAATCATGGTGTTCTCTTTTTAGAAGTTCAATGATTTTGGGGACTCTTTCTTCAGGAAGACAAGGGGTTCCTTCACCTTCAGATTCGAAGAAGTCTTCAGAGTCATCAAATTCGAAAGGGTACAGATCCTGAACTGGGATTTCAACTTCTTGGGGTTCTTCTTTAGTGTTCACGGCTAAGACGTAACAAGAGCCATTTTCGTTAGTCACCGCGGCTTCTCCGATAAAAATTCCCGTAGGGGTCTGAATTCGGGTAGGTACGCCTCCCCTTTTGGAGATTTCTGCGTAACGGGGACTTCGATCGCGACTCTAGCGCGAGCTGGCAAGACGTATCTAGTACGAAGGGCTTTACCTCTCAGTCGACGAGCCCTATAATGAAAAACTGTAGGTGGAATTTTACTAGATGTGGGGTGAGCATCACAGGTAGTAGAAGGTGTATGATTTTGGGTACTCTGCCTGTCGTCAGAATTCTGGGATTCCGAGTCGCTACTATCTGATGCACTTGAGAAAGAGATAGTTCGGGTTTTATCTTGTGTGATCAAAGTATTATTAGCCAGATCGATGCGGCCTTTCTCATTATGCAAGTAGCGGGATCCTAGAATGGCATCATCCTTTAACGAGGATTGTTCGGGGAGGACGTGCATTCGATGGGTTCTCCCGCTTTCGCAAAAGAGGACGGTACCGAGTGTGTAGACGGGCTGGGTTCCGATCCCGGTGAGTTGCAACACTCGTGACCTGTCAATAGGGTACGTAGGGTTTAGAGATTGAATTTTTATCACGCTCACGTCTGCGCCCGTGTTGATAAGGACTCTACCTTTTCCGGTTCGAAATATCTCGTTTGTAATAGTCATTTTAGGGGTACCGTAAGATCGTTTCCTCCCCTTTTTAAACAAATTTCCTGGGTTTTTGGGATCTAATATTTGAGGGGATTGATACTCAGAGTTTGGGCTGAAGTCGGAGGGAGTCTCAGAGGTGTCACAAGATTTTTGGGTAGAGTTTTCGGATTCTGATCCAGAATCGGAGCAGGAGTCTGATTCGGAAGAGAGATTTTCAAAAAGGGAATCTGGGAAGTCTTTCCGCATCTTTTCAGCTAATTTTGTTTTTAATAAACTTGCTTTTCAGAGTTTTTTTAAAGATCTTCTGCTAATGACGGCGTCTTGAGAAAAAGGGGCGTCGTCACCAACAAGGTAAAATAAAAGTTTTTGTTTGTAAAATTTTAAGGGTACTCGGCCAGTGGACTCTGTTTTATCTCCGTCTTCACTCTGTATCGTGAGAGGGGGATTTTCAAGATAGTATGCGGAGTCTTTAAGGACTGAGGTTTTGATAAAATTTACCTCGTTAGAAAGCGCTGCAGAGCAGGTGATATTGCCCTTATTGAACCAGGGGTGGTTTAATTTGACTGATGGTGCGCCCCTTGTTCCGACGATTCGTCGTACTTCCCGGACTTGTATGTTTTCACTGACCGGCGCTCCGGGTGTTGGTAGCTCGCCTGGGCGCCGTTCTGGCGAGCTGCTCCCCAGTTTAAATTATCAGGAGAGTCTACAGTCGCAGGCTTTGTAGGTGTAACCGGGCGAGGGATATTCGGGTTGTTCGCAGATGTTGATGGACCAGGGGATGCATGTCTGGGTGATGGGTTTGGACCGCGCGAGTCGTGCGGGTACCCATAAGCATAAGGGTTTGCGTAGGGCATTTGATACGGTGGCATAGACATTGGGGGATAGTAATAAGGTAGTGGCGGTGGGTAGTAATGCATCGAGGGCGGAGCGAAATAAGGGTTTTGACTTCGGTAGGGTGAAGGTTCTCTCGGTCTATCATAATTTTGATATCGGTTCCCAGGGCTTTCGGGTCTGGGTCGATCGTTCGGCGAACCTGGGCGACCGGGTCTGCTAGTCCTTTCGGGGGGTTTAAGTATGCCAGTCGGCTGGTCATAGCGAAGAGACGGGTGGGCGTCTAGCTTACCATCCGATGTGTACATAACAGTTTTGGGCATTCGGGTATCATCTCTGTCATAAGAATAAGGGATGGTGCGATGGTAATTCCGGGGGTCGTCAAAATCTGAGAAACGTACGTTATTTCTCGAAGAAGTTTCTCGATCCGGAGTCTGAGGGCGTTGGTACGGACTCGGAGATCGCGACCGGGGTGGTCGTGGCGAGGGCGAGTACTCGATGTCCGCACGGTTAGTCGTCCCAATGTTTACCCACTCCTCCGCGCTAACAGCGGCGTCCAGGGCATCGTTGAACGTTGCCGGGGTGTGTGTAGCCATTTGGTTACGAATAGCCGAGGGCAGACCACGTATGAAGTATTCTTTAGCCAAATCTTCAAACAGGGTCTTGTTGTGTTCCTTAATTTGATCGTTGGCCGCACCTTCGTTTTTCAACTTTGTGGCGGCGCGAACTATGGATGAAAGGCGATCAAAGAAGTTTAGCACGGATTCGCCTTGTTTCATATACGACTCCGATATTAAATTAAGGTAGTACGAAAGAGAACGCTTTTGGCTAAATCTATCTGTGAGGTGTGTGCGGAGGTCCGCTAGGGTATTAAAGGTCTTGCCTTCAATGCTTGATTTCGCCTTGCCGGTCAGGCGTGAAATCACTCCCTGCAAAAACACTCCTTTAAGTTCTGGGTCTGCTAACCGATTATCATAATTCTCGACATCCTGGAGCCAAACTCGCAGGGGAGAATTACCTGAATAAAAAGGGATGGATGCGAGGGCGCTTTGCATCAGGGCGGAAGCTTGCAAGTTCGCGAACGCGGCACGAGACTCGTTCAGGGTCGCGGCCATGACCGACATATTCTCAGCCATGCGGCGGCCGTGCTCGAGTCGAGCCCGGGTTTTCAGGGTTTCGTCCGTGAGGGCTTCTATTTCATCTAGTGTCAAATTTGCACCTGCCATCTTCGAATAGGGCCTAATAAAGTTTTATCAATGAACGACAAGAGTCCGAGAGGAGGTTGAAAGAAAAGTTTACTGTTCGGGGCGATGAGCTAAACAAAGTGGGTAGCAAATTTTCAAACAAAAGTTTTCGAATCGAACAATAAAATTTACACGTCAAACAAAAGAAACAAATTTTATTCGGAGTCTTCGTAAAAGCGAATTGAAAGAAATGAACGGCGATTGAAAGAATGAAAGAAACAAAGAATGTGCGCGTCAGCAATAAGTCGCTAAACTTTCTCCTTGAAATTCTCGAACACGAAAAATATGATGAAATAAAATTTCAGCTCTGATTTTCACGAACTAATTAAACCAGATTTTAAATTAAGTAATTTATTTTTAATTTTAATAAATTTAAATTCCCAAAACAAGATCCAACCAAAGAGCTTAAGCGAAAAGGCAGGTATGGTTCCCCACAAGGGATGCCATTTATGTCGCGTGCAAACGTGACAATAATTATTTAATTATATTTGAGTTTAATTTAATTTAAGTGGGAACTTACCCACTATGAGCAGATTACGCAGTAATCTGCTCGTCACCCTTTTCGCTTGTCTTTGGTGGGATTTATTTGGGGAAAAATAAATGTAATTTTTAAAGTTAATGTAAATTTTATTATTAATAATTATAAAATATAAATTTTTACGAATCAAGTTTATCGTCCTCCGACGAAGTTATAAATTAACAATAAAAAAATCTTACTTGTAACTAGGTGCGAACCTAGGCTAGACGGAGAGGGGTCCGGGTTTCTAGCCCGGTGATCCCTATGGTTGACCCACGTGTCAGGGCTGTCGAGTACAGTGGCCTGTCGAAGCCCGTGGAACTCCGGCTCCTTCCGTCCAGGTGTGCCTCTGCGACCTTCGGCTTGCGCTGGCCTCCGGGTCGCTTGGTGTCGAGAACGAGAGAGAGAGTTTGAGGTTCGCGCGAGCCGGGAGGTCGCCGATTATCCCCACCTAGGACTTAAGGATCGGAGCTGCATCCAATTAGCTCGAGCTTTTAGCTTGGCTCGCGACGGGCCCCCTTCCTCACTCTTTCGGCGGGAGTAATTAAGAATATTCGAAAAGTCGTTAGCGCAACTTAGGAGAGTGATGGGTGTTGGTTATGATTATTATTAGTATTATTATTTGTGTTAAAGGTTGATACACGACACCCATCCCTAATTTACTTTTCAACTTCATAGCGTTGGTAACAAAATAAGCTGCTGCTTTTTCTCCAAACTTTGCGTTTTTATCTTTTACTCTTTCCCACGCTTTATTAGCAAGGACTTTGTCTGCCGCGTGTCTAGCCTCTAAATTTTCATGATTCTGTGAATAAGCAATATCGTGCTCTTTACAAGCTGCGTCTAATGGATTGATTCCTAGATCACCACGTGCTAGTCGCTTGGATAACTTAGTACCAGGTCCACAATAGTTGTAACCAGGTAAGTGCAACTCAACTGGAAGCTTATTGATGATGTTATTTAATAAACCGCCACCTTTCTTCTTCTTATTGTGAATGATCATTTCATTATGACTGCCAACTAACGACTGAGCTTGTGGATATAAAAACGATATATTTATAGGTTTCCTTAGTATTCAACATTCAGATTCCGAATGATCAACATGGATTTTTCACAAAACACTCTGAAACTGCCAGTACCAAACTTTGATATTATTGCCGAACAGGAAAAGAAAGAAAAACGTCACGGTGACTTACTCCCGAGTAGCATTCGAGCAGTTATTTCAGGACCATCGAATTGTGGGAAAACTAACAGCTTACTAGCTCTTTTAACACAATCAAACGGTTTAAGATTTGAAAACATTTACGTCTACTCTAAATCTTTGAACCAACCAAAGTATAAGTTTCTCGAACAACTCTTGGAACCAATCGAGGGGATAAAGTATTTTGCATTTAGTGAGCATGATGAGGTAGTGTCTCCAGCTGATGCTTTACCTAATTCGATTTTTGTCTTCGATGATATCGCATGTGAGAAGCAAGATAATGTTAAAGCCTTTTATTGTATGGGGAGACATAAGAGCGTAGATTGTTTTTATCTATGTCAGTCGTATGCCGCAGTACCTAAACATTTAGTAAGAGATAATGTCAACTTGTTGATTTTATTTCGTCAAGATGAAGTGAATCTGAAACATATTTATGACGATCACGTTAATACTGACATGCCTTACAATCAATTTAAAAACTTGTGCTCAAAGTGTTGAGTAGAAGGTAAACATAGTTTTATAGTTATAGATAAAGATAGAAATATTAATGATGGTAGATATAGAAAAGGATTCGATTGTTTCGCTATAAATATAGTAGAACCTAGTGAAAAATAATTAGTCTTGAGTCAACCTATGCTGCATAAACATGGAAAACATTGCTAAGGAGAAGAGAATCCTTGAAGAGCTTGTGAAAGCTCGTGAAATTGTAAAACGAAAATTCAATATTATAAAAAGTCGAAAAGACGATGCTGAACGTATTTTGACCGAAACCGAAACGTTTAAACCTATTCTAAATCCTCTGGAAAAGCTTGCAGCAAAACGTCCAAAGCTCAATGAAAGCTCACCTCTTGAAACAGTTAAAAAATCTGAAGTAAAAAAAGAAAATTCATTCAATAGTTTATTCAACGAATCTGGGATACAACACAATGATCTTGTCATACCTCCAAATGCATCATCAACAGTTGAGGATGAATCTACGCTTCATGAGAGTGATACGTATAATGAATTGGAAGAAACAAGTATTGACGGAGGGGAAGACATATTTAATCAAATAGAGCCTGATGAGCGAGATAATCTGTATGGAGTCAAAAAAACTCTTCAAGGAGACTACACTCTTGGAAATAAACCTATTAAATTTTTAAAAGATTCTATCGTAGTCAACAATAAGTCGTATCCTAGAACTCAAGAATTATTTAATCTCATTGTTCGCAAAGATTCTACAACTAATGATTTGGCTAACTTAAGTCGATATAAAGAAATTCTTGAGCAAACTAACGCTCACAGAAAAGGAAGCAAATCTACTGAATACATAAAATATCATGTAACTAGTAAAAAATATCAAAATGTTATTATGCCTCTTTTCAATTTAAGTCCTCCAAAAACAAAACAGTCACCAAAAAGAACATTAAAAAAAATACAACTCAATAGACAGTCTCCGTTAGCTGTATCTACTCCAACAAAACTAGGTGGTTCCATACTCAAATTCAAAAATGCCCGACTCAACAGCAGAACTGATTACGTATACTGGGATAATCCCAATGAACTCGTTGATCGTCTCAGGTTGTTAATAGCTGAGCAATCAGCTGGAAATACAAGTCACACAAATGAAATTCATTCAATTGTTGAAGAGTTGCGGGAGGGAGGGTATATATACTGAGAATATAATTACTTACCCATCACTATCAAAATGCCTGTTGACATATTTGGACGTAAGGTTGAGAAAAAAGAGAGCAGCCGAGGACCACCAGGAGTTGGATATAAACTTACTCCCAACGGTGATTTCGATATTGAATCGAAAAGACTGTGTAACTTGGCACCTCCTATCGAATCAGCGGACGCTATAAACTTGCGTACTCTACAAGACGTAATCAAAAAAAGTAATATTGAATTTAAAAGACATTTGCTTAAAGATATAGAGAGTACGAACGCAATACATAAAGCAGTTAGTGAATTTATCAACGATTTTGACAAAGAAAAGATATATTTAGATATTTTGACTGTGTGGAAAAAACAAGTTGTAGAACTTTTATTTCAACATAAAAAAGAGATTGAAGATCTTGTAGACTCGAAAATTCATGCTAGAGAACAATTTTGGAAAGATTTACCTTAATAAAACATGGAAAAAGTGGTTGAAGAAATACACAAACCTGCACGCAGAAATTTCTCTCATAGAAAAGTTGAAGTACGGGGTTTACACGATACCTGGCAAGCTGACTTGGTAGAAATGCAACCATATGCTAGAGAAAATAAAGGTCATAGATACATGCTTACAATCATCGACGTGTTTTCAAAATACGCTCACGCGATTCCTTTAAAGACAAAAACTGGTAAAGAAGTAGCAGCTGCAATGGAAACAGTCTTCAAAAGCACTCAATTTCCTCGAAATATTCATGTTGATATGGGTAAAGAGTTTTACAATAAAGATTTCCAAAATTTAATGAACAAGAATAAAGTTAATATGTACTCAACATACAGTGGTTTAAAAGCTTCTATATGCGAAAGATTCAATCGTACTTTAAAAAATATCATGTGGAAACAATTTTCTTTACGAGGCAGTTACAAGTGGATAGATATTTTATCGGATTTAATTACATTATACAACAATAGAAAACATCGAAGCATTGGTATGAAACCGAAAGATGTCACTGCGAACCATACTACTGAAATTCTAAAAAAATTAAATAAAAATAAAAATTTTAAAAAGTCACCAAAATTTAAAGTTGGATAAAGTTCGAGTGAGCAAAATTAAAAATGTATTTGAAAAAAGCTATACCCCTAATTGGTCCACTGAAATGTTTACTATAACTAGTATCAAAAATACGCAACCAATGACTTATCACTAAAAAGATTATCAAGATCAACCTGTGGTCGGAGGCTTTTATGAACAAGAATTACAAAAAACCAAGTGCCCAGATACATATTTAATAGAAAAAGTTATCAGACGACGTGGCAATGAATTATATGTTAAATGGTTAGGTTTTTCAAAAGATCATAATAGTTGGATTAATAGTAATAATCTAGATAACTTTGTGTATTCAAAAAGTTGAGTAATAAATAAAAATTAAATAAAAAGACAAACAGTTGAGTTTTATATTTATTTATTGTCCTTCCTTTTTACAATTTAAAAAAAATTTCATTTTATCTTCTACATATTTCACGCTTAAGTTATTATTTTTCACTTCTTTTTGTAAATTATTTAACTCATCATCGTTGGCAAATAAGTAAAAATTTAATCGGTCAGGTAGAAAGACTTGAAACTCTGCATCCAGCGTTATCACGACTTTTGGACCATCCATGATATCAGCTATTCTTATTGATGTTACTTTATAAAGTCTATCATAATCCGATTCCATTAAGGAGCCATTGGCAATTTTGTTCAGATTCGTGAGATCCATCTTTCTTCTACAATGTCGTAGCAGCTAATGATGCTTTTTTTCCAATTCAGCTCCTTATATTGCATTTGAAAATGCAATTATAGTGGGGATAAGGTCACGTAGTTATTAGAACAAACATTTAATTTATTGCTTTTTTATTCAGAATAGGACCTAATACATTTTCCATATACTTAATTCGCATTTAAAAGATAATCGGATTGAGTACGATACTAGTTCTTTGAATTCTTAGATTGAAACGTTCTCCGTCACATGCAGCTTGAATCCAAGGACCAATTCTTGCCTTACGACTTGCAAAGTCATGAACAACCATAACCCTAACATTTACACTGTCGTTGAACGTAACACGCTTCATTTTAACTTGTGATCTATCTACTTTTTATTAGAAAATTCTAGTTTATTGTTTCCTAAATGTTTTATATACACTTGATCTTTTTTCACTTCTTCTTTTAAAGATTTGAAATCGTCTGGATTTTCAATGAAGAACTTGTTGTATAGGTTAGGCAAGAACACTTGAAATTCTTTGTTGATAATAATTACAGTTTTTTTTCCAAATTTGGTGTCACACTGATAAATCGTTGTAACTCTAAAACTTTCTCCACTAGCAAGCTCCATTAAACGTTTCTTCGGAAGGTACTCATCTTTTTTGGCAATATCATTTACCTTAGTGAAATCCATTCTGTAACATAATGTATAAGCTAATTTTAGATAAAAATTAATTAAATATTGAAAATTTAAAACTAAAAATTGTATGCTTACTTTGTTTAAATCAATATTCCTTTTCAAATGAGAGCCTGGCTACTTTCTTGAGTGGTCCGTCGTCTAAAATTTTTGAGCAGCAAGTGAGAGCCCTTCTTGAACTGCCAGCCTTATATACCGTACTGTCGACATCTGCTGGAGGCTTTGGCACATCATCCAAAACCATTGTTTTTTGTTCTAGAAATTTCTGGAAAGTGATGTAATTTCCAACACTTATTGCATCAGCTTGTGAAAATTTACCCCCACTCACAATATTTTTTTCTGGAAGCTTCTTTTTATTGACGTTATATCCTAGAGAAAGCTCATCTTGAAAATCTTCTAGAATTCTCTGGTGAGTAAATCCATGTTCTGAATCTTCTAGAACCTTCTGATCAATGACGTCATTACCTTCTAGAACCTTCTGATCAGTGACGTCATTACATTCTAGAACCTTCCGATCAATGACGTCATTACCTTCTAGAACCTTCCGATCAGTGACGTCATTACCTTCTAGAACCTTCTCTGCGTCATTTCTTGTTTTATTAAGAAATTCTTCAATTTGAGCTATTCTATAGTCTCCCCAAGCTAAAGTATCGGTCGTATTTTTTATCCATGGAATCTGAATACATTCTTCTTTGAGAAGATATCGTTTGTCGTCTGCAAAACTTAGACCAATCTTTACTTGTTTTTCAGTGCGTAGATTGTGAAGTCTTGCTCTAATAGTTCGCTGTTCAACTTTAACTATAGATTTTTCGAAAAGACACTTTTCATAATGTTCAAACTTTATTTCTCTGAGTGCTGATGCTTTAACCCCTTTTACTTTCATTACAGGATCTTTGTTTTGTATTAATAAACTATACATCTTGGGTCTCAAACCTATGTACTTAGTAATGATGTCACAGCTGGTCTCATCCTTAAATAGGCCTAGTTTCTTCCCATTTTTAGGTTCAATGTTAAATTTATTATCTGTTTTATATGCTGATGTGTCAAAGTATTCCGAGTGTTCCCTCATAACATTGTAAATGTCTCATATATAAAGCTGTCTGTATCCATGTATAAAAGCTTTAATGACTTTCCTACCCATTTTTTCATTTTAGAATAATGGAAGTCATACATTTTTACTTTGGATATATCCAGTATGACAAGACCAATGTAAATAGGTTTGGATATTGTGAGTTTAGTAGGCTTCATTTGAACTATAGCCATATTATCATCTATCCTTTCTATGCTGTGGAAATTTGGACTTGCGATACAAGCTTCTGCCCCATTTCTCCCAGGCCACTCATTAATAGGTCTTACATCAACCTGTTTTCGCTGGTTTTGGAGACATTTTCCATAAATGCTATTAATTAACAATTTAAAGAAATTTCTCTCAAAATCATTTGTTGCTTCTGCTCTTTTTCTAGTATTATACTCAACGTATGATGCCAGCCATGCGGATTGATTGAATTGAAGGGCTCGATGAATTTTTTTTACTTTAAGACCATGTTCTTTTGCTTGTTTTAATGCTCTATAGTGAATTACATATTTTTCTTTATTTTCAAAGGTTGTGAGCAACTTTTTGTGTTTGGAGTTTGGGGGTGCTTTAGTTTCAGGACAAAATGGTAAGTCTTGGTGTTCTTCGTGAAGGGATTGATCATACTCGATATCCACTTCTAAAAAAAACCTAATAGGACTATCATCTGGAACATCATAAAAGTCTGGTACACTTACATCTTCAACCCACTTTAACCCTCCATAAGGAAGATGTTGCACCATGGCCCAGCTAGAAAAAAAAAAAAAAAAAAAAAAAAAAAAAAAAAAAATTAATTTTTGAAAATTTTTTTTTATAATAAATGTTTATAAACAATTAATTACCCATATAAATTACTGGCATCTAAATAAATTATGTAATTATCTTCTTTATTCGGATCATAACCTTCATTCATATATTGATTGTTAGCTTCTGCATATCGATTCGAACACTGGCTAATCCCCCCTCTAATTCCTCTTTCGACGAAAAGTAACATATCTATGTCTGTGATTAAGTCTAATTCCACTTGTGTTCTTTTTAACATCACGTCAAAGCTCAAGCCAGGGCTGGTATAATAATGAGCAGGATCTAATGAGTAAGCTTCTAGACAAGTTGATCGAAAGTTCTCAAATATGTCCGCGAGTAATAAGACATCTGTTTTCATATAAATATCTGAATAATCACCAAGAGTTTCAATCTGAAGCTGTTTCCAAACTTGATCACAATGAGAGTATTCTTCGTCACTTATATCACACCCAGTTAATTTACTATAAAAAGCTCCTTTTTCTGGAAGTTTCGTCTCTTTTAACTTATCAAACGAATCAAGATATTCATATGGAAGACATCTTTTTTTTGTTAGTAACTTTATTTTCTCATCTGATATTTGCTTGTTGATGAACTTTAGTTGTAATTGTCTTTTCAGGTAGGTAACTAGCTAGTTTCTCCAAAGATGATGCAATAAATCTAAATGAATCTAGAAATCTGAATTGTATAACACTACCCTTCATTCTTTTTGTGAAAGAAATATATTTTGATTTAGATTCAGCTAAAATTTTTAGATCTCCATCTATAATTTCATTTGAATATATTTCTTTGATTATCAAATGAGCGTCATAACCAGACATATTATGAAACAGCACATTAATATCTAGCTTTGTTATACTGTATATTGCAAGTATCATGGGCTGTCCCTCTATATTTACCAGTAAAATGATCGTGATCTCTTACAATTTTACAACGTTTACTGAAATAGTTACCGCATATAATACACACTTTCGCCATCTCAAAATTTCACCAATCTGTTGCAGTAAGGATCATTTCTTTAGGATTCTTGTACAACTTATCATATTCTTCACCAATTCTTTTTAACTCTTCCACGAACCATACGGATGGTGTTTTTTGACCTTCTTCAATCTGCCGATAACTTCTATAATAAGACTTTTCATCATTGAAACTATTTTTCAAATAGTAGCCAACACTATAAGCTTGATGATCTTGTACATCCTCATTATCTTTATTAGGTTTAATTAAACATTCAAGGTCCGCATAAATACATATAGGAGCTTTGTCTAGGAACTTGTAGTTTTTAAATTTAATTTTATCTTTACCTTTACCCTCTACAGGTAAATCAATTATACACTTATTAAGTTGCATGCAAAAATCTTGATGATCCAATAAAGCTTTTAAAGAATAAAAGTAATGAATGCAGCGATTACAAAAGTGAATTTTCCCATGATGTTTTGTTAGTTGTTTTCTCGTTAAGGCTGACAAATCAGTAATAAGCACATAGTGAAACTTAGGAATATCATCAGGTTCTTTTTCATTAGGTTTCTTTTCATCAAAATAGAAGTCTTGAATATAAAGTAGATTAACGTGTTTTTCTTTAAGTGAATCAGTTGCATGCGCTGTTCCAACTTCATATTTACCATTGATTTTTTTTAAGAGAAAAACGTTCACTGAAATTTCATTCTGTTTTTCAAACTTTTTTATTTGAGTTAATCTTACTGGAAAATCAATTCCTTTAAAGTTAAGTTTATTAGCGTGGTGAATGTATGATCTCACATCGTCCGCATCAATTTTGACTGGATATAAAGAAGATAATATTGCCCATTTAAAGCATTCATTATCATCATTTCTAACATTCAAACAAGCATTTTTAGACTTAATAGGTTGTGGGAGCTCAATGAAAGAACCAGCATGCATAGGTTGAAACTCTTTGAAGTTAATTATTACACTCAACACTTGTCTTAAAGTCCAACCAGATCCACAACCTTCAAATTCATCTATTTTATGAAGTATTGGTTTCAAAATATTTTCATCATACCATTCCATTGTGTCAGTTGTTAGAAACACTGGCTCACTTGCGGTATTGAAATTTTTTACCTCAACTGCTCAATATCCTTTTTAAGAATCACATATTCACTGGCAAGTTCAGCGCTGGCTTTTACTGAATTATACTTTTTCAAAACAGCATTAACTTTTTCATTGAAGATTGGTTTAACATCGATCAAAAATGATTTAACATCTTTATGCGATACATTTGTTATTAGACCAGAACTAATTCGATTCGCGAAAATTGATGGTAAATCGATCCATTGAATTAAATCTTCAGGTTGATTATGATTTTCTGTTGCTTGCAAATCACCTCCACTTTTTTGTAAATAAAACTCGATTTGATTCTTAATATTAGTTAACTGGATGAGGTAACCTTCACATCTTTTTTTTCATGAACATTTAAATTTCCAGAATTAATTAAATTTTTTATGACACTATTCATATTTTCAGATAAATATAACCAATGTTGTAAATCAGTATCTTCAACATGTTCAAGATTTCTAAGAGATGCTTGCAAAGTCTGAATGTTTAATCCGAAATATTTGAGCAAAGACATTTTGAAAAACACTCGAACAGACCCAGTATACTGTCCCAAACTCGACTGAGCTCTGGAGAACCGCTCTACAGACTTTATACTTGCAGAAAACGGTTGGAAAAATCTAGAAGGAATTTTGGAAAAGGGGGGGGGCTTCTTTGTCTACAAAGAAAAACGGTTTTTCTTTTCTAGGAAAAACTCATTTATCTTCTTCAAAGTTTAACGGCTTTTTCTACATTGTTCTTGATTTTTCCAGAACTTTCTGGAAGGGATTTTTCCAGAACTTTCTTGAAGGGATTTTTCTAGAACTTTCTAGAAGGACACCCCCTCCACAGTTAAATTAAAATAAATGGTGTGGGGGAAAGGAGTATATAAAGAGAGTGTATACTATGAACTCATTTAGTTGTTCTTTCAACAGTATTAAAATATAACCTTACCATGACTTTCGTAGTAGATTTATTATTCTCTCACAGATCACGAGATATTTTAATTCCAAAAGAGCTTGCAATCATTTCTCTAGATAGCGCTCATAGTCCACCTGTCACAGTACTTTTTAAACCATCATCATTCTGGTGCAATCTTTTGAAATGTGAGAAGCGTATGAATTCTTATTTGGAAAAAAAATATCATAAGATTCCTTGGAGTAGTGGAACGACTCAGCCGAGTGAAATTACTAAAATATTGCAAGTGAATTTAAAAGATGCTTCTAAAATTTACGTTTATACGGAAGAAGTACAAAAGTTTGTACAGAGTATCTGTTGGGATAAGTAAGTAAACATTGTTAATCGAACTTTTAATATCATAAGAATATTTAATAAATTTTTTTAATTTTTAGGAAAGTTATCGATATTTCTGAAATGGGAATTTTAAATTTTAAAATGCTGAGCAGAAATCACAATTCATTCTATGTATGTGATTTTCATTCTAGTAATTCTGACTACAACTGTGCCATAAGACGAGCTTCTATAATCAAAAAATTTTTAAATTATAAAAAAACTCCAGCCGAGGAATATTTAGAAGGTTATGATACTGTTGATACACCACCTAGTTTTCTGAAAGACTGTGCTTGTTTTTATAATAAAAATTATTAAGATTGAATTTAATTTAATTTAATTTAATTTATCAAACTTAACTAGGTTTTGAATAAAGAAATTAAAACTTATAAAAATTGTTTTTTTACGAATCTATAAAATAAGTTTTTCTGAATATTTTAATACTTTGTTTGAATAAATTGAAAAAAGTTCTTTTACGAATCTATTAAATAAAATGAGAATCTTTAATATTTTCAAAAATTTTTTAAATGTAAGCACAAAAATATCATCATTTATTTATTTTCAAGATTAAAAATTTAAGCATGCTGATTGAGACTGGCAAGGTTTAAAAATATACACAAGACCACTTTTATATTTAAATTATTATAATCATCATTATTATTATTTGTTAAAAATATAAAATATTTACAATTCATTAAAACTATATATTTTTCGTTTTTTAAAAGGATATTCTTCTAAAATTTTTTCTTTTAAATCCAGTATATAATCTTTAAAATAATTAATCAATTCTAAATTTAAATCAGAACACGATTCCACTATTCAAGTCTGAAGATTTTGAATATGACTATATATAATATTCCTTAAATCTAGTTTAAATTCCTTAAAACAGTCGTCTATGTACTCGAACAAGCTTTGTATTTCGTCTTCTTCTTCTAAACTGCTCCAATCCTGCTCCTGCTCCGACCTCTCGATGTATTTACCTAGAACAGAAAATGAATTTTATTATTGTTATTATTGTTATTATTATCATTGAGTAATGTTAATACTACCTCCGATAAACTCTTTTAACGGTCTCGCGTTATGCTGCTCCATAGACTCGTCTTCTTCATCAGGATACTCGATGATGTATTGCATGTCTTCTAGAAAAAGAAAAAACAAAGAGTTAACTTTTAATTTAATTTAATTCGTTGATTGTAACATAAATTATGAAATTTAAAAATTTACCTTCGCTCATGATTGGCGATGGTGGTGGTGATGAGTCTGCATCACTCCAATAATTTGGCTTCAAACCATCACCATCTTTGTCCTCGTCCTTCTTATCCTTATCCTCGTCCTTCTTATCCTTGTCCTTATCCTCCTCCTCCTCCTCTTCCTCTTCCTCTTCCTCCTCCTCTTCCTCCTCCTCCTCCTCCTCCTCCATGTCTTCGTCCTCCTCCATATTTTCGACGTCCTCCTCCTCCCCCTCCTCCTCCTCCATGCCTTCGTCTTCCTCCTCCTCCTCCTCCTCCTCCTCCTGCATGTCTTTGTCCTCCTCCTCCTCCTCCTCCTCCTCCTTTGTCCATGACCTCATGCTCCACCATTCGATTTCCGGAGGGGATCCAATACCTAAATCCTCGTCAATGATGAGATCTGAAACAAAAATTATAAATTAATATGCATTATTCCTATACGAATCATGGAGTTATTTTATTTTATAAATTTTTAACTTACTTGTTGATGTTGATGTTGATGAACGCTCGAGCGGCATCCACAAGTCGTCCTTTAACTCTGAATCGAAAAGAAATTTCGTCCAGCCTGAAAAAAGAAAAGAAAAGAAATCAAATATGTTGAATGTAAATACTTTGAATAGTAAAATAAATAGTAGACTTACCTACTGCATCGCAAGCGCCCAAGAGTCTTGCCGTAGTTGGGGATGCTGGCGCAGTCCCCAAATCAGCCGCTTCGATGGTCACAGGAGTCAACTCCGTTATGGATGGTGGAGTTGCAGGTGGAGGCATTGGTGATTGACATCTACTATTACCGTTTGGAATTGTTGTCACTTCCGAGAATGAGGGTGACAAAGGGGCGCAAAGGCATAAGAAATCCGGAAAATCAGCCATGGCCAAACATAGATCAGACGGTCCTGAATAAAGCCCCCGACTATCTATGTCTCGCGAAGGGCAGCAGTATTCGAAATCGCCGCATCTATACCCTGCTGCTGAAAAAGACATTCATTTATATTATAAATTAACGGTACGTTCGTTTTCTCCACGTTTGCTGATTTTGAAAATCGGTAAAGAAGTCGTAACGGTTTATAAATAAACAAAATATTGACGAAACAAAAATTGAAAATTTAGAAACTAAAAAATTTATTGTTAATAATAAAAATTATACCGAAAACTAAATATAATTCGTTTGCTCTGCGCTTGCTCTATCCAAAACGAGTTTAAAAATCAAAATCGAATAATAAATAAACAAGTTATGGCAAAAACAAAAATAAACCAGCCGAAAAAGAGGTCCAATTTCATTATAAATTTGTCAGGAACAGTTTCCCGAATTTTACTCAAATTTTCACGGTTACCCAGAAGTACCCTCCAGTTTTCACGATTTCCTACTATTTTACTCGAATTTTCACGATTTTCAAAAAAAACTCGCTCCTAAAAAAAAAAAAAAAGTAGATCGTTTTCTCCGCGTTTGCTGATTTTAAAAATCAGTAAAAAATTTAAATCGGTTTATAAACAAATATAATATTAACGAACAAAAATCATGCTTTTTAAAATTAAAAAATTAACTGTTAAATTTAAAAAAATTTGTAAACTATATTAAGTATATTTTTGCTCGACATTTGCTCATTTAATTGATAGTTTAAGGAAAATTTTAAAAATTTTATTAAATGAAAAAATTTAACAAAATAAAATTTTTAAAAAGTTGAAAACTAATTTCGGAACTTATTTTGAATTTAAACAAATTTTTCAAACTATACATAGTATATTTGTTTGCTACCCGTTTGCTCATTCCATTATTAATTTAAGGTAGTTACGAAGCGTATATATAGCTAACCTAAAATATAGTTATAGACGCTCGTTGCCCCCACTCTAACGCCACGCGCCGCCGTCGCCACCGCTGCTCGAAATCATGCTAAAATCATGCATTTTTCATTCTTTTTGATTGTATATCTCATAAGTTAATATCGCTTGCTATGTTTATCTTTGTACGATACGATTTCTAAGATCTTGCCCTACAAGAAAATCTGTTTTTAAAAAATATTTTAAGAAAATTGAGTTTGCAATGAGAGAATAACCTTCAAAATAAATATGAATTCATGCGCTCAGCATAGGAATCCCATGTAAAAAATTGAAACTTCTGAGCCCAATATCTCAAAATTAAGTGTGGCTTGGGGGTTTAAGAAAAATACCAGCGTGTACAGGACTCAAAAATCTACCTCTGTGCAAAATTCTAGAGATTTTTTAAGAAACTCAATTTTTTTGGGAACTACCTTAAAAATTAAAAAATTATTTTTTAAAAATTTGAAAATTTATTTTGAACTTACCTTCAAGATCCAACTCAGTCTCGAAGTCTTTCTTCAACTTGTAGAACATCGGGGCTCCCTCTCCGGTGATGTCGATCATTTCAAACACTATTTCGCACATCTTTAATTTTTGCTCACTAACTCACGAGTAAAATTTGAAAGATAAGTGAATAATGTAAACTTTTGGCAAAGATTATAGTTTGAAAAGTTACGTGAACTATTCAAACTGTTCGACAACAAATGTAATTTAAAAATGAGTAAAATTTGAAAGTTAAGTGAATAATGTAAACTTTTAGCAAAGATTATAATTTGAAAAGTTACGTGAACTATTCAAACTGTTCAACAACAAATAATTTAAAAAGTTTTGTGAACGATTCAAACTGTTCTGTAACAAAATAATTTAAAAGTTGTTTGAACTATTGGAACTGTTCAGCGATATAAGTCTAATGAACTGAAACCTACGAGCTAGGAGTTTTATACCCTACGCATCATCCCTCTCCAACTTTTTTTCAAGACCACCCTCTCACAACTCCCACTCCAATAGTCCTCTAGCATCCAAATGCCCTCCGCTGACTCAAACAAATTTTCGAGCAGCGCTCAAGACCGCCTTTTCAACTCCCACTCTGAAAATTTTCTAGTAACCTCCAAATTTTCCTCTAACAGCCAATCCACTGACCCAAACAAATTTTCGGTCAGTGCTTAAGACCACCCTCTCACAACTCCCACTCTGATAGTCCTGTAGCCACTTCCAAACCATCCTTTAACAGCCCCTCCACTGACCCAAACAAATTTTCAAGATTTGCTAAAGACCGCCTTACTCTGGAAGGACCACCTTTTGGGAGTTTCCCAAATGGATAAGGCGGGTTTTCGCGAGAAAGCATATTCTAACTATGCTGAACGGTAGAAAATAAGATAATCATCTGCAACATTCCATGGTAGAAATCTGTGAACAAAAGGGCGGCTAAGACAACTGTGTACTGTCCATCATTTGCAAGCGGAAGACGTCATCCTCATGCTGTGAGTCAACAGCTTTGAGCTAGTAAGAAAATCCCCCACGTTCAAGGATTTTCGAAAAGTCTTAAATAACGTATTTCGCTGTTTCTTAAGAAAA
Organism: Encarsia formosa; assembly: GCA_038277355.1. NCBI lineage: Eukaryota > Metazoa > Arthropoda > Insecta > Hymenoptera > Aphelinidae > Encarsia > Encarsia formosa. The sequence goes on along the minus strand of CM076186.1, from coordinate 47,445,970 downwards.
TGTCTCTTTGATGAGTCGACGCCGCAGGTAGCTAAATGACTGAGAGCATCGGGGTGGCGCTCGGTGGAAAGATAAACAGTTGGAGATTTCCCAAAAACCATGACTCGCAAAATTTCGCATTTGCTTATTTACGATAGTAAGAAAATCCCCGACGTTCAAGGATTTTCGAAAAGTCTTAAGTAACGTATTTCGCATTTGCTGTTTCTTAAGAAAATGTCCCTTTGATGGGTCGACGCCGCAGGTAGCTAAATGACTAAGAGCACCGGGGCGGCGCTCGGCGGAAAGATAAACAGTTGGAGATTTTCCAAAAACCATGACTCGCAAAATTTCGCATTTGCTTATTTACTATAGTAAGAAAATCCCTGACGTTCAAGGATTTTCGAAAAGTCTTAAGTAACGTATTTCGCATTTGCTGTTTCTTAAGAAAATGTCCCTTTGATGGGTCGACGCCGCAGGTAGCTAAATGACTGAGAGCATCGGGGTGGTGCTCGGTGGAAAGATAAACAGTTGGAGATTTCCCAAAAACTATGACTCGCAAAATTTCGCATTTCCTTATTTACGATAGTTTCTCTTCGATGGGTCGACCGCGCTAGTAAGAAAATCCCCCACGTTCAAGGATTTTCGAAAAGTCTTAAGTAACGTATTTCGCATTTGCTTATTTTACGATAATTTCTCTAGCGAAGATAGTTAATGACTAAGAGCAGCGGGGTATTGGAGAATAAGCAGACTCACTCGGCAGAGAAAATTCTTGAAAATTCTTTGGCTTTTGTGAAATCCGTCGAAAAAGTATGGGACCCAGAGCTGCGCCTTTGAAAAGCTAGAGTTCCCACGGCTTCTTGAAAATCTATGGGACTCATGGACATTTCGTATTTCGCATTTGCTTATTTTACGATAATTTCTCTAGCAAAGACTAATCACTAAGAGCAGCGGGGTGTTAGAAAATAAGCAGACTCATTCGGCTGATAAAATTCTTGAAAATTCTTCGGCTTTTGTAAGATCCGTCGAAAAGTTTAGGGACCCCCAGAACTCCGTCTATTTTTTCTTCAAAATCCGTGGGACCCCGGCTAGGCTCCTTCAAAATCTATGGGACCCGTGCAACTTGAAAATCCATGGGACCCGTGCACCTCGAAAATCCATGGGACCCCCCCCCCATAGAGTACCTACTGATGAGGATTGTTTTCGCATCGTATATTTTTTTAATTTCCTTATTTATTAATTCGCGTTTTTGAATTCGGCCTTTTTTCGGACTTTCCACAGTGTTCGAAAAACATTCAAACGCCGATCGACATTGGGCACTTCACAGAATTCTTACCAGATGGCGCACGGGCGATTTTTATTAAAAAAGTAAATTTAAATTTCTTTCCATAATTTCTTTTTAAAAATAAACTTAAAAATATATTCAATTTGATTGAAACATTTCTTTCTAATATTTTATGAATTGAAATAGATTTTTAAAGATAAAAAAAATTGATTATATAACCTATCAATAGATTAATAAAACTTGAAAAGCTAAGTTGATCAATCGTTTGAAAAAATTTTTTACCACTAGCTGGGTTGGCTTGACCTTAAATTGAGCATCCTTATCTATTTCATTAGAACCTATATTGATTTTTAGTACCTCATAAAAAAGCATAAAAAGTTCTTAAAACAGAAACAATGGCAAAATTTTGCAAATTTTTACACTAATTTTTAAATTTGAATTAGTTTGAAATATGTGTATGAACTACAAATTTCAAGATTAGCGAATTATAGAGTTAGCAAAAATTTACATTACAGTATTGCACTATCACGAACGATTAATATTTATGCCAAAATTAACTTTTCTAATTTGATTAGAAGTGGTATGAAAATCAATTTAAAATTTCCACTCATTAACGAATGAACTAACCATAGTCCAAAAAAGAACGTGGATGACTTAAAAAAAGCATACCGTCATGAGGCTCCGTAATCTAGCACAATACATTTAAAAACTGCTTTTATTCTTACCGATGATTGTTGAAATCTTCTTTGTACAATTTTTTCATGTCTAAATGAAAAAATTAAATTAAAAATTTTTTTTTTTCATATAATTTTACTGACTGATTAAATTAGATCAACTTTGCATGATTTCAGCCATCCTGGAGTATAGTGGATCCCATTTGCACATTCATATTTTCAATTCTGGTAATACTCACAACAGTGGCTATTATCAAAGATGTTGTAAACGTTTTAATGGAAGGTATCCCTAAAGGATTTGATTATTCTCAAGTGGAGGATACATTTATGCACATTGATGGGGTTGTCAAAGTTCACAATTTACGAATATGGGCTCTATCTCTAGATAAAACTGCTCTCTCAGCTCATCTTGCAATAAGTAAACTTTTTTTTTATTTTAGTTTATTCTGATGTTTCATAAATTAAATAACTAGATAAATTTTAGCTAATACAATATTAATAACTATCCTTCTGAGCATGCTGCAAGCACTTTTTGAAAATTTTAAAAACTCCTCCATCAATCAGCTCACGAATAAAAATCTTACGTTACGCAAAATGGTAATTTTTTATAAAGGAATGATAATAATAAGGAAGCATAGGACTTTCCGCAGACAAAAAATTATTAAGATTTTGAAAAATTCTAGACAGATTTTTATCATATATGGGCCAATCTCACGAGAATGTCAAGTTTTACAAATATTCTTAAAAAAATAGTAAAAATTGAAGCACACTCACGAAATTTTAACAGCAGTTACTTATAATGATTTCTAAAGCTGATCCGCAAGGAAATTGCATTCTGAATTTCGCTAAAATTGTTATTGCAAAATTAAATTGTTTATAAAAAAATTAAAAAAATTTTTGTTGCAATCGATTCAGAAGAAAAAATTAATATGAAAATTACTTATTCATTTTTTTGATCCGACGCATGGTTTTATTGTTAAAAATGTTTAAACATTTAAAAATTACCGGAATCCTAGATTTTCAAAGTTTTACGATTTTTCTTGCTTTTATGTCCCTAACATATTAAATCAAAAATTTAATCACAAGACATTTTAAAAAATATTTGCTATATTTTACTATTCATGTTTTATTAAACATTGTTCAAACAAATTAAAAAAAAAAAAAACAAAATCAAAAGCGTTTAAAAATCTTTTTGACTGTTTTTATAATTTTAATAAAAACATTCAATTCGTAAACTCAACTATTTCAACTAGTAAATGATATATTCTCAGAGACTTCATTAGATTTATAAATTTAGAAGTAGTTTGAAAGTAATTATGAATTTCCAATCTATTATTGTTTACAATTTTGAAGCAGTGTAATTGTAGCCGAGTTTCAAATTAGTGTTTCATAGACGTAAGCGTTGTGATGATCGAGACTTTGCAAAAATACCAATATGGGTGAGCTAACTATGCATTCATAATTTGATTTGATTTTTACTCAAATTAAGAAGAACAAAAATAAGATGAATACTTATTTTTATATAAAAATTATAAACAAAAAAATTGGTAAACATTTTTTCAACAGACCTGAATGCAGATTTGAATGTCTTGACATTGAAAAAAAAAGTAAAAAAAAAAAAAAAAAACATCAAAGCCGAAAAAGTAAATAATTTATTAATTTATTATTATTATTATACGTTGATTATTATTATGTCAATAAACTGCATGACTACTAATAAGTCTAAAATTTTTTTCTATTTTAAAAGTTAAATTCCATATTTTTTTTAACCTCTCATTAATTTGTTTCAATAAATAAATTTTAATTATTTTCAAAATATAAAAATGCAGCACATATATTTTGAGTTTGCGTTGCGTTTAAATTTTTGATTGAACGTGGTAGGTACAAAGCATAGCAACAAAAATCATAAAACTTTGAAAATCTAGGATTTTGGTAATTTTTAAATGTTTAAACATTTGTAACAATAAAACTATGCGTCAGATCAAAAAAATGAATCAGTAATTTTCATCTTATTTTTTTCTTCTGAATCGATTGCAACAAAAACTTTTTCGATTTGTTGATAAACAATTTAATTTTGCAATAACTTTTTAAGAGATTTGAAATTTTTTTTTTTTTTTTTTCATTTGTTTAAGTTGGAAATGATTGTAAAAAGCTGCTGTTAAAATTTCGTGAGTGTGCTTCAATTTTTACTATTTTTTAAAGAATATTTATGAAAATTGGCATTCTCGTGAGATTTGCCCATATATATATGCATATGGGCAAAAGTCAAAAAGTTAGCCACAGTTCCGTCGCGTCTGTCCTGTAATTCCGTACAGAAAAAAGGTACTTGAAAATGAGTTATCTAAATGTACAGTAATTGGTTGGTCTCACGAACGTTAATTCAAATTTTGATTTATATTCTTGTTGCCAACGTTTCGTCATTGACATTTTTAAGGCTGAAAAAATTAAATTTTAAATAGATCGCAATTATAAAAATTGTGAGTTACAATAAATATGGTTGAATATGTTTACCTATAGGTTTGCTTCAATAAACCATGTCAAAAAATTAATCTAACGATGCTCACAGTTTGAGCGCTAGAATTTGACTGAGCTTAAGGTGGTTTTCTACCAAATGCATGACAATAGAGAATCAGCTCAAATTTTCTGGAGGTGTTTATTAGATATTAATAAACATTTCTACGAAGTCTGATCAAAATTGACCATATAGTTTCAAAGTTACAGCAAGTTAAAGATTGAATTTTTTTCATTACGCGTATGACCACTACGCTGAAAAAGTGTACTAAATTATTGGTAGTTGTCTTCTTACAATAGAGATCCTTTAGAAAAACCACATACATATAGTTTCTCTATCGAAGAATTCATTTCTTGAAACTGCAAAAAATTGACTTTTTACAAATTTTACAATCATTTTACAAAAATAATTTTTACGTGAATAACCTCAAAAACTGCGGTATTCAAAGGTGAGGTTAAAAGTTTAAAAAAATGTTTTGTTACGATTGTCAATGTTTTTTTGGTAGAAAATAATTTCATAGTCTATAAAAATTAAAAAATAAATTTTAATAACCACCTGTTTGTAAATTGGTGAAATAATTTTTTTTTAGTCTTGAACTTGACTAGCTCTAGTAGAAAACCACCTTAAATTTATCTGTCGTAGAGTTTTGTAGGTAACAACGCCTCAACTGTTCTCTTATAATCGTTTCACAAAAACTAAGTATCAAGCTGTTTATTTATATTGTCAGGAAAAGAGTGGATGTATCACATCTCTGAAAGGTACGTTTATTTATACAAGGTGTGGATTATGTACGGAATGGTGTGAATAACTCGAAAGAAAAGCATTTTTTCATAGCACATGCAATGGAAAAGTTTTTTCAAATAAAATTGTCCAACAAACGGGCCCAGGCCCTTATTCCCAGATAGCAAAAAAAGTTTTCAGAACGTTCTGGCAACGTTGCACAGAAACCATTGCAACCTTTGGTTGATAGGTTGCTGAACGGTTTTAGAAACGTTGTGATAATCGTGTAGATCTCCGTTATTAGTTTCAAAGAAAACCTTCAATCAACGTTATGGCAACGAAGTTTTTCAACCATATTTTTTCAAAAGGTGACCACAAATTGTTTTGGCGTTTCTAGAACAGTAGTTATTACACACCGGTTTCAAGCCACCTGGCAGATCCCTACCTTACCGACCGAGGGTTCGTGTCCGTGCTAAGTTACCGACCGAGGGTTTGTGTCCGTGCTAAGTTACCGACGGTCGGTAATTCCTTCTTTACCAACTGATGACCCGATCAATTTCTTGGTTTGTGCTAAATGGAGTTCTTCTTTACCGACAGTCGGTAATTTATTTTATTTGTTTCTACTTTACCGACTGGATTGGTCGGTAATGCAGATTTTAAAACCCTTTTGATACTTTTCGAAACCCTTTTGATACTATTTGAAACCTTTTGATACTTTTCGAAACCCTTTTGATACTATTTGAAACCCTTTTGATACTTTATGATACCCTTTCGAAACTATTTGAAACCCTTTCGAAACTATTTGAAACCCTTTTGATACTATTTGAAACCATTTTGATACTTTTCGAAACCCTTTTGATACTATTTGAAACCTTTTGATACTATTTGAAACCCTTTTTGATACTATTTGAAACCCTTTTGATAATTTTTGAAACCCTTTTTAAAATAATAACATATCAATTTGTTAATTTATTACAAGGACAGGTAAGTGTAAAATAACAAAACTTAGATGTAAATTTTACTCTCATTTATTTAAATAATTTTCAATTTACATAATGAGCTAATTTAACTGTTTTTTATTTTAAATTATCAATTTCGTCGATCGATTTATTGTGGTCTAAGACCCATTCGCAAAGAACTTCCACGTTGGAGGCAGCGCAAACAGGTTTGAAACAAAGTGAGTGATTCGTGCACCATCTGGTAATGGTGGCCAGCTTGGACAATGAAGGGCAGCCAAGTACTTCGAGATCTCGTACATTTGGTACCAGTCGTCCAACCCACTTCATCTTCTCGTGACCTTTGACCCACACCCTGGTGGCGTCCTTGAGGGCAGATCTCAGAACCTCCTGGACGTCAGCGTACGGGATGTCACCAGATTCCCAGGGTATGCCATGGTAATTTGAGGCCACCCACTTGTTCTCGCATTGGTATCTTCTTGATAAGGAGTTCCAATGGTACGGAGGCTCGAATAGGAAGACCTGGGGAACAGCATCCTCCTCGAGAGGTATGATTGCAACCTCTTTGAACGTGAAAGCGTTCACGGGTCTCTTGAAGCCCTGGACATCCACAATGTACTCCATCTCGATGAATACTGAGCTTCAGTAATGTTCGGAAACTCTTTTATACTGTTCATCTCGGAACTACTTTACCGACAGTCGATAAAACAGATTTTATCATCAGTCGGTAATACTGATTTCTACCATATCATCTGTTGATAAAACAGATCCTTGCAGTTATTTTGATTAAGCTCCCCCCCCTCCATCTCACTCAGAATTAGAATAAATAGAGGAGCAGGCAGAGGGTGTCTCCTCAGTATTTCTCTTGCAACAATTGAGTGAACACCTCTAAAATCATATACCAGTGCAGTAAATTTTTGTATAGTTTTTCAGTAGTCTAGTTTATTCAGTAATATTTTATAAATAGTTTTTTAGTAGTATTTATAAAAAGTTTTTAAGTGTGTATAGTAGTTTTTAAGTGTACATATTTTGTGAAAAATGGAGCCATCACTGTCACCCTTGGACTTTGGAATGGTCGTCTCGTCATTTGAAAAAGCTTTGAATTTCATGCAAGATGGTAGGATGTCCGAGCAAGATACTCTCGAGTTCATCGATGAGTTGCTCCCCAATCAAATCAGGGGCTTGCAAAACTTGCTCCGCCGCAAAGACTTCCCTGTTGCCGAGCGATTAAAAATCCAGAACACCATCGGTCTTCTTTTTACGATCCATAGTCGCATGAAGTGCTGTGTCAAAAGTGGTTTTGGCGTACAAGAGCAACAACCTTCGGTAGTTTGGAACGATATTCAGTCAGCTTTCGAGAATAGGATCCGCACTGGTGCCATCACCAACGTGAATCACACTGATCCAAAACTATTCTTGGAAGATGCTGTAGCTGAATTTGTGCGTCAAATCAACGCTTCTTTAAAGGAGCACAATTCAGTTAAAGTGTATGGGGTTTTGGCGGCAGAGTTTGAGAAATTTAATCCTGACGATGACGATCTGACCAAGGAGATCAAATACTTCAACACCGAGGCCAAAGAGATCTACCTGACCACGCCCCTATCTGACTGGTACAAAGAGAATATCCAGCAACCAATTCTCAGGGATATTGAAGAATTCCAAGAGCGGGATTCTGGTTGGAGTCTCCACTCAATCATGAACTTGACCCTGAATATTAACAAATTGAATCCATTGCGTGGCAGCTCGTACATCCCTCTTCCCGCTGGACTAAAAAGTAAACGATCTTGTGTTAATGTGCAAAATAAAACAGATAACGAGTGTTTTAAGTGGGCTATACTCTCTGCACTCTACCCAGTACATTACAAACAACACCCTTACAGAACATCAAAATATGAGAACTACAAAGATCTGCTCAAGTTTGGAAAAATTGAATTTCCTGTTAAACCTACTGATATCTCTAAGTTTGAAAAACTAAATCCATGGCTTTCGGTTAACTTGTTCATGCTAGAGAAAAAGGACGGTAAATTCAAAGTGTTCCCGTGCTACTTGACCTCGGAGAAGAAAGAGAAACATGTGAATCTTCTCTTCGTAGAAGAAAGATACTACGAAGAAGATGAGTTTGTTCCTGAAAGACCCTCAAATTTCCACTACGTTTGGATTAAAAATTTATCTGGCCTCGTTGGTGCACAGTGTAGTACTTACAGTCACAAGAAACACTTTTGTGATCGATGTTTTCACTATTTTAATACGGAAAACAAGCTTCTTGACCATACCGTGAATTGTATTAAAATGAACAAATGTAAAGTGAATTTACCAAACAAGTACACCAACACCTTGGAGTTCAAGCACTACAAGTACCACGAACGTGCTCCTTTTGTCATTTACGCAGATATCGAGTGTCTGTTGAAACCTGTTCAGGATGAAAATGATAGAGTTCAGCAAGAGCATGAACCATTTAGTATTGCATACTATCTCAAATCCAGTTTTGATGATTCGCTGTCGAAGTTTGAACTCTACAGACGAAAATCTGAATCAGAAGAAAAGCCCGCTACGTGGTTCGTGAATAAGCTGCTGGAACACGCCAAGAAGCTGGAGAAGTTTTATCAAAATCCCAAAAAAATGAAACCTCTGAGCAGACAACAAATGACTGAGTACTGCAGTGCTAAAAAATGTCATATTTGCGAGAAACCATTCACTGAAGATGATAAAAAGGTTCGGGATCACTGTCACTTCACTGGAGAGTAAGTCTATTCTTCTATACTTGTATACGTCACATTTTAATTATATTTTCAACACTTTTATTGATGTTATTTTCAGGTATCGTGGTCCATCCCACAATGGCTGCAATATTAACTACCAGGACTCTAGAGTAATTCCCGTAGTCTTCCACAACCTCAGCGGGTATGACGCTCACTTTCTTATCGAAGAACTGGCCAACGCCTTCGAGGGTTCCGTCACATTGCTTCCCTTAACTAAAGAAAGATATATTTCTTTTACGAAGTCCATTAAAGGTAGCAAAATCAGCTTTAGGTTCATCGATTCTTATCGATTCATGGCATCGTCCTTGGAAAAATTGGCCGGCTACCTGGATGAGCACAAAGTGACCAACCGTATTCTTGGCGAGAAGTACACTGCTGACAAAATTGAGTTGTTGAAGAAGAAAGGGGTTTTTCCTTACGAGCACGTGACATCACTCGAGTCATTAGAAGAGCCTCAACTTCCACCAAAAGAAGCCTTCAACAGCACCCTCAACAACAGCGAAATTTCCGAGGAAGACTACGAGCGAGCCACCAACGTCTGGGAAACTTTTGGCATCAAGACTCTCGGTGACTACTCAGACCTGTACCTCCAGACTGACGTTCTTCTCCTGGCCGACATCTTCGAGAATTTCAGGGACAGCTGCATAGCCGAAGATGCTTATGGGCTCGATCCCGCTCATTACTACACCACTCCAGGCTTCACGTGGGATGCAATGCTGAAAAAGACGAAGGTCAAGCTGGAGTTGCTCACCGATCCCGATATGCTTTTGTTCGTGGAAAAGGGCATCAGAGGAGGAATCAGCCAGTGCTCCAACAGGTACGCGAAGGCTAACAACCCGTACATGCGGGAATTCAACCCCGACGAAGAGACCAAGTACCTGATGTACTACGACGTCAATAACCTGTACGGATGGGCCATGACTCAAGCCATGCCTGTTGACAGCTTTCAGTGGGTTGATTCCTTCAGATGTGACATCACCAAGAATTTCTTCGATGTACCAGATGACAACGAATATGGATACATTCTCGAAGTTGATCTCGACTATCCGGAGGAGTGTCAGGAAGACCACAAGGACTTGCCCTTCTGCCCAGAGCATCGTGCTGCACCAGACACCAAGGACAAGAAGCTGATGACAACCTTGGAACCCAAAAAGAACTATGTTATCCACTACAGGGCACTCAAACAAGCTCTGGATCATGGCATGGTTCTCAAGAAAATCCACAGGGCTATTAGTTTCAGGCAAATCCCATGGTTGAAGACCTACATTGATTTTAATAGTGAGAAGAGAAAAAATGCCAAGAACGAATTCGAGAAGCATCTCTTCAAGTTGTTTAACAACGCGGTGTACGGGAAGACCATGGAAAACGAACGCAAGAGAGTCAAGGTCAAATTGGTGTCTCATTGGGATGGTGTACATGGCCCTGAGGCCCTTACGGCTAGACCAAACTTCAAGAGCCAATCGGTCTTCAAAAGCAATCTGGTCGCGATTGAGCTCGCTCTTACCGAGATCACTTTAATGAAACCTATTTACGTTGGTCTAAGTGTCTTGGACTTGTCCAAGACTCTACTCTATAGGTTTCATTATGATTACATTAAAAATCGACTTGGTGATAAGAGCAAGCTCCTCTATACAGACACGGACAGCCTTATTTACGAGATCAAGGACGTGGATATCTACAAGATGATGGAACAAGACTGGCACGAGTTTGACACTTCTGATTATCCTGTTGACAACAAGTTTGGCATTATTCCTAACCTCGAGAACAAAAAGAAGGTAGGGGTAATGAAAGACGAGTGCAATGGCAACTTGATGACTGAGTTCGTTGGCCTGAGGAGTAAAATGTACTCTGTAAGAGTCGAAGGTCAGGACGAAATCAAGAAATCGAAAGGAGTCAAGAGCAACGTCATCAAAACCACCATCACGTTCGACGACTACCTCAGGTGCCTAATGGAAGGTGAAATAGAGAAAAGGGAGCAGCTTAACATCCGCTCAAGGTTCCATGAGGTCTTCACCGAGAAAATGAAGAAGGTTGCTTTGAGTCCTTTCGATACTAAACGCTTCCTGATTCCTGGTTCGACCGACACTCTACCCTGGGGTCACCGCAAGATTGACGAAATAAAGGGATCTGCATTACCGACTGCAGGTACAGTGGTAGATGAATCTGCATTACCAACTGATGATGATGAAGTCCAAGTGGTGGGGGAAGTGGAGGGGAGACCTCTACATAAGGTGGCTCATCACCCAGCTTCAGTCAGTAGTGCCTGTGAACAGCCACCAAGGAAGAGGTCCAAGCAACAGTAAGGTGAGAGTTTGCATTCTTATGATACAAAGTTAATAATCGTTTAACCTGAAAATTACCTCTTGGTTCTTATTTCAGCATGGATTTTGCTAAGCTCAACCAAATCGCCAGAGGATTGCCGACAAAGAAGTTGTCCGAACTTGATACGACTCGCCGCTACCTTGTCACCAGGATCAAGAAGGCCTCCACCAGGTACGGCGACAAGCTGGTAGCAGAGCTCGACGACGAGCTACAGATATTTTTGCCTTCCCGAGTGTCCAGGGCTTTAGCAGCTGACGAAGAGCTTTGCAGTAATTTAATTAAGACTGTTGAAAAGCGTGAATTATTCTTGAATTATATCGATAAGTGCGTACAGTTTAGTTCTTAAGGATGTATGACTTAACTTATATTAATTGTATTGCTTCTCAAGCTTATTTTATTGAAAAAAATTTATCGAAATTAAACGTTAATGAAACTTACAAAGTAATAATGTTAAATCGACGTAAAACATTTTTTGGATCTGTAATTGAAGTTACCATTGATGGTGGAATTGAGATCCATATTCCATCATTCAGATTCCAAAATACTTTTGAAATAGATCATTCATTGTATAGAAACTTAGAGGCTGAAATGCATTTTTCTAATCTGTATGTAAAATATTTGGGTTATGAAAGGATCAAATTTATTAATAAAAACACAAATTTACTATAACTAAATGACTTTTTATTTCTAATACCTTACTAATTAATTTATTCTGAATAACTATTCAAAATTAATAATTATACAAAATTACTTGTTATTCAAAATTAATTATTATTATTATTTAAAATTACTTGATTAAAGTTTACAAATCATTTTATTCAGAATTATTTTATACTTGATTAAAGTTTACAAATCATTTTTATCTATCCAACTGTTGTGCTTTTTATCAAAACCTAACCATTTGACCAAGACTTTGTCACCACGTCTTTGAATAACTTTCTCTACGAGATACACATCTGGATACTTGACCATCAAAAGTTCCTGCTCGTAAAAACCTCCTTTGATTGGTTTATCTTGATAATCTTTCAAGTGATAGGTTACTGGATTGGTTCGAGCTACTCTTGTCACTGTAAATATTTCTGTCGTCCAATTGGGAGTGTATCCTTTTTCAAATATATGTTTAGCCTTACTCACACGTACTTTATCACCAACTTTAAACTTTGGTTTTTTCTTTTTCACAACACTTTGGTACCGATCGATGATTTGTTCTCGACTTGTAACATCTTTAGGTTTTATTCCAATAGTACGATGCTTCGTATCGTTGTAAGTGTCAATGAGTTTGGGTAACATGTCCAACCATCTAAAGCTTCCATTCAAGCTGAATCTTTTCCACATTTTGGTTTTCAATGTCCGATTGAACCGTTCGACGATTGAAGCTTTTAGGTTGCTGTAGGTTGAGTAGAGTTTGATCTTGTATTTCTTCATAAGCCCTTCAAATATTGAATTGTAAAATTCTTTACCTTTGTCTGTTTGTAATTTTTTTGGAATTCTTCCTCGCTGAAGTATACTCTCCATTGCTACACTCACATCTTGACCACTTTTCGTTTTTACCGGTTGAGCCCAAGCGAACTTGGAAAAGACGTCTATGACTGTTAACAAGTACCTATGACCATTGTTTTCCCGAGAGTATGGCTGCATCTCTACAAGATCAGCTTGCCAAGTCTCGTCAATATCTCGCATGTCAAACTTTCGACGTGTATAGTTACGTCTAGCTGGTTTGTGGAGCTCGTCCACGACTACGCGTCGTTTGTCTTCCATGATGATGATGTTTCCTGAACCCTGTCGAGCTGAACTTTTATACTAATAATCTGCTGGTCAATCTCATCTCTATGGGCTTCCATTATAGTAGTCAAACTATCGACATCACTTCGCAATTTCGAAGTTATTTCAATCAAATGACGCTCTTCATTGTGAATGATTTGCCTCAGAGTTTCCAAGTTGACTGCGTCTTTTTCCTGAGTTGGCACAGCTAAGTTGCACAATCGTTTGTTTTCTACATCAAATTGTCCATCCGAAGTTAACTTGTATCCAATTCCTGGTGGTCCGCGAGTGTTTTCTTTGGAACTCAGTGAATGACCAAACACGTTGACACTCATCTTGACAATGATAAGCGTTGAGCTAAAACCTCAATATATATACCCAGCTTCACGAAGCTCTTCGATTATAGATAGGATCTCGTTGTTATGAGCCGAGTTACCAGCATTTCTTTCAGCTACCAGCAATCGTAAGCGATCGACCAACTCATTTGGATCATCCCAGTATCTGTAGTCGGTAAAAGTATTTTTCTTTACTATTTTGAATTTTGGTAAAACTCCAGATCCCCTGGCTTCAAACAATGGCTTTATAACATTCACGTATTTACTGCTCCTGTGAGTTCGAATCGGTTGATTTGGATCAAATTTGAGTCTATGGACACTAGTTGTCTCTAAGATTTTTTTATATGTTTTTCTGTCATCAGCGCTCACTTTGTTTAAATCAGGATGAATATGTAAAATTAATTCCATCAAACCATTAGTTTTTGGATATTTTTCATGACCAATTTCAATATGATTACTTTTGAAACTGATCGGAGTGTTTCCCAGTAAGTACTGATCACCTTCTCTTCTCAAACCATAAACAAGATCTAAATCTTGTTGATTTTGAAGATCAAAAGTATCTTCGACTATTGTTTTATTCAGTGAAGTGTCTTCTACGACCGTTTCATTCAAATCTTCATCACTTTCAACAGCAGTTTCATAATCTACTTCATCATCTTCTTCTACGTCACTTTCAGGTTTTTTCTTTTCTATCTTTTCCTTCTTCAATTTTATTTTGTTTTTAACAATGATAGGTTGTTGTTGATGAGTTTGCAAGGCTATCTTCTGAAGAGGATCAATGAGTGGTTTAAAGGTATCCGTAAGTTTTTTCTCAACGTCAGCTTTGTTGTACTTCAACAATCTGTATTTACGTCTGATTGCATCGCGAGCTTTCACGAGTTTGCGAAGTACATCTTTTTCTTTTTGAAAGTCGGCCATGTTGACCCTTCAAAGGTTTATTCTTAAATATGAGACTCAGCTTAAATCTGACGTATTTATAGCAAAACAATCAAAACCTCTGCGGTATCTACCATTGTTTAGACTTCTATTTTTGTCAATGACGAGAAACTCGTACTTTCCATTATTCCAACAGCTTGAGCATAACTTTTTAAACTGATTGAAAGTCATATCTGTAGTGACATGATCATCGTAGATATGTTTTATGTTCGTTTCATCCTGACGGAATATTGCTAATAAGTTCACATTGTCTCGAACCAAATGTTTTGGAATTCGAGCGTACGATTGACAGAGATAGAAAGCGTCAACATTTTTATGTCTTCCCATACAGAAAAAAGCCCTGACGTTGTCTTGCTTTTCAGTAGCAATGTCATCGAAAATTATAATGGAGTTTGGAAGAGCGTCATCAGGAGACACGACTTCATCGTGCTCTCCAAATGGAAAGTATTGAATACCCTCTAGGGGTTCCAAGAGAGTTTTGAGAAATTTATACTTGGGCTGATACAAGGACTTTGAGTACACGTAAACGTTTTCAAATCGCAATCCATTCGGATGGGTTACAAGTGTCAGAAGAGTGTTCGTTTTACCGCAGTTCGAAGGTCCACAGAAAACTGCTCGTATACTATCCGGTAGCAAATTTCCATGACGTTTGCTCTTTTTCTCCTCGATAAATTCAAAGTTTTCTACGGGAAGCTTTGAAGGCTGTTCAACAAAGTCCATGTTTACTGATTGAGATCAACGAGTTTACTGAATACCCGAGTATAAATAGGGGCTTTTATACCTTTTGAGATTAGTTCAACTTTGACCTTCAGGATGATCATATATAAGAAGCGCACCGGCAGAGGTGTGGTTAATTCGCTGATAAACAAGTTACCGTTCGAACTTCATATTCCTGGATACCAGTACTGTGGTCCTGGTACTAAGCTGAAGAAACGTCTTGCCCGAGGAGATCCAGGTATAAATCCTCTCGACGCTGCTTGTAAAGAACACGACATTGCTTATTCGAAGAATCGAAACAACATCGAAGCGAGAAACGCTGCTGACAGAGTGCTCGCCGACAAAGCTTGGGAACGAGTCAAGGCAACAGACGCTAGTTTGGGTGAAAGAGCATCAACCTACGCAGTCACCAACACCATGAAACTCAAGAACAAACTTGGGATGGGTTTAAAAAAGCGAAAAGTAACTTTTAAAAAAGTTACTAAGGCTGCATCCATCTCAGGAATCAAGGATAAAAAAGCTAAAGAAGTTATTCGGCAAGCTTTGAAAAAAGCTCGAGAAGCAGTAAAAAATGCCGGTGGCAAAAAGAAAATTCAAGTCTCGCGAGTTTTACCGATTCCTTCTAAAATGGGTGGATATCTTCCGTTTTTGATTCCCCTTTTTGCTGGTTTGAGTGCCACTGGAGCACTGGCTGGAGGGGCTGCTGGAGTCGCTAAAGCTATCAACAGTGCAAAGGCTGCTCAACGACAACTCGAAGAGTCTCAAAGACATAACAAGACCATGGAGGCCATAGCCATGGGTAAAGGACTCTACCTCAGACCGTACAAAAAAGGTCTGGGCTTGTACCTGAAACCAGGACGAGGATTAAAAAAAAGTTCGACGAGTTGCCGAAAAAAGCACTAACCAACTTTGACATATTAAAATTTGCCAAAGAACTTCAAATTCCACATTTTAGAGGAGTATTCATGAGAGATAAATTACCTAAAAGACCGTATCATACCGAAAGAGCTGTAGTGAATTTAGACGATGACGCTGGATCTGGAACTCATTGGGTAGCATACAAAAAGTGTGGTAATGATGTGACCTACTTTGATAGTTTCGGAGACTTACAACCACCCATAGAGCTTATGATTTATCTTGGAGTTGACAGCGTCAAGTACAATTACGAGAGATACCAAGATTTCAACAGCTTTAATTGCGGTCATCTTTGTTTGAAATTTCTCTGTGATGCTATATAAACAGTCAACATTTACTCAACTTCTTCATTCTTCGATTAGCAAGCATGGATAACTCATTAACTCTTACTTTGTCGGGCAATTCATCGGTTCTAGAAACCCATTTTTTCCCACCAATTGAACTATCTTCTTCAAAAAACTACGCTCTAGGCTTAATTGAGCTTTTGACTTTCAATTCAATTCCAAACATTGACACAGGTCACAATAAATTTCACGTTGGTGAAGAAGAAATTACTTTACCTACCGGTAGCTACGAAATTGAGGATATCGAAAAGTATTTACAGGAAGCTCTAAATCCAAACTTTAAGTCTAACCCCTAATAACAACACTCTTCGCAGTCAGATCAAGTGTACTCATCAAATCAATTTTGAACCTCAAGATTCTATTGCCTCATTGTTGGGTTTCACTCACCGAATTCTTCCTCCGGATACTCTTCATAGTTCAGACTTGCACGTTTCAATTCTCAAAGTTAACGCATTGAGAATTGAGTGTAGTATCACATCCGGAGCATATATAAACGGCCAAAAGGTTCACACGATTCACGAATTTTTTCCTGCTGTACCACCAGGTTATAAAATCATTGAAGTTCCTTCACAAGTAATTTACTTGCCTCTCACGGTCAATAGTATCGATCACTTGGAACTGCGTATAGTCGATCAAGACGGACGACTAGTTAATTTTAGAGGTGAAGTTATCACAATCAGACTTCATATAAAATCTTTGTCATAATGGGTATTGTCTTCAATACAAAAACATATATAAGTAAACCGGTATGGAAACCAGTCATCAGTCATCAACGAACCGTTCAACGGTCAAGTCGACAGCGAAAATTAACAAAGCAAAACGAGCAGTTTTTGAAAAGCCTAGGGCTACAGGTTTTAAAAAAATAGTCTGTTTCTTCTTCTGTTGTTGCAATGGACGAGATTCTTAGTATTCAGTCACCGGTTGTCTTCGACGAGAGCATATCTCATTACGAGATCCACGCTCATCAACCGTACACCTCGAGCAACTTCAACAATAGCGATGAAATCAGGATCTCAATTCAACATCAAGACTT
Organism: Encarsia formosa; assembly: GCA_038277355.1. NCBI lineage: Eukaryota > Metazoa > Arthropoda > Insecta > Hymenoptera > Aphelinidae > Encarsia > Encarsia formosa. The sequence continues at coordinate 47,428,725 of CM076186.1, read as the reverse complement.
GTGTCTTTTACCGTCTCAAAGTTCTTTACACATCTCTGGCAAATTGACACTAGCTAATGGAAATGCTCTTACACACACGAGATTGGTCAACAACGGTATTTGCTTCCTTTTCGAAGATGCTCGCTACGAACTGAATTCCATAGAGATTGACAAGTGCAAAAATGTTGGATTGACAAGTTTGATGAAAGGATGGGCATCTTTTACTCCAAATCAGAGCTCGATAATGGAAAACGCTGGTTGGATGAGCGTAGAGGCCGAAGATGCAGTTACTAATCCTCAGAGAATAACAAATACAACTGGTCACTTTGACGTAAACATCCCCTTGAGTATGATTTTTGGTTTTGCTGAGGACTATCGTAAAATTGTAGTCAATGCCAAACACGAATTAATACTCAATCGATCGAGAAACGATCTCAACGCGATACTTCAAAGAAATCAAGGAGATGCTGCTAATCCAAATTTTGAAAACTACATGGTTACTCTAACCAAAATTGAGTGGCTCATGCCCTACGTGACAGTTTCAGATAGATTCAAGATAAGTCTTTTGAATCAATTGAAAAATAATATTATCATGACTTTCCGTACTTGGGAGCTCTATGAGTATCCCATGATCCCGGCAACGTCTCGACATGTATGGACAGTCAAAACATCCAATCAATTGGAAAAGCCTCGTTTTATTTTTCTCGTTTTTCAAACAGCTCGGAAAGGACTAAGCAATGTTAACGCAAGTCGTTTCGATCACTGCAATATCAGAAATGTAAAGTTATTCTTGAACTCACAGTACTATCCCTACGGTGATTTAAACTTGAACATTGCCGACAGCCAATACTCTGTATTGTACACAATGTTTTCTAAATTTCAAGCATCGTACTACAACAAGGACACTGAGCCCATCGTGAAGAAAAACACATTCATCGATCATCTGCCAATCATCATAATCGATTGCTCGAAGCAAAACGAATCACTGAAAACTGCTCCAGTGGACGTACGAGTAGAATTTGACGCTAGAGATAACTTTCCTGCTGAAACTTCGGCGTATTGTCTTATACTTCATGACCGGATGATCGAATACAATCCGCTCAATGGTGATGTGAGAAAACTATGAAAATGATAAACATTTTTGTCTCAGCGATTTAGTTTCAAGATAAATTAGAAGACCATCCTCAATTGCATATTCCCACCGTTGGACACAATTGGAAGTGTGTGAGAGCCTCGAAGAAGCTATGGAGTGGATATAAAAACGAGCACTCGCATCGATTTTGGTCATTAGTCCGTCATCATGGGTCAAGAACAAAGCTCCTCTGGCTATGAAAAAATGAAAGATGAAAAGTCTTCAAGTTTTAAAAGTTATTCCGATGGAAAAAAACGTCAAGATGAGCAATACAAAAGCTTTCAAAGGCTTCAAGAAGAACAAAAAACTTATGAAAAGAAAAATGAAAAAAAGATTAAATTTGAAAAAATTAAAGAAAAAGATAAAAATTTAATTAATTTATAATAATGTACCCTAGTTTTAATAAATTATTTTTTGTAGCAATTAACTGTTTTCATTTTATAACTCCCTCATCAACAAAAACTCGAATGATTCGAAAAGTATCAAATAGTATCAAAAGGGTTTCAAATAGTATCAAAAGGGTTTCAAAAAGTATCAAAATCTGTATTACCGACTGTTGGTACACATCTGGTCGGTAAAGTAGAACCAGTTGAAATAACCTAGCAATTACTGACTGTCGGTAAAGTAGATTTTAATATTTGTAAGGAAAGTATGCAAATAAAATCAATGATAAAGTTTAACTCTTTTTATTTATCAAACTTATTCATATTACAAACTTATTCTTTACGTTATAAAAAAGTATCAAAATCTAAACACTTATAAAATTTAGAAAATTTTTTCAAAACTAATATGACATAATTCAGAATTTACTTACAAGAAAACTTACTAGATTACTATAAAATAAAGTTACAAAAAAAAATAAATAAATAAAAGATCTTTTTCAACCACGCCCGGATACGTAATTGTTGAACTTTTTATGTTTTCTTTTTTAATTTGACAATTTTGATGTCACCAGCTTCCGGGCGTGGTTGAATAAGCTTCAATTTTTTGTTGACCGGTGGCTTATTTAAAGCTATCTTAGCTTTTATCTTTTCAATTTTTTCACTTTGCTCATTCAATTTCCTTTTCAAACTTTTCACACTCTCCTCGCCATCACTTTCACATAAATCTACTATTTCAATCTTCTTTTCCTCTTCCACTCCCTCTTCACAAATTTCAATCACTTCAACATACTCTTCTTTCACATCACATTCATTCTCTCTTTGATCTTCTTTTACACCATCACCACCTTTTTCCTCTTCTCCTTCTTCTTCATCAGATAGTCTCAAATCATTTTTTAATGTTTCTAAATCGTTAGGGTTATTTTTATTAAGTGGAAGCAGTGGAGCTATTTCATCATCATCTTCACCTAACTTTTGAAATAAATTTATTTTTACCGTATCTAATCTTTTAAATTTAATATCATTTTTTTCTTTCTTAATTTTCTTTTGCATTTTAAGTTTTTCTTCTTCTTCTACCTTTTCTAAATTAAAAATGTTTTCTTTTTCGTCAAAGTTCTTTTTTAAATTTTCTTTTGCTTTTTTTATCATTTCACCTATTTCCTTTTTTCTCATTTTCTTCCTAATTTCAACCTCACTTCTCATAACTTTTTTTCCTTCTTTTTCTAGTTTTTTAAATTGCATGCTTCTTCTTCTTTTATTCTGCTTTATTTCCGCAAGCGGGGGTCTTTTGTTGAGGGGCGCAGGAGGCATGGGTGGAGGTCCCTTTGGCAACGGTTTTACAGACGGTGGCGTCATCTGTGGCAATAGTGGTGGCGAAGAAGTTAGCGGGGGCGGTAGTGGAGGTCCCTTTGGCAACGGTTGTACAGACGATGGCGACATCTGTGGCAATGGTGGTGGCGAAGAAGTTAGCGGGGGCGGTGGTGGTAGTTCCTGGGGTGGAGCAGGCAGCGAAGACAGAGAAGTTGGTTCATCCAAAGGAGCATGAACCAACTCCTGTAGAGTAGGAGGTAACGGCTCATTAAACTGCAGAAGATCATTGAAATAAAGGGGTTCCAATTCCTCAGGTATGGGCGCTGGAGGCTGCAATATCGCTTCCGCTATACAGGGAGCTTGGCAATGTGAGATCATAAGGACCTGAAAAAAAAGTAATAATAATATTAATAATAATAATAATAATAATATTAATAAAAAAAAAATAAAAAAAATAAAAAAAAAAATAAAAAAATAAAAAAAATAATAATAATATTAATCAAAAAAAAAAAATAAAATAAAAAATAAAAAATAAATAAATAAAAAAAAATAGTTAATAAATAAAAACTTACGAAATTGCTTGGATTTGATCCCTGACAGTGGTTGCACGGACCGCAGAATCCACACTGTACATGTATAATCTGAAAAATTAATTTATAATGTGAGAAACTTTATTACCGACGGTCAATAAAAGATTTTCTGCATTTGCCGACTGCCGGTAAGGTAGAACATTGAGCTTAGTATGTTTTTACCAACTATTGACAAGTCAGTGTGCTACATTACCGACAGTTAGTAATTACTACTCAAAGAATATGAGGGAAAAAGATTTTACCAGAAGGTTCAAGAAACCGAAAAGACAAGAAAGTTCAAGAAACAGAAAAGACAAGAAAGTTCAAGAAAGTTCAGGAAAAGTTGAAAGTTCACGAAAAAGAAAAGTTCTGGAAACTTCAGGAAACGCAAGAGTCATCATTTAAAACGTTATACTTACGTTATTCGGATCCATGTCGAGAATATTCTTGAACACTGGAACTTTAAGATACTTAAGACTATCTAGATTGCTCTATACACAAATAGACTAATAAATAATAGCTTTCTCCTACGAGAGCTACGGAGGAACTGAGCTCTGGCTCCGCGAGCATTCGTATTTATCCCAACAGCGGGGGGTAGAGGGCGCTACTGAGGACCCCACCCTATGCCCCAAGGGTCGGTAAGGTAGGGTCGCTTGGTCGGTAAAACAGATTTGTTCGAGGTCGAGCGGCGTAGAAATATTACCGACTGTTGATAAGGTAGAGATCTACATTACCGACCGTCGGTAACTTAGCACGGACACGAACCCTCGGTCGGTAACTTAGCACGGACACGAACCCTCGGTCGGTAACTTAGCACGGACACGAACCCTCGGTCGGTAAGGTAGGGATCTGCCAGGTGGCTTGAAACCGGTGTGTAATAACTACTTAGAACCTTATGGTAAAACGTTCCTTCAAAGTTGCTACAGAGTAATGACAAGGTTCCAAATGACCGATTTGAATTTAAAATGTTTAAGCGAGAACCTCAAGTTTGAGTAATTTAATTAAAAATACCTATGAATTTGAGGTAGAAAAATTTTATGTTTTTAATTTTTTTTGTAAATAATTCGACCAAAATTGGTAAGAACAGCTCTCAGACTAGTCAAATCATTCAAAAATTATTGAAACTACTTTCAGTCGCTTGGCCAGAGTAACAAAATTTGGTGGGTTATATATCCAGAGCTTGTTACTTTGCTGAGAGCTCAGTTCTAACGGTAAGCCACCTAGCGGATGGGACCCAAAACTACCCATTTCGCGTTGGCAGTCGTTAGATCTTAAAAAGCTTTTAAAGTATTTAAATGTACATGTTAAAAACATACTTAGTTTTGAGCTCTTAATTATGATTTTAATTTTTAGCTAGTAATAAATTGACGATATTAAAAAAAAAAATTAAAAAAAAAAAGGGAGGTTTAATTTTTTTTTTTCATGAAAATGTAAACTAAAAAATTTTTAAATATTCATAAATAAATAAATAAACAAATAAATATGTGAAAATATTTGTTTAAGTTTATTATAGTTAAATAAATGAAATTTTATACTCAAGCCCCCAAGGGGCCCAACTTAAATATTAGTTCTAATCCATCATCTCTAACGTTAATGTGTGGTTTGGTGGCTAAAGTCACCGCGCTCTATTTTGCCGTCTCAGGTTCGATTCTATGTGCTTTTTTTTTTAATAAATCATACGCTCTTTAGGTGTTTTTAAGGACATTTTCTAACTTTTAAAAATTTTTATTAATAAATGCATTGGTATACTTATTTTTGAAATTTTTAATTTTTTAATAACTTTATGGAGGATAAATGAATGAAAAAAATAATTTTTTCAGGGGAATATTTTTATTTTGATAATAAATTTTAATAAATATAAGAAAATATTTGATCAAGTTTATTATAGTTAAATAAATGAAATTTCATAATCAAGCCCCGAAGGCTAGAGTCACCGCTCTCTATTTTACCGTCACAGGTTCGAATCTTTGTGCTTTTTTTTTTTTTTTTAACAAATCATATTCATACGCTCTTAAGGTGTTTTTAAGGACATTTTCTAACTATTAAAATTGTTATTAATAAATGCATCAGAACACTTATTTTAAAAAATTTTAAGTTATTAATAACCTTGTGGAGGATAAATGAATGAAAAAAAATAATTTTTTCAGGGGCATTTTTTTATTTTGGTAATAAATTTTCCTTACAATAAATGAAGAGATTCATTATGATTCTTCATAAAGATCAACAAATAACATTTCTAATCAAGCAATTAGTAATCCATTTTCATTGGAATAAAAGAAAATGTTTATTCAAAAATAAAGTAACTGTACTTAAAATGCCCCCCCTCTCCTTGGTATCTTGAATGTATAGACTCTGTGACCAGTGTGTCCGATACCGGCCCAGGGGGTACCGAGAAATTTAAAAATCTTCCGGCGAAGATCAGGCAAACAAAAAACACACAAAACCTTGGGCGGCTGGGTTCAATAAATAAATAAATGAATAAATAAGTAAATAAATAATCCCCCAAACATAAAAACCCAAAAACCCTGGGCATTGAGATTAAAATAATCAATAATTAAATGAATAAATGAACCCCAAGCAAGACAACCCAACAACGCTGGTCATTCGTGTTTTCATTTTTTATTATTTTTTATTTATTTATTTTTTATTTCTAAATAAATAAATAAATAAACCAAAAAAAACCAAATCAATAACGCAGGGGGTCAAAGTTTTTTATGAACAATCAAAAATTAAATAAACGAACAAACAAAGCCAGACGACCCAATAGCGCTGGGCGTACTGGTTTTATTGTGAAAAAATGAATAAATAAATAAATAATCCCCAAAGCATCTACAACCTAATAACGCTGGGCATCCAGGTTTTTTAAAATAAATAAATTAATGCACCGCCAAGCGCTTCAACCCCATTACGCTCGGCGTCCAAGTTTTTTTTATTACATAATTTAATAAATAAATTAATAAACCACCAAGCTCTATAACGACATAACGCTAGGCATCCAAGTTTTTTAAATAAATGAACTCATAAATAGATTAACAAAACGCCAAGCACTACAACCCCATAACGCTGACCGTCCGATTTTTTTTAAATAAATGAACAAATATATCAATGAACCATCGAACGATACAACCCCCTACACTGGGCTTCCGAATTTTTCTAATAAATAAATTAATAAATCGTCAAGCGCTGCAACCCCATAACGCTGGACGTCCGTGCTTTTTTTAAAAATAAATTAACTATCTGCCAAGCAATAAAACCCCATAACGCTGGAAGTACGAATTTTTTTTTTTTTTTTTATAAATTAACTAACCACCAAGCAATAAAACCCCATAACGCGGGACGTCCGAGTTTTTCTAATGAATAAATAAATAAATAAACTAACGAACCGCAGGGCATATCAACCCCATAACACAAGGCTTCCGAGTTTTTCTAATAAATAAATTAATATATATATTATCAAACTGCCAAGCTCTACAACCACACAACGCTGGGCATCCAAGTTTTTTAAGTAAATGAACTAATAAATGAATTAACAAAACGCCAAGCACTACAACCCCATAACGCTGGGTGACCGAGTTTTTTCAATAAATAAATAAATATATAAATGAACCACCAAACAATACAACCCCATAAAACTGGGCATCCAAGTTTTACTAATAAATAAATTAACTATCCGTCAAGCACAAAAACCCCATAATGCTGCGCTACAGCCCCATTACACTGGGAGTCCGAGCTTTTCAAACAAATAAATTGATAAACCGCCAACCGCTACAGCCCCATAACGTTGGACGTCCGAGTTTTCTAAAAAAAAAATTAATAAATAAATTAACAAACATCCATGCTCTACAATCCCATTACGCCCAGCGTCCGAGTTTTTTTTTATTACATAATTTAATAAATTAATTAATAAACTGCCAACCGCTACAACTTCATAACGCTGGACGTCCGAGTTTTTTTTTTTTAAATAAATTAACTGACCAACAAGCACTAAAACCCCATGAAGCTGGGCGTCCAGGTTTTTTAAAATAAATAAATAAATGTATAAATGAACCACCAAACAATACAACCCTATAACACTGGGCATCCAAGTTTTACTAATAAATAAATTAATAAACTGCCATGCGCTACAACCCCATAACACTGGGCGTCCGAGTTTTTCAAATAAATAAATTGATAAACCGCCAAGCGCTACAGCCCCATAACGTTGGATATCCGAGTTTTTTTTTTAATTAATTAACTAACTGCCAAGGACTAAAACCCTATAACGCTGGACGTCCGAGTTTTCTAAAAAAAAAAATTAATAAATAAATTAACAAACTGCCGTGCCCTACAATCCCATTACGCTCGACGGCCAAGTTTTTTTTTTGTTACATAATTCAATAAATAAATTAACAAACTGCTATGCCCTACAACCCCATAACACTGGGCGTCCGAGTTTTTCAAATAAATAAATTGATAAACCGCCAAGCGCTACAACCCCATAACGTTGGACGTCAGAGTTTTTTTTTTAAATAAATTAACTAACCGCCATGCACTAAAACCCCATAACGCTGTGCGTCCGAGTTTTTCAAATAAATAAGTTGATAAACCGCCAAGCGCTACTACCCCATAACGTTGGGCGTCCGATTTTTATTTTTTAAATAAATTAACTAACCGTCAAGCACTAAAACCCCATAACATTGTGCGTCCGAGTTTTTCTAATAAATAAATATTAATTAATTCATTAAAAAAACTCGGACGTACAGCGTTATGAGGTTGCAGTGCCTGGCAGTTTGTTAGTTTATTTATTATTTAATATATTTAAAAAAAATCTGACGTCCAGCGTTATCGGGTTGTAGTGCTTGGCATTTTGTTAATTTATTTATGAGTTCATTTATTTAAAAAACTTGGATGCCTAGCGTTATGTGGTTGTAGACCTTGGCAGTTTGTTAATTTTTTTTTTTAAATTATTTATTAGAAAATCTCGGACGCTCAGCGTTATGGGGTTGTAGTGCTTGGCGTTCTGTTAATTTATTTATTAGTTCATTTATTTAAAAAACTCGGATGCCTAGCATTGTGTGGTTGTAGAGCTTGGCGGTTTATTAATAAATTTATTAAATTATGTAATAAAAAAAACTCGGACGCCGAGCGTAATGGGGTTGAAGCGCTTGGCGGTCCATTAATTTATTTATTTTAAAAAACCCGGACGTCCAGCGTTATTAGGTTGTAGATGCTTTGGGGATTGTTTATTTATTTAGTCATTTTTTCACAATAAAACCAGTGCGCTCAGCGCTATTGGGTCGTCTGGCTTTGTTTGTTCGTTTATTTAATTTTTGATTGTTCATAAAAAACTTTGACCCCCTGCGTTATTGATTTGGTTTTTTTTGGTTTATTTATTTATTTATTTAGAAATAAAAAATAAATAAATAAAAAATAATAAAAAATGAAAACACGAATGACCAGCGTTGTTGGGTTGTCTTGCTTGGGGTTCATTTATTCATTTAATTATTGATTATTTTAATCTCAATGCCCAGGGTTTTTGGGTTTTTAAGTTTGGGGGATTATTTATTTACTTATTTATTCATTTATTTATTTATTGAACCCAGCCACCAAACCACACATTAACGTTAGAGATGATGGATTAGAACTAATATTTAAGTTGGGCCCCTTGAGGGCTTGAGTATAAAATTTCATTTATTTAACTATAATAAACTTAAACAAATATTTTCACATATTTATTTATTTATGAATATTTAAAAATTTTTTAGTTTACATTTTCATGAAAAAAAAAAAAATCAAACCTCCCTTTTTTTTTTAATTTTTTTTTTTAATATCGTCAATTAATTACTAGCTAAAAATTAAAATCATAATTAAGAGCTCAAAACTAAGTATGTTTTTAACATGTACATTTAAATACTTTAAAAGCTTTTTAAGATCTAACGACTGCCAACGCGAAATGGGTAGTTTTGGGTCCCATCCGCTAGGTGGCTTACCGTTAGAACTGAGCTCTCAGCAAAGTAACAAGCTCTGGATATATAACCCACCAAATTTTGTTACTCTGGCCAAGCGACTGAAAGTAGTTTCAATAATTTTTGAATGATTTGACTAGTCTGAGAGCTGTTCTTACCAATTTTGGTCGAATTATTTACAAAAAAAATTAAAAACATAAAATTTGTCTACCTCAAATTCATAGGTATTTTTAATCAAATTACTCAAACTTGAGGTTCTCGCTTAAACATTTTAAATTCAAATCGGTCATTTGGAACCTTGTCATTACTTTGTAGCAACTTTGAAGGAACGTTTTACCATAAGATTCTAGAAACGTTGCCCGAACAATTTGTGGTCACCTTTTGAAAAAATATGGTTGAAAAACTTCGTTGCCATAACGTTGATTGAAGGTTTTCTTTGAAACTAATAACGGAGATCTACACGATTATCACAACGTTTCTAAAACCGTTCAGCAACCTATCAACCAAAGGTTGCAGTGGTTTCTGTGCAACGTTGCCAGAACGTTCTGAAAACTTTTTGTGCTATCTGGGTTTTGGGCCCTAAAGGCCTCAAGTCAATTTTTTTTAATCGAAACCCCTATTTTTTACCTCGGATTCGGAAGGAGCGGAAAATTTTACGTTCTCATAGTAGTTTAAAAAAAATTTTCTGGTCTTATCCAGACCCTAGAAAAGGGGCTTAAATGTCTATTATCTTTTTATCTTGAATAACTCAGAGAAAAAGTTTTTTTTTATTATCAATTACAGAAGAAAATATTTTTGAAGCAAAATTTTCCATCGGAAGGGCGAGATATATTTGGGCGCAGGCCTTTATCTTAAGACCTAAGAGTGTCAAGTCCAATTTTTTAAATAGAACCCCCTACTTTCGACCACAGATTAGCAAAGAGTGGAAAATTTTGCTTTTTGTCTTTTCATGGCCTTTTGAAGGACTCATCATCATCTTCATCATCATTAGCAACCTCGCTTGTAGGTAAAGACCCATTACGAGCAGGGTATTAACCACGTATGTATGAGGGACCCACGTCACCTACTCTAAGTATTTTATACAGTTTTCTCTGCTTACCTTTTTCATGCTCTTTAACGTGGTTTCTGATCAATTCTTGTTTTCGTGTTTCTACTATAATAACCCCCTTAAAAAACCCCAACTTGAGCAAATTTCTCGAGCGATGCTTGCATTTTGGTTTTCGGGGACTCAGTCGACCCTGCTAACCAAAAGCGCATCGGGATACTCAAGCTTAAATTGGTTAAGTAGTCAACCTGAGACACTTTTTCCGGTCGGGCATCGGTCGACTTTATCCCTCCGACTCAGACTCGTGGCAAGTCAATGTTTTTGGAGAAAATTTAGTCGGCCTTTGGATGTCCGAGTTGGAATAAGTGATATAGGACATCCCACCTCACCTAAGCTACAGTGAATTCAATCCCGACAATTTTAAGTGTGAAAATTACTGTGACCTGGGCTCGAACCCACGACCTTAGTATTGGGAGACGCGAGCTCTATGCCCGGAGCGACCGCGGCTCTTACTAAATTTAAGTTAAAACGGAAATAATGAATAATATTTTTAATTAAATAAAAAATTGAGAGTAAATCTCTCTATTTTTCACATTCTATACCACACTGTAGCTAATTTTCATTTTTTTCATTTTTAATTTATAATAACTAAGAAATGGAAAAAGAAATAGAAAAACAATTTTTTAATTTTAAATTTCAGTTAGTATACACTGTGTCTCATAAGGGTCTGTCCGTATTTGACGGGTGTTACATCGCACACAGTTTTTCAAATATTTAAGAACATAGAATACTAAAAAAAAAAAAAAAATTGATACTTAAGGGAAGTACTTTTTTTTTAGAAAATTTTCATATCATTCAAAAATTTTTCACATCTTTCATTTTTCTAAAAATTTAATGCAAAGTCCGTTCTGGGCGTTACTGAAAACAGAAGTGGTTCTGATGTTACCGGTAAGAATACAAGAACTCAGCGAATTATGAAATGATGCAGTTCTGAAAAAAATTCATGTTAAAGTTAAGTCTTGAAACTTTTACGCTCATATAAAAGTTTTTGTATTTTTCATTTTTTTTACTTAATAAAAATTTATCTTTATGTTCCGGGTGTTACACGAATTTGTTTCGGGTGTTACGCGTACGAATAAATTTCTTGTAGAACACTGAAAAAATGATTTCTGATACATATTTGATACTATTAAATTAAAAATCATCTATTGAAAAACTCTGAAGCAGTTTATTTAAGAAAAAATATTTTTTGAAGATTTTACATTTTTAACGGGTGTATAATATAAACATTGTTGTATAATACTACTTAAATTAAAATCTTTGATAATATAAGATCTAATAGTCAAATTGATCACCATGAATATATTTTTTAATATTTTATCTCATTTAATTCAACGGAATCTTTTTTTAAAAGTAATTTTTTCATTTTTCGTCTTTTTTATCTCTGATTCTTTCTTTATAGTCTGGACGCCGCGCCGTAGGGGTTTTCGTGACCCGATAGCGGTCAGCGATCCACCCAGGATTAAAAGATGTATTTTGACCTCCTAATGAAGAATTTCGAGGGTGGACGGAAAAATTTGTTTACAATTATTTAAACAAATAACAAAGTAAAAAAGTCATTTTTTCGATGAAAAAATTTTTTTTTTATATTTTTCAGCTAAAAATAAGTTGAAAATGTAAGCGGACTTTTATTTGTAAAGTCAATAGTTTTCGAGAAAAAAATCATCAAAGTTTTAAAAAACCGTGCATCTGTAGAAAATCAGTCGAGCCTACCATGGCGGCCGGAGTATAAGTTTTTTAAAACTTTGATGATTTTTTCTCGAAAACTGTTGACTTTACGAAAAAAAGTCCACGTACATTTTCGACTTATTTTTAGCTGAAAAATATTAAAAAAAATTTTTTTCATCGAAAACATGATTCCAAAAGATTGAACGGAGGCAAAAAGACCAATGCTCTAAAATACGTTTAAAAGTGAAAAAAAAAAAAAAAAGATATCTGTATTGTTTCTTTTTAATGCTTTAGTAATATTATACTTTTTTCTGCTTAAATAATGTATTAATTCTGAAAGATTCAAGTGCAGTTTAACAGCGACGTCCGTGATGTGTAACACCCGGAACGCATTTTTTCGGAAAGAGGAGTCTCAAAAATTTTTTCTACAGTAGGGGGGATTAGTTATCTTAAGATAGCTTTGTAAACAAGAAGCTGAGTAAAAATATTAAAAACTCAAGTCACTATACAAACAATACCTTTTTTTAGCGTTCCGGGTGTTACAGAGAAATAAGAATCTTTACCACAGCACAAAATTTTCTGTAATTACCGAAACAAATTGAAACTTTGCTGAGAGCTCAATCACACTGCATTCTAAAAAGTGAAACATAACTTATAAATCTTTGTTGATATCGAACGATTTACAGTGCTACCAACTTTGCACTAGAATCACACAAGTCAGGCCGGTGGTGTTCATAGATTCATCAACTGGCTAAAAAAATTGAAATTAAAAAAAAAGTGGTAGAACCAGTATAGTTCCAGAAACTGCATATAATTTCTGACCAGAAAAAATGGTTTATATATTTTTTTTTCATAATTAAATTTTTTACTCTGAGGTTCGTTTTTATACGGACAGACCCATAACCATTTAAATAATTCACTTAAGGGTCATTCCATGTTGCGGGTGGGACTGGTTGTACAACTTTCGAGAGAATTTTAATAATCTTAAAAGAGTTAAATATGAAATATAATAGATCAAAAATTAAGTGCTTAGTTCAAAGAAAATTTTCGTATTTTCCTTTTTCAGTTATGTTATTTTTTTAAAAAGTTGTTAAAAGAAATGTAGCCATTGCAGGTGGGACACGAAATGGAAGTGGATTTCATTTTTCATGTAAATTTATGGGAACTTAATAAATATACAAGCAGAAGACATTTAGAAAAAATATAAATTGGAGCTAACACTTTAAACTATAAGGTCTCTTGGTTGTTTTTGTTAAACATGAAAGTAGCTCCAAGAAAAAAGTCAAAATCACCGTTGCGGTTGGAATAAGGTTTTGTTGTGGGTGGGACACGTAAAAATTGGTCATTTTGAAGGCTAAATTTTTCCATTTAATACAAATGAAAATTTTTCTTTATTGTTGATAACGTGTTGTATCACTCCTCAACTGCTGATTTCATGCAAAAATTACAACCAAAAAGTTTAATTTATACCTTTTTTTAAATCTTTTTGACATTATGTTTTTACCTAAAAATGTTGTCTGCTAACCTCAAAAAACCGAAAAAGTTAAAATTTAAAGAGTCAAATGCCTTTTTCAGTATAATTTTTGGATCAAATCATAGCTGGCACTCTTATCTTATGTTTACAACTGTTAATTACTACAAATTTTGAAGAATAAAAAAGATTCCGATAAAAAATGATTTTTAGCCTGGTTTAAGTTACGCTGGAATGACCCTTAACTAATCAAATTTAATTTATAATGATATAATAATCTTGATTATTAGGATAGGAATTTGACAATAACATAAACTGTTTGGTTGCTCTGCAAACAAAGTTTTTAAGATTTATTATTTACACTATTTACAATTTTTACAATATCATCCTACCTGTAAACAAAGAAACGACAATTAAAGTTTATTATTCACTATTGTCAATTCCTAATTTACACTAATACTATTTCTTTCAATAATTAGTGATAGCACATGTTTTTATAATTTTCACTATTCTGCTGTCTCTCTCTCTCTCTTATGGTAAAGCCCTCTCTATCGGTCCAGACGGGATCTACCTTAGCCACGGTCGTAAGAGCGTGGGAAATTTAAATTAGGGAATATATTACCCTTACAATGATTTAAACAAATTACCATCCAAGGATCGGTTTCAAATTAGTTGGCTCTCTTTAGCTAGGAGTAAGTACACTAAATTAAACATCTCGAAAGCTTAGCTTATATAGAGAACATTATTTCACCTATAACAATCATTCCGATTATGTTGACAAATCTAAAACTTTTGAAAACATATATAATTTTCTTGGGTTGTTATTGATGATAAACCTAAAGAAATTCAATTAAATAATAAATTGAGAGTAAATCTCTCTATTTCTCAAATTTACCTTACTGTGGCTAATTTTCATTTATTTTTATTTTTAATTTTAAATTTCATTAGTACACACTGTGTCTCATTACCATTTAAATAATTCACTTAAGGTATTTTACCCATGATAGTGGTTCTCAAACTAACCTACAAATATTTATAGCATTTTATTGCTATTCACTAATAAAACCAGGATCTCTACTTTAAAATAGTATCGAGATCTATTGTCACGGTCAGTGAAAATAGTCGTCCACACGATCGAGATTTTTCGTGTGGACGCGGGCCAGCAGCCGACGATCAGCGGCTGGCGGACCATTCCGGAACGGACCGACCGTTAGCGGTCGGACCGGGTGGAATAGGACGAAAGCGCGCCAGTCAGCTTTAGAACGCTAGGCTAGACCTCTGTCTTTCTCGTTTTTCTTGTTTTCAATAACCGGGAAAAGAAAAAGATTGTAATCACGATTCGCGTGGAGTTTGTTGTGTGTGGCACGACTCGCGAAGTCGTGTAGAGTGTATCTGGTGCAAAAGTGCGTAATTGCAGTTGCAGACGACTACCCCTTTGCTTCCTGGAGATCTCCACCTGCGCTTCGTCTAGGTTTGTACCCCCCGCGAGCGAGAGTGAAGTAAGTGAAGGAGTACCGTATGATTGGGGAGAGAATCTGTGGATTTTTCGCTCCCAGCAAGGGCGAGCAGTCCAAAACCAGACACAAGTCTGAAGGCGATAGAAGGGCCAGGAGCTCATCACGAAAGCCAAGCATGAGTGAAGACAAAAGAAAGAAGAGTGACAGGCCACTACCACCTCGCTGTTACTTCTGTAAGGAAGAAGGGTACATTAGACTCAAATGCCCAAAACGCCAGGGAAACGAAGTGCCGGCGGAGTAGAGGTTAACTATTCCGCCGACGCCTCTTCCCAGTTATCACTCGGAGATGACGCTCAGGCTTGTTCAGTGGATCCTAAGGATACTGAATAAGCGACAGGTCAAAACAATTCGGTTGCAGCAGACTTAGATGTGGAAACCGGATGGTGGTTACCAGTGAATATAGGTGATTTCCGCATCAGAGCGTTGTATGACCCCGGGGCATCAGTGGTGGGGCCATGCGCTATCCAAATTGCAGCTGCGTGCAATCAAAAAATCGAGATTTATGCTGGAAAAGGTGCAAGGGTAGATGACGGGCGTAGATGTCCTATCGCCGGATACGTCACGTTACCTTTTGAGGTCGCTGGAGTAAAACGCGATCTCAAGATAGCCATCATGACCAATCTTGATGCTGATTGCTATTTAGGAGCTAACTTCATCCGAAATTTTAAGGCAGTTCTTGACCCCACTACAGACGAGTTAGAGGTCAGAATTGCAGGAAAGAAGGTCAACCTAGAGGTCGCCAGTGTCCAGGCGACCAAGCTGACATCGTTAGCCTCGATAGCTTTGGCTGACGTACCAGCAGAAGACCTTGAGAGACTCAAGCAGATGCTTGATAGAGTTCTTCCAGGCGCGGACGAACCTTTGGGTTGCACCTCGTGGATCGAGTATGAGATCGACGTAGGAGACGCAAGACCGATAAAACAAAGGTACTACCCAGTTTCACCGGTAGTGAAGCTAGAGATGTGGGACCAGGTGCAAGAAATGCTGGATAAGGGTATTATTGAGCCTGCACCCAGGTCCGGATGGGCATCACCCGTGGTCATGGTCAAGGAGGAAGACGGGTCAAGGCGGTTTTGCATCGACTTCTGCAAGGTCAATGTGGTCACCAGGTTGGTAGACGCATACCCGATCCCGTACATTGACGACGTCTTGAGCAAGTTGAAAAAGGCTCGATACATCACGACTCTGGATTTAAAATCGGCTTACCATCAAGTACCGTTAAAACCAGAGTCGAGGCCAGTAATGTCGTTTACCGTGCCAGACATGGGCACATTTCAGTTCAAACGAATGCCGTTTGGCCTGAGTTACGCAGGAATGACTTTCCAGCGTTTGGTCGAGATGATCATCAGGGAGTTTGGCGAGTACGCTTACGCCTACCTCGATGACATCATCATAGTGACTGAGGATTTTGAGATGCATCTCAGAATTCTTGAGGGAATCCTGGCAAGAATTAGAAAGGCAGGCCTGACGATTAATCGGGACAAGTGTAAGTTTTGCCAGTCAGAGGCAAAATACTTGGGCGTCATCGTAAGCCGTGACGGAATTAGACCCTGTCCCGAAATGGTCGAAACAAGAAGTTAAAGCGGTTCCTCGGAATGGCATCGTGGTACCGAAAATTTATTAATAACTTTTCCGTGGTTGCAGAACCACTTACGAGGCTCACCAGCACTAGAGTGTGTTTCAAATGGGATGACGAGCAACTAGAAGCATTCGAGAGAATACTAGTGTTACTCGCGTCAGCTCCGGTCCTGGCGAGATCGGATTTTACAGTGCCATTCACGATTCAGACTGACGCCTCCGATACTGGGATCGGCGGCTGTTTGACTCAGATCATTGACGGTCAGGAACGAGTCATTGAATATTTCAGCAAAGTTCTGAATCCGGCACAGAGAAACTATACGGTCACTGAGCGTGAGTGTTTAGCTGTTGTTGAAGCTATCAGGAAGTTTAGGTGTTACGTTGAGGGTTTTAAATTTCACATAATCACCAATCACAACTCCCTAAGATGGCTGTACAAAATGACTAACGCTACAGGCAGGTTAGCGAGATGGTCTCTGGACTACAGAGCTACGATTTTACGACAGAGTATCGTAAAGGCTCATTAAACGTAGTTCCAGACGCCTTGTCACGAATGTACGAGGAGGATGATCCAACTACCATTTTGGCAATGAGCTATCCGGTAGGAGAGCTGGACAACTGATACCTGAACAAGATGAAGGTAGTTCAGAGGAACCCTGGGAAGTTCTTGAGATGGAAGGTCGTGAACGACAGACTCTATTATTATAAGTCTGACGACATTATCGAAGAAACAGTTGGAGACGACGACGCTTGGAAGCTGGTCATACCTATGTATCTACGGGAATCCGTGATACATGAAAAACACGATGAGCCAATGGTGGGTCACTTGGGCCGTGACAAGACACTCAAAAGAGTGTCCCAAGAGTATTTCTGGCCTGGCATGTACAAGGATATCGAGGCATACGTGAAATCATGCCAGATTTGCAAGATGCAAAAGGTCGAACAACGTCTGCCCGGTGGATTAAAGGGTAGACGAGTCATTGAAAGACCATGGCAAGCAGTTTCGGGTGATATACTTGGTACTTACACCCGAAGCAAAAACGGCAATAAATACGATTTGGTCTTGACGGATCTGTTCACAAGGTGGGCAGAAGTGACACCTTTAAGACGAGCAGACGGCGAGTCCATTTGGAATCACATCTGTCTCGATGTGATCCTAAGATGGGGCCAGCCAGAACTGTTCCTTTCGGACCAGGGGTCCGAGTTCAAAAACCATGCTATCGACGACAAATTGTACGAACTTGGCGTAAAGCATGAGAACTCGTACACTCACAATCCGAAATCGAACGGTAGAGTCGAGAGGCTCAACAGAACATTGAAGACAATGATTCGATGTTTCGTAGCCGAAAGGCAGCAGACGTGGGATGCATAATCAGCTCCTCCTGGAGCTGGTTTGTGCGTACAACCGGGCAGTACATTCCGCGACGAAGATTAGTCCGGCCATGTTGAACATGATGCGCCAGCCGAATGATTGCAGCACGATCAGCAAGAACTTTACAGAAGAAGCCGTGAGAAGACACCAGAAAATGGCGCTCAAAGAATGGCAAACCCGAAAAACTCCGAGAATTGGCCAAAGAAAATGCTCGAGAGCATCAGGATCAAGCTGCGGCACACTACAGCAGGAAACACCGAAAAGTAGTGTTCCAACCAGGTGATATGGTCTGGAGAAAAAATAAAGTTCTCTGGAGTAAGGCCAAGGGCTTCACTGCCAGCCTGGCAGCAAAGTACGCTGGTCCTTTCGTGGTCGTGGAATGGTTGGGTTCCAACACCTACGCAATCCAAGACCGGGACGGAAACGACCAGAGGCCAGTAGTGGTCCAACAACTAAAAAGGGACATCCGGTGAGACAACGAAGAGTCTTCAAGCGACGAGAGTCTACCGCCGAGGGATGCGAGCGGAAACCCTGACGCTAGCGAGCGTCAGGTAATTGTAGAAAATGTATCGGAGACCAGCGGGTCTTCGGCTGAAGCCTCCGCGCCTAGGTTAAAAACCGCAAGCGAGGCCGATCGTCCGAGCGAGAATGTAAACGATCAGGCTCGAACAACAACGTCGATTCCCGCGAAAAGGGGTAGAGGGAGACCCCCGGCATCGAAGAATAGGGTAACGATTCGTGCGGGAACACCGTCGCCACGTCGAACCCGTGCGAATTGAATATATTTGTTTCCATTTTTCTGTCTTGTTGATCCATTTTTCCTTTTTCCTTGTATTTTCCAGATGGCAGAGAAGAAAATGGAGGAGCAGAGGCTGGCCCTGTTGCCATCCCCAAGAGCCGGCACAGGGGTGTTCAAGTTTGGAGTCTGGGCGAGCCTGGCGGCAAATCCTCGCCAGATTCTGGAGAGGCTTCTGCACGTTTCTGGGGTCCTGGCGAGAACAGGACTCCCAGAAATGTTTGACTATGTTTTCGACCGGCTACACCGGTCGTCAGAGGCCGAAGCCGTCGTAAGAGTCTCCACCTCAACTCAAACCCGATTGGCCTACGGGCTGCCAATCTCCCCACCCAAATCCTGGGGAGAGGCATGCGAGACCCTAGACGTCGTGTGCCAGCAGCTGGACGAACAGCTGGCAGTGGAGTAGGAGGCCATTCACCTGTTTCAGGCCTACAAGGCGTCGAAGGGCCAAGAACCATGTTGGGTCCACGAGGACTACTCCTCGTAGATTGAAGAGAGAAGGAAGAGCTCCGACTCCTGGACAAACATCGTCAAGGAGTCGAGCAAAAGAAGAAGGCCGCGAGGAAAGCTGAGGAAGAGGTGGCCCGAATCAGGGAGGCCTTGAAGAAGGCCAAGGAGGCCGAGAACTCAGCCATGAGACCGCTGGTCATGGCCAAATCCAAGGCACTATTTGCTTCTGGCCAAGCAAACAAGAACATGGCCAGAAACTACTATCAGGCCAAGTTCGGAGTCAACTGCCGGATTTGTAGCTGGCCAAATGTGGAGGACCCCACAAAGTATTCTTACATTGAAGAATACCAAGACTTCCTCCGATTGCGGAGGAAGTGAGAGTACTGAAGTTTTGTGGTAAGGCCAAGCCACATCCTGTATGGTAAAATAAAAGTTGGTCAAATAACCATCCTACTTCTTGTTCTTTTTCACCAACCTTGAATCCTCCGACATCCTCATGCGGGCAGGTTGCGTCCGGGATTATCGATACAACGCGTTACGTTGCATCTAGGGAGGGGGTTGTCACGGTTGGTAAACATAGTCGTCCACACGATCGAGATTTTTCGTGTGGACGCGGGCCAGCAGCCGACGATCAGCGGCTGGCGGACCATTCCGGAACGGACCGACCGTTAGCGGTCGGACCGGGTGGAATAGGGCGAAAGCGCGCCAGTCAGCTTTAGAACGCTAGGCTAGACACTCCGTCTTTCTCGTTTTTCTTGTTTTCGATAACCGGGAAAAGAAAAAGATTGTAATCGCGATTCGCGTTGTTGTGTGTGGAACGACTCGCGAAGTCGTGTGGAGTGTATCTGGTGCGAAAGTGCATCATTGCAGTCACCCCTTTGCTTCCTGGAGATCTCCACCTGCGCTTCGTCAAGGGTTGTACCCCCCGCAAGCGAGAGTGAAGTGAGTGAAGGAGTACCGTATGATACGGGAGAGAATCTGTGGATTTTTCTCTCCCAGTCTGGGTTTATTTCCAGAAGTTTCTACGTGTGAATCCTCGGTAGAACTCACACGTACAAGCTTGCGAGCCAGCGCACGTAGTCGCTTGGCAGAGTGTTTTGTTTGCGTTTTGACTTTCTTTGTTCGGCCCCCTGCGCGATCGGCTGAACTTTAAATTTTAAATTCGAGGATCGCGACAATTGATTTTGTAATATTCTTTTTTTGTTATCCTTTTTTTTGTTTATAAATTAGTGATTAAAATTAATTGTTCTTCGAGATTTGTTATTGAGAACGAATCTTTTCCTCCACTTGACATTTTCTCGTTTAGGATAATTTTTCCTGGAAAGTTTTATTTTCTTTGTTTACTTCTCGGCTTCGGGAATCACCCTGCCCACTGCCGGCATTTGAGAGCTAGTTCGCGTACGCGTCTCCCCAAGCATGTCTTGATATTTATTTGAAGGTACGAAGACAGCAACGGGAGTACTCAGGAGAGAGTACTCCGATGATTTGATTGTATCCGGCTATCGGTCCGACAACGAGGTTTCTCAACGTTGTTTTTCCCCGGACGAGCACCGTAACACATTGTATGATTTATTAAAATCAACTGTCTATCACAAATATATATTCAAAATAAAAAAGTTAGAAAAGTTTAAGTATTGAAACTCAGTTATTTTTGGCTTATTTTTCAGAGTAATCTCTATTTTTCTCAAAAGTTAGCATCGCTTGCCCTATTTTTAAAATTTGCAAGTTGTTTCTCATAATTCAAAGTATAACATATTGTTTTTTTAGACCTTCATAAGTATTATTCACTTTACAGTCTTCAAAAATCTTAAGTCGTTCCGCATTTTCCCTGTAATCGTGAAAAAGTGCCTTGTTTGAACATCAATATCTCGAAAATTAGCACCACTTTCTATGTTTTTTTTTGCAGAATTTGATTTAACAAGTCATAAAGAATGTAAATCCACCAAATTTATAAAAATTTGAGACTTTTGGTATTATGGCTGAACTACCTTAACTAATCACATTTAATTTATAATAATCTAACCACTAGCCACACTCCGGCTCATGATACGCAGCAGTCATGTTGAGACTTTACACTGATGATAGAGTGATTAACACTGATTCAATTCGCATGTCCAAGGCCGTCAGAGAGCGCTCTATAAGTTATACCAAAATCCTATCTCTTGCACGAGTGTGAGAGAGACAGTTGCTGCAAGTTATACCAAATTTCACGTATAATTTGTACATCTATGGCTATTCCTTGGATGTCCGAAAAGGAAAATAGAAAGAAAGATTTTTAAAGGAAGAATTGGCTTTATGGACTGTACGTAACTTGGACAATTTTGGGTGAAGAATTAATTCCTGTTGATGGGTTTGGGATTTGTTGACACCTTGTAAGATTGTCTTTTTAGGTGACATAAACTCTGGATATTGTGAGTGTTTTAAGGATGGATAGTCGACGATAACAATTTTGATTGGGGAGTGAACTTTAAACTTAGATTTAAATTTTTTAAAGTTTTGACTTTTAACCTTTGATTTATATTTCTGACTGATATTTATTACACAGAGATATGTTAATATTTGGAATGTTTTGAGCTGCGAGTGACTTTCAAATTTTTGACTGAGATTGAAGTAGGAGCTAGGAATTTTTGATTTAGTTAATATCAGCGCATAGTGAGATGATGCACAAGTAGTGTAGGAATGAAGAGTCATAGAGCTAAAATTGTTTTTTAGTGAGAGAGCAATTATAGGGAAGGATGAATTGATCTGAATGAAAGAAATTGAGAGAGGAAATTGAAGTTAAATAAATTTTGATGTAACACAGAAAGATTTGAAATTTTTTTGAGAGCACGGATGAATTTAATTATAGATTTGTAACTTCGCTTTTTAAAGCCAGGTTTTGAGGTGTACGCATGATTTTTTGAATATTTTGTTTTTGATTTTTTTATCTAATTTAAGTTTTGTTTAATCGTTTCATTTTTAATTTTTAATTTAATTTAATTTTTATTTGATTGTTTTGTTTTAAAAATCTTTTTAATTCAATTTTTTATTGAATTTTGGCATGCGAGTGAAATTTTTTAATCCATCCAGAGCGGGTTAGGATGATAAAAACTTAGGTATTGGTTTTTGGAAGTACGATGGTTTGGAAAATTTATAACAATCTTTCATAGATGGAAATTTTGATTAAATTTTTGGATTGAATGAATTGCCAGATTTATACTGCAAGATAGGGAAGTAGATGTTAACTCGCTAAATATTATAAATGTAGAGAACGAAATTTTTCAGTAACTTATGTAGTATTATAGATCTTGTAGGAAAGTAAATTTATATTTTGGTGTTGGAAATCATTCTGTATGATGTATGGAAGCTGAATGCCAAATTATTTGAGTATTAAATTCATTATAGATATTTTTTTCAAGTTACTATGCTATAGAGAAGTGAAATGCCAGTGAATGATTTATGGACAGTTTTTTTAATCTAATAATCTGAGAGAGATATTTGTTTTGACTGACTGTTATTTAAATAATTCTTCTATTTTTATTAATTTTGGAGGGAGAGAAAGCTGAAGCTAAATGGTGGATGCTTATGGAGACAGTTTGGCAAACAATTTTGGATGGGTAATTTTATTGTTTTCGGAACATGATAAAGATAAGTTTGATATGGATGAATTTAGATGTATAATTTAGAATTTAGATATAGTTAGATATAGAAAAATTTTGATATAGACAGGTTATTGAAGATGGTTTTCTTCGGTGGATTAAGAATTTCATCTCTGATTCAAATTTTTAATTTTTTAAAGTTTGGTGTGAAAATTTGATAGATGAGCAATTTTTCGGTAAAATTGATCGATTCAGACTTGTAGGAAGGATTTGAAGTGAAGATATTTACACGTTGAAAGAGCTCCTATGGCAATCTCAGGCGGAAGAAGATAAGTTAATAATTATGGAGTTTGGAGGGAGCACTTAGACTGGCGAATATAACTTCCGCCAGAGCTTGGGAGAGAGAGTGAGGAGCTCATTATAGAGAATAATAGAGAATAGTTATTGACATAACGTAGTGAGATGAAAAATATTTTTAATAACTAAAATTGAAAGCTGAAACAATTTATATATGATTAAGATGAATTAAGATAGGGAGAGATTGTAATATAAAACTATTGAGTAATAGATCCAGAGAATATTGCATACAATGATAGTGAGAAAAAAATACATTTATAGATTTAAGAACATTTTTATAAGCTGAAGTAAATTTATGGAAAGAAAGCAAATTTGAGACTTAGAAAATCTAGAAACCGAGATTTGGAAAAGTAGTGAAATAATAAAGAAACTTAGAATGTAAATCGACTGATTGATACTGTCAAAAGACTTCACAGAGTAGAGTGACCCAGTTGACAGTTACTGTGAAGCAATTCTGCTTGCAGAGAGAGAAGATTAATTTAACGCAGTCCAAATGAAATCAGTACACGGGAAATTTAGCAGGACGCCTAGCGTCCAATTTAAAAGGAGTGGAACTGACAAACGAACGGGGATACAACATCCCAAGTTAGAGCTGATGCGCCTCAATACACTACGAAACGTCGGACATTTGTTTTTAAGTTTACGCCAAAAATACAAAGATTTGAGCTTATCTTACTCTAGCATCAAATTATCACGTTAGATTTTAAAATTACTACCTCTTAAGAAGATTGAAAACTCAAAATTATTTAATAAATTAAAATTATATCATAGCTATTTCAAAAAATAAATGCCAAAACGTTCCGCTGCACACTAGAAACTATTGGGGCGTATTAGTCCTAAGTTGGTTTGGTGTTGTCCCTTTTCGATTGGGACTGAAACTTCTTACACATTGGACAGGGGGTGCCCTGCTAAATTTCCTGTGTACATAAGTAGATGTTACATGTAAAAATAATTTAAAATGAATGTATGATGAAGATAGTCAATAAATAACGAGTAAGAAAAATCAGTAAAACGTTATGAAATTTAAAGTTATCATTGGAGTGATAAACTAAATTTAGATATATGAGTGAGAGCTTAATTGAAGTAAAGACACATGTAAAAGATTGTGAATTGAGAAGTATTTGCAAGTTTTGAACAAGTCTTGGAAGATTTGATCTTGACTGGAAGACTTATGAAGTTTGGAATATAGCTAGTGCTAAGTTAATTTATAGGAAGAGAAGGTTTTCAATTGGTGTCACTGCTGGAATGATTGGGAATTTATAATAACGAAAATAAATTCTTAAACTAGAAGTATTGTTCAATTTTATTATCTGATAGCGTCAATACCATTTCGGGCCACTCATGTGCCCTTGTATACAAAAACTCATTTATTCATCAAACATCACGGCCCACCTGAACCGTCAAAAAAAAAAAAGTCATCTCCCTTCATATCTGAAAGACAATTCTGATTCTTTATAGTTTTCTGAAGAAGAAAACGCCAAAATGAAAATCGTACGAGGTGCCGTTTTCTTTTGCGGCCTTAAATACTAAACGCTATTCATAAGATAATTTAGTCTTTATTTATCAATTAAAAGTTAATTATAAATTTCTGGGGTGTTTTTAATTAAGCCTCTTTTCATTATATAAATTTTTTTTTATTAAGTACGCTTATTTAACCAATTTTTAACGCTTACCCTGAGTCGGTATAATATATATATGATTTTTTTTTAATTTGACAGCATTTCAAAAAATTTTTTAGCTTCTTTTTTGGTGCTTTTTATAATTTTTAAGGTATACGTTGAAATAAAATAATACTTAATACCAAACTAGAAGAATTTTTTTTCCA
Source organism: Encarsia formosa (assembly GCA_038277355.1). Classification (NCBI taxonomy): domain Eukaryota; kingdom Metazoa; phylum Arthropoda; class Insecta; order Hymenoptera; family Aphelinidae; genus Encarsia; species Encarsia formosa. The sequence continues at coordinate 47,403,692 of CM076186.1, read as the reverse complement.
TAGCAGAAAATATTAACATCGAACAAGTCAAACTTACTTTTATAAATTTAAAATATTTAAAATACATTTTTAATCAGTTCCAAATATATAAAAACTTTTTTGTTACATCTTTTTGAATCTTTTATTTTAATCAATATACCCTCTGAAATGCATTTGTTAGCCCGCAATCGTAAAAACAAGTTTGAACCAGCTCCATCAGGCATGAAAACGAATTTATCCTTCATCACAACCAAGCTAACATCTTTTCAAGCTCTCACTTAACTTCTTACTGAAGTTCCAGATATAATATACGTCTTTTGAAATTTAAACACTTAAGGATGTTTGGTTCTTTCGAAAAAATGCAGCCGTTTTGTCAATTTTGATCGGATCGATTTATGATTAATATCAAAATAATCATTGAATTTTTGCCTTTTTTTGTTCGATTTAGTTTTTTTTTAAATCAAATTTTTTTTTTAAAATACTTTAACCCAAACTCTTATGGAAATCAAGCAATTTTTTTCTTTGATCGTTTGTCACTCTTCCAAAAATACAGAGATCATTAAAAGAATTATTGGGATTTGTAGATTTCAGCTCGAAGAAGATTTTAAGATTTTTTTTATAATACCTTTCCGACCATTTGAAAAAGATAACAAAGAAAAACAAGCGCGCAGCGTTTAAATTCAATGCACGACTGAACAAGAAATGCTCTAACTTTTTTTCTACTGCATAATTTGATCTAAAAATTTGTACACAATGTCTTTAGGTCTTAATTTTTAATGTGAGATTAAAAAAGTTAACGTTTTTAAACTTTTGTCGAAGAGTTTTCTAAATTGAAAATTAGGTTATGTTTTCGTGATTTTTCCTAATTTTTTAAAATATTCTTCAATAATAAAATTAATACTACATGAAAGAAGAGACTTTCAACTTTGTTGTGTAAAATTTTCATAATGATTCTTTCATTACGGTCAAAGTACTGATGAGTTGAAAATAAAATCGTCTAGTCGGGTGCTGCGGTGCCCGTCCCCTCCCCTCTTTTCCCCTCACGAAAGTACCAAACATCCTTAAAAATGTCTCTTGTACAATTATATTTATGTTAGAATATGGGTGACTCGATTATATGCTTTTTTATCATCTAAACCTTTGGTAAATTCCAGTAAACAATAGTTCAACATTTCGAAAATCTTTGAGACTGTTGGGCCGATATACATATAATTTCATTACGCCAAAAAAGACTCTCTGAAAGGCATTTGTTAGCCCGCAATCGTAAAAGCAAGTTTGAACCAGCTCTGCCTTGCATGAAAACGAATTTATCATTCATCACAACCAAGCTCACATTTTTTTAAGCTCTCACTTAACTTCTCTCTAAAGAATCACTGATTGCATACATTTTTTCAGTTTTTTGACGACACAGAAAACAAATCTTATATGGGTGGCGGTTAAAAATGTTTCCACTTTGGGAGGAAAAAAAAAAAAAAAAGTATTCCTATGAAGTTTATTTGAGCGGGATCTGTTTAAGTATGTTCTAAAAGAAGTAGAAAAATTAGTGGGCGTGAAAAATATTAATTTTAACAGTAGGCAACACGCCTTACAGGAGCATAAAAGTCTGACGCGAGGACAATTTTCACTGCGTAAAAATTTTTCAATGTTTTTTTTAAGCTATAATAAACACTTTTCAGTTGAAATAAACTACGTAGTATTTCTTTGGCACATATATACTAAATGTTCCTACACAAATTTTTTTCATTTAACATCAATTTCATACTTAAAAAGTAGTCTGACACGAGGACATGAGAAAAGGTACGCGTAAAGTTTTTTTGCAAATTTCAAATTTATGAATAAATAAAAAATATTCATATCAAAAATGGGTCTGTTCAATAAAGAAATAAAGAGTGAAGATATACTGAATATTTTATTCATACAAAAATATTGTTTTTAGTGTAAAAATAAGAGTTTTCTAACCTATGACGCGGGGACCGTACCGATGAAGTTTTACTTTAAATAAATTTTCTTATAACAAATTTTTTTTTTTTTTTTTTTTAAATCCCTTACTTGTTTTCTTGATACCGAAATCTTTCCAACCATGTATGATATGTTATGTTTTATCCAACTTTAGCATGTTTAATTAAGACATTAAAAAAAATTTTCAGTCAGGGGACAAAAAACTGGAAACATTCTTGACGACCACCCATATCTATTTTCGTCATGAGTTGCCTGATGATCTTTGGTAAATTTACACTCCATTTTTTAGTTTTATCTTTTTGCGTGAACTTTGGTTTCACCAAAACCACACCTTCGAAAATTTTTTAATATAAACAATATGTTTTTATTAAATATCAATTAATTTAACTAAATCTCGTAAAAAAAAACCTTACAATCCGTCGTTTTTATTTGAACAATGGTTGATAGCGAGCTTTTACTTATCACAACTTTGATCGGTAAATTTTCTTGGTCGGTATAACAGATCAGACTTATCAACCGAGCGAATTCTTTTTGAACAATTCAAAAGATTTGATAAAAAAAGAAATACACAAGTAAAAATAGACATAAGAATGTTGTTAGTAAAGCCAAAAAAATAAATTTTTTTTTTTTAACATAAGCATTTCATGTAATATTGATTTTATGTAAATTGAACAAAAATTTCATTTCATGAGAATGGTTAGAAAAAAAATTCCGTTAGAGGCACCACTGGGAAAGTCCCTCCTTGGAATGTGTGCGTGTGTCGGTGTGAGCTTCGCTGAGCAGCTGATTACAGCAACAGTCGATCACAGCGTGATCACAGCCCACACCGACACAAGCACACATTCCAAGGAGGGAGCCTTTACCAGTGGCGCCTCTAACGGAATTTTTTTTCTAACCATTCTCATATGTACTTCATCTTGTACATATGTTAATCAATAAATATCGTTCATTCATAAAAAATGAAGGTTTTAATTATTATTAGAAAAATATTGATTAAAATAAAAGATTCAAAAAGATGTAACAAAAAGGTTTTCTCCATCCGATGGTCGAAAGTACGCACCTTCTGATTCGATTTCTCAGTCGAAAGTTCAACTTTGCTGCATTGACGTTCTCTACTATGTATACCGACGCAAAACCACGATGCAGAAAGAAATCACACGTCTAACCTCATGCAGCAGCGCGTGCCGCGTGGGCTACAAAGCAAAGCAGCTGTGCTGTAGCGTTTAACTTTTTGTAGATACTTAAAGATGAAATTGATAATTTTATAGAAAGGATATATTTAGCGACCATCAAAATAAAATTTCCGCAGTATACGACGAGCAATGTATGTGTGCGTGTACGTGATGGGTGCCGATACTGATGCTTCGACTTTTGTTGCTCGTATCATCGGACCTTAAAAAAATCCAAAATGATTTTGATGCAACAAATCAAAACAAGATCTGGGGTTGATAGAAAGAAATGCGTGATAAAGAACCTGTGTCAGTTTAAATACGTGCGTGTTAAATGGTACCAATGCTGATGTTTTGATCCTGAACCCCATGCCAAAGTCGAGTAATTGAGGTTATAAGCAACACATCTAAGTCCTATCTTGGCGTTCAATTTCTTTCATATGTGCATGTGTGTGTCATAGGACTCGTAATAGGTACTTATAATTTTTACATCATGTTTTGATGGCTACTGCGCCGTCCTACAGCACTCGCTCCTCTCGTGCCGTAAATACGGCAGCAGCCATCAAACTATGAAAATAAACAAAAGCATCAGCGCTCTCTCAAGCTATGCAGAGAGAAAAACATGGCCGCGTCTATCTCGATCAGCTGAAGTTTAGTGAAACTGCTCTTTTTAATAAATTAACGTTCTTTCGACCTCAAATGGAGAAAGATGGTATGCAACTCACGGACAGATAGTTGAGCACAGCTGTACTGCGCGATTAAACGCCCTTGTATTGCAATATACTATTTTATTTTAGGATTTTCATTTTGGCGTTTTTTTCTTCAGAAAACTATGAAGAATCAGAATCATCTTTCAGATATGAAGGGACTTGACTTTTTTTTTGTCGGTTCAGGCGGGCCGTGTGGCTGCAGCAAGACAGATAGGAGAAGATTATGGTCTAGTGATTTTCCCCTTGTACAGGAAATCCGCGAGGTGTATCTACAGGTTGGCGGTTGTTAGTACCGTGTTTCGCATATTATAAGGCCAGCCTTATACTTTTTTTTTTTTTTTTGAAAATGAAGGAGGGCTTATTTTTGGCGGAGGTCTTATATTTTTTCCAATATACAAAAGGTTTCATACTTATGCCCCGTCTACACTGGCGGTTTAACCGCGTTTCGGCTTAACTTTGTTTAAAAAATTTTGCAATGTCGACATTGGAATTGAAGTTCAAGATGTAAAAATTCTAATCTTATAAATTATTTCCTATTTTTAGAGTACAAATTAATCCTTTAATCCAACGGCAACATTGAAAAATTTTTTAAACAAAGTTAAGCCGAGACGCGGTTTAACCGCCGGTGTAGACGGGGCATTACTGCGGTAGTAGATTGATTTAATAAAATGAGTACCTGAGAAAGACAAGAATCAAATGCAACTGAAATAAATTGAATTCAGCTGGATACACAACACAAGTTTTAGAAGAGCACAACAGGAAGGTTTAGACTTCAAAGTTCAAGTTCAAATGACTGTATAGACATTAGATAATTATTTTAATTAAAGCAATAGTCATTCATATTATTAAAAGTTTACTTCAGTTACACTTTTGTATACACTTATTTATTACTGAATGTAAGGTTAAAGTTTATTAAAAGCCATGCAGTCTCATTTATTTAACCCTCTCTCGACACCACCGAAACAATCGCGTCAAGCTCATCAGTGGTCCAGAATGGAAAGCCTGCACATGCGAAAACAATATTCATGCAGCTGGTCACAGTGACCATTTTCACTTAGAAGTTTGAAATTAGTTTTAGCTATTTTCAATAAAATTACTTTAAGAAAAAGTTTTTTGAGAAATGAATGATTTTCTAACTAGCAAAAATAACTTACAAATGATTTCGTAAAATGATAAAAAAAGAATGTGTGACATGAAATTTTATTTGAACTTGATCCACGTACACCGTGTCGGATGAGTTTAGAATTATTAGTTACAATGTATAGTTCCAGGTGAATATATATTCATTTCATTTGAATGAGGCCTGAACCTTGAAGAACCTGAATAAATCGATTTTTTATTTTTATCAAAGTCTTGTTCTGACAGATTTAAAGTTATGTCATTTCTTGAAAAATGCAGGCACAATCTTTTGACTGATTGCAAAACATTCCTTGAACCAAGTATATGTTCCTCCAATAGGTGTAAATATAGAAAAAGATAAAAGTTTTTGAACATTTACATAAACTTTTCAGCGTCTACATTTGTTTTCGCAATCTCAAGAAAGGTGGAACTAACTTAATAACTAATCATATACTCAATAAATATTGTGCTTAACCTTTTTTACTGGCCCTGAACAATAAAAACAAGAGTTTCACTTTTTTTTTAAATTTGATCGCTTTTTTAGAAAAAAGTAAAATTTGACATAAAAAGTTAAAGTTTGAACTTTTATGATACTTTTTCAAATTTCTCCATCATTTAAAATTTTTCAGAGTTCTTAGTCTACTTTCCAAAAATTGGATCACTTCCTTTTTTTGTTACACCCGACCGAGCTTTATTTTTCTAATTATTTCCCTCTATGCCATAATATTTAAGAATACATATTTTTACTCAGACTAATTTACTCTCAAAGTTGTACAAACGTCCGGTCACTTTATGATGACTCATTTGCAAATTGTACACAAGCACAATATAATATGCAATGTGAAAACCCTGAGGTATATCAGCAAATCCTTGAAACTCTTATTTTTATTGTTCAGGGCCAGTAAAAAAGGTTAAGCACAATATTTATTGAGCATATGATTAGTTATTAAGTTAGTTCCACATTTCTTGAGATTGCGAAAACAAATGTAGACGCTGAAAAGTTGATGCAAATGTTCAAAAACTTTTATCTTTTTATATATTTACACCTATTGGAGGTACTTATACTTGGTTCAAGGAATATTTTGCAATCAGTCAAAAGATTGTGCCTGCATTTTTCAAGAAATGACATAACTTTAAATCTGTCGGAACAAGACTTTGATAAAAATAAAAAATCGATTTATTCAGGTTCTTCAAGGTTCAGGCCTCATTCAAATGAAATGAATATATATTCACCTGGAACTGTACATTGTAACTAATAATTCTAAACTAATCCGACACGGTGTACGTGGATCGAGTTCAAATAAAATTTCATGTAACACTTTTTTTTTATCATTTTACGACATCATTTGTAAGTTATTTTTGCTAGTTAGAAAATCATTCATTTCTCAAAAAATTTTTTATGAAGGTAAAATAACGAGAGGGAATAAGCGTCTGGAGGTTTCTCAACAATTTATTTAAAGTCACGTTCGAAAAACCAAGCTAGAACACGTTAAAGGCGAAGATCAATTGGCAGACATCCTGACAAAACCATTTGATCCAAGAAACTTTTATATCCTGCGTAGTAAAATAATTGTGGAGAAATGTTGAGTTTAGTTGATTTATTTTAAATATTCGTGCCGTTCAAATACTGAATTATTTACAAAACTAAATGATCAAAAATCAATTTTTAATCAATAACAAAAAATTCCAATGGTTTGTACTTTATAGATGGTCCAGGAGGCACTGGGAAAACTTTCCATTATAAAACTTCAATTTACTATTTTATTTCGAAAAATAAAAATGTTTTATCTATGGCCTAGATGGGTACCTTCTAAATTTGTTCGAGTGAAAAGTACGAAAATCCACTCGAATCGAGTTAAAAGTGAGCCACTCTTAGCTTAGAGTGGCTCACTTTTTACTAGGCTTCGAGTGGATTTGAGCTAACCTCACTCTTACGGATTTACCGAGTATAGCTTCAATTATATTACCAAAAGGTATGAGCAGTCATAAAACTTTTAAATACCTATAATTTACATAGTAATGAAACTTCATTTAAAAAAATTAATTTGACAAAAAAAATCACGCGAATGTAACATCATCGTCTGGGATGAAGCATCTATGATTCCAAAAAAAGCATTGGAAATCGTAGATAGGACTTTACAAGACATTTGTAGAAATAAGTTACCTCTTGGAGGTAAATTAATAATTTTAGGGGAAGGTTTTAACCAAATTTTTCCAGAAGTAAAAAAAGAGAGTGAAAAAATGGTTGTAAAAGTTACTATCAAATTTAGTAAATTATAAAATAGTTTTTTTGAAAATTTAAATTGAACAAAAAATATTAAACGTAAAGATAAAAATTTTCTAAATTATTATAAAAAATTAGCAAAGGTTCTCTAAAATAATTTCAAATTCCAAAAAAATGGAAAACTAAAGATGTGTCATTCAATTTTTGGTGATATAAATGAAAATCATGAATTGAATAAAGTTATTTTAGCTCCAAGAAATGAAAACCTAAAAATGTTGAATAATAAAGTTTTATATTACCCGTACTCTAAAATGCGTATTTTACGCATTCAAAAGAGCTATTTTGAGTGTGTAAAATCGCACATTATGATTTTGCTCATGTTAATAGAGCTGCCATCTATTGATTTAAATTCAAAGCTGAGCAGCAGGCACATTTGGTTTTAGCTGCTTTTGCTTGTTGCAAGTGTCTTGCTGCGGCCTGCAGCTCATATCATTAATCGTCCGTGTATTTTACAAAATAATACTTTTTTATAAAAATTAAACGTCAAGTATAGGTAGTTATTAAGAGTTTTATTTTTTCTACTTAGTTAAAAAGAAAACGTACATAACCTCGGCCATCAAGTTGTGATGCGTGCAGCGGTGAGGCTACGTAGATTTTGCTAATCATATTTTACAAAATAATAATCAGCAGTTGAAATATATTTACTTAAATAAAAATCTGCTTATAGTTGAAAGTGTAATAATAATAGTATCAAATGTTATAAAAAGTGTTTAAACTGTAAGTTGAAGTTAACTTAGGAAAACAGTGTGTTTGATTTCAAAAATATATTTTATTTTAAAACACATTAGACTATATTACGAAGGATCAAATGTTTTTAAACACGAGAAACTACCTCAGTTTTTGGCTTGAGCACCGGCGGAGACCGCGACTTCAAAAAATTAACGTCGGGAAAAATTAGGTGTAGCTACTTATATAAACAGTAAATACAACACCGAGACAGCGGCCGGCGGCGGCAGCGTGGAGAAAGCAGACGACACTGGCAGCAGCTGTGTTTTGATGACCGAGCTTATACTTATATGAATGATTATTTTGGGATCATTTTTGTGCATCAGTTTCAACGTTAGCAATCCTAAGTAAACAAATCAAGCGACGCTAAATCGTGAAATCTTTTCTCCTTACAAGTTTACAACGCGCTGTTGTGAGTTCGAGTTCGAGGCTGTGGTGTGAAACGTACACTATAGCAAACTCATGTATATTATATAGTGTACAGCTAAAACCAAAGTACCCATGCTAGCAAGAACAACTATGACGGTCTGCTAGCAGGATCTAACCTATCAATCTAAAAATTTAAAAGTTTAGCCAAATTCTGTCAATAAATTCACACTTTTGACGCATTTTCGAGTACTTGTAATATAAAATAGTATACATAATGCGTGCGTAAACTGCACTGTTCACATACTTGTGCTATTGGCGTCGGCTTTGCCGACGCCAGCACGAGTGCGTGAATGATGCATTTTACGCACTTATTATATAATATACTATTAAATATATTGAATGGTCAATATAAAAAATATTATAGTGTAGATAAGGCTATACATAAAGGAGTTAACCAGACAGATAGCAACATGTATATTTAGATTATCCAATTGAATTTTCAAATTCTATCAATGATGGTCTACCTTCACATGAATTGAAGCTAAAAAAGAATGCTATAGTAATGTTAATACGAAATTCAAGTATTGATGATGGATTGTGTAAGGGTACAAGATTAAAAATCACGAATTGATACGAACATAACATAGAAGCAAAAATTATTTTTGGCGATAGAAGTAGGAAAATTGTGTTCATTCTGAAAATAACTTTGAGTACAAACAAAAACTCAAGTAATCCGTTTATTTAATACAGAAAACTATTTTCCTTCGTTTGAGCCTTTTCAATGGCAGTTAAAAAGTCACAAGTGCAAAGTTTTGAAGAAGTCGGCATGTATATAAAAACGGAACTTTTTTCGCATGGACAATTATATGTATCGTTATCTAGGTCTAAAAATTCAGATGAAATTTTTATTCAAAATAAGTCAAAAGACAAAGAGAAAATTGAAAATGTAGTTAGGAAAAGTATATTTAGATGAAAAACGTACAAAATTTCAAGTAAAATAATGAATAAAAAAATAAGTTAATAAAATCAGGCAGATATCCTTAATTACAAGCAGTGTTTTTAGTAAATTTGCTGACGTTTTGGGCGTCTAAGCGTCGTCTATACTCTACTTATACACAAATATTTGGCAACCTCTCGACACGAAGCTTATTGGACATAATCGTCCTTTTTAATGCAGAGTAATAATTTAAATAAAAATACTTTAGGTTTTATTTAATAATCAAACTTTAATTCAACTCAGAGTCTTTGATAAATACAAAAAGAGAAACAGTAAAAAGGTTATGCGACCGTATCACTCTGAATCTCGAAGACAAGCAACGATGCTGCTGCTGTCAACGGACTAGCAGTAGCAACAACTTCAGATTAGAGAGAGTTTTCGAATTTAAACTTCTATCAAAGCTCCTGACAACTCTCTGGCACATTTGCATCAACATGGAATCTCGGTGAAACTACTCGCAGGAAGAACTCATCATCTCTATGAGAGAATTCGACAGTTTCATGGCAAATCAACCACGAGAAAATTTGTCATCTGCTTTAAACTACATTAGTATTAGGTATAAAGACGACAATATTTTAAACTTATGTTTCTCTATTTTTAAAACTTAAACGAAAATTGCGCACCTAAAAACAAATCGTCTCTTTCTTCTAAAATGCAGAAGGTTAGACGTGTTACCATCGCACATACATAATTGCTTTAAAAACGTTCTTCTGATTAACATTAAAACAAAGAGAGCATATAATAGCCTCATTAACTTGATTGATCATAGTAAATTTCGTATTTTGAACTTGGAAATTAGAGACGTCTACGCTAAAATCACGAAACTCTTTAAATTAACCTTTGAATTAATCAGCTCACTTTCCTCACTCGTCGAAGATGATAAACTACTGACTCAGTTTGTATGATTCTGCAAATTTACGGACTATAAAAGAAAGAATAATTTGAATGTGAGAAAATCTAGAAAGTTCAACAGAATCTCTCACAAAAACACTCATGTACCTCATCCAGTCACTGACACAAACATAAACAAAGTCCGTTGGGTCATTAACCTGACCCAAGTCGAGCTACCTTCAGAGGTTAATGAAACTACTTCTTCTCAAAAAATTAAATTCCACTTCTAACTTTAATAAAAACGCGATCTTTGAAATCTTAAAATTAATTAATTCTTCCTACAATATTGATAAAAGAGATGAAGGATAAGATAATATCGCTCACCACTGACAGCATCAATAAATTCGTTAAAAAAGTTACCCATATAAACGCAACCGACTGAAAAATCGACAGGAAATTATCTATTTGTAAAGAATTTTTGAAAAATAATCGCGGCATCATGTTTACCCGCGCCAACAAAGGTGGAAACACTGTAGTAGTCAATAAAACCGAATATATTAATAAAATGCACACTGCACTCTCGGACATAAAATAATAATTTATTGAAAAAATAACTTCCCCCCCGAAGGAGGGTACAGATTACATGCGTGTGTGTCGCTAAGGTTTTTTTCCAATCAATAATCCATTCGCACTAAGTACTTAATAGCATAAAGCTCACAATGATTTTATCACATTTGAGTTGCTATAATACATATATAAATAAACATATGAAAATACAAATAAATAAAATACAATATACATAGTCATACATTTACAATGTGGTGATTGCAGTCGATGGTCAGGGATCACAGTCAGAGTTGCTAAGCAACTGAGTTAATCTGCAGTGCGGTCAATAAACATAATATATAATCAATAAATATAAATTCCGTACACACAACATAGAATAAATAATTATTAATAGCAACAATACAGAATAAAACGCAACATACATCACAAGAAGGAAGGGCGCACTTTAATTGGGCCAGACTAATTCACAAAAAATAAAAAATAAGATAAAAGAAGAAAAACAGCAAAACAAGCTACTTAATAATCACAGTCAATATTGCCTGAGCCCCGACAGGTGCTCTACGTATATTTTCCAGGACCATTTAATCGCGTCACTGATCATGAGCCTCCGCGCATAAAACGGGCTAATGATGAGGAGTCCCATCACCCGCTCGTTGCCCGGATCCCAGCCACCAAGGGCGCCGACGACGAACGCTTTCACTACGACCGTGTAACCCTGCCGTTGTAGGTTCTCAGCAAGCGGGTGGTACTTGATAAGCTTCCTCGTTCTTGCTTCACAGAACCCCTCCATCCGGTTCTCAAACGGCACGGCCACATCAACGATCGTAATCTTTTTCTCGATCTCATTCTAGATCCCCAGATCGGGCCGCAGTCTGGCGAACTCTTTGTCGACACCTCTAATAGCTCAATTAACTCTGATTCCCCCAGGGACATTACTTGCCTTGACGAGCCTGTCCAGGATGGCGTCGTGGCGTTTGGTGCAAGCGTCAGAGTGTACGCCGCAGTGCTGGAGCACATGAGGCAGTGTCTCAAGGTCACCGCATTTCCTGCATTGCCTGCCCACCCCAGAAGCTTTCCATCGCATGGTGGCGTTTGAACACTCTACCCCCAGGCAAGCTTGGTGGACAAAACGCCAGTCAGCGAAGCGGGTGAAACTGCCGGTGTGGAGAAAGTGATTGCTCACCGCACTCCGGCTGGTTACCTCGAGCACCTTGTCTTGATCTGGCTTGGCAAGAACTCTTTTCTCGTAGTGCCCCACTAGTGCGGCCCTCAGCCTCCGTACGACCTGTCCGCGAGCCATGGGTGAGATGATGATGATGTCATTGTCGTACCTATTGCCTGGGCGACGACACTCCAATGAGAGTTCAGCACGCTAGGCAGTTCACCTCCATTTCAGACCCAAGGCAGGGGACATCCATCTGGTCGTGTCTCTGGCTCTCAACCAAAGTGAAGAACCTCTTGATGGTCGAGCAAATTCCCCCTCTAGGGAGCCCGACAGATAGTTTGCCATATCATGCTCGTCGGCGAGGTGGCCCACTCGTTTAGCTACGATCTCCCGCAACGTAGACATGGCCACATTAGCCACGCTTATGTCCTTAGAGCTCAAGAGCTTAAAGGCATGAACGATGGTAAGAATTTCAGCCATGTCTGCAAGAGGCCAAAGCTCTCCGCCCCCTATGTATTAATAAAATATATATTAATAAAATGCACACAGCGCTCTCGGACATAAAATACTACAACCCTTTTAAGAAAGATCCAATAAATAGTTGCATCAAAAAATGAGCAAAATCATTAACGGATGGTGTGCGACCGGTACATTTAAAAAAAGTTATTTTACAATGAACAAGACACAAAGAAACATAAAAAATACACTGACTCCACGTGCTTACGGACTAATTAAAATTCACAAAAAAGACTTCCCACTACGTATAACTGTATTCTCGATTAACAGCCTAACTTACACTTTTGACAAATCACTTACGAATTTTCTCACCAAAACCTTAGAACCGCCCACTAGCAATGTAAAAAATAGCTTGAAATGTAAGGAAGAATTGAATCTCATTAAATTTAATAACAACCACCGGCTAGTTTCGTTCGACGTAGTTTCTCTCTTCTCTAACATCTCCCATGATCTCATTTTGCAGGCCATTAGCAAAAAATGGGACTCCATAGCCCTTACACCTTGCTGAGTAAGGAAGTGTTCGTGTCTGATATAGCCACCCTTCTGGATTGTACATACCTGCAATTTGATGGCAAATTTTACAAGCAAATCCTTCGAGCACCCATGGGTTTTTGCAATAGTCCTTGCTTCTCCGATTACGCACTTGAGATGCAGGAGGAGAGAGCACTGAACACAACGTTTAATGCAGTGCATTATTACGGCCGCTACGTTAACGATTGTGTCTTGATTATTGACAAAAATGAAAGAGAAAACACGCTCGAAACCTTCAATAACCTTGATCAGAATCTGAAATTTACACACGAAGACGAGACAAATAAAAAATTAATTTCCTAGACTTAACCTTATCGTGAGAACTCGATAAGATTATTACTAATTGGTACCAAAAACCGACGGCATCCAATAGATATATTAATTTCCTATCTCACCACCTCCTTACTCAAAAAATAGCCATCATTTACATCCTGATTGACCGAGCCATTAAACTATCACACCCACACTTCCAAAAAACAAACATAGAAAAAGCTAAAAACATCCTCCCAATTAACAACTTTCCAATAGAATTCATCAACAAATACATCAAAAAAAGACTAAGGGGTCATTCATTAATTACGTAAGGACGATTTTGACCATTTTTAACCCCCCATACCCCCATGTAAGCACAAGTAAGATTTTTTGAACCCCTCCTACTCCTTCTTACGTAAGATTTTACCTAAAATAAAAAAAAAAATTAAACACTTAATATTTGTCAAAAATTGTATAGAAGGCCTGCAAGAATTATTATTTGAAGGTTTTTACTTTGAGTAATTTATTTTTAGTCTTTAGAAATCGTATACATTGCAAATTTTTGTAAGGATGAAAGTATTTCTAAAATTACGAATAAGAGGAAAATTTACAAACTATTACAAAAGACTAGGAGAGTTGGTAGCACTACAAGTGGCAACATCGCTGTGAATTTCGCTCCGTGTTTTTACTGCTTTGGTCTACGATTTTCGACTTGATCTTACACAGAGCATACTGTCTGCTAAATCGGAAGTGCTGTGCTTCAGTGCAAACTACTCGTGATCTGTGAACAATAAACAATTACTTGAGTGCAGTGCATTTATGGTCGTGAACCATATTTTTAGGTTACGTTTTTCGCACTTAGATTTGCTTTATTCACAGGGTGGCACCCCTGCACACAAAGCGCGCGAACTCTGTACTTGCTCGGCGGCAATCAGCACGGAGTCTGCGCAGCGCACCACCATGTCGTCAGCACCAGTCTCGAAAAACACCTGCATCGCCTGCTCGAAATCGGTCCTAAGAGGTGAGTCAAAACAAATTTGCCAGAAGTGTGCCTCTTTTATACATGATAGCTGCTTAACGACGCCGATTACCAAAAGGCCTTACGTTTGTCTTGTCTGCAATTTGGCGCAGAAAGACACACTACCCACACAAACATCATTAGCCTTAGCCACGCCCCGTTTGAACGCTAGTTCCTTTTTCGCGAGCCTAACGCTGCAAACACCTGCAAGCGAGCGCCCGCTCGACTCTCCTCCAGAGCTCGAGCCTGCCAAGCGGGCAGCCCTCTTACAGGCGCAAGCATCATTCGCAATGTTTTCGAATCAGGAAGATTTCAGTGCCTTCATGGCAGATCCCACTGTCGACTCGAACTCGAAAAGAATGGTTAGTCTCATGCAGGGTGGCTTTACCTCTCTAAGCGATCAAATGAGGACCAACTATGAACGAGTGAATTCTCGGATTGACACGGTGGAGAATCGAGTTTCAGCTATCCAGCAAAGAATTGAAGAGCCTGACTCGTATGAAATCCTCTTCAAAGGACTCCCTGTGGTTGAACCACCTTAACGTCGCGACTTGATTGCCAAAATCCTCGTCTTTATAAAGTGTCCACAGGCCAATATACAAATTCTCGACATCCGAGAATAGACATACAGACCGAAACTAACAACTCTCAACCCCGCTGATAGTGCTTCAAAAACCACATCGAATGCCTCTCCATCTCTTTCACTCGCCGTACTTTTTTCCTCACAGAGAACTCGCGACTTTGTTATAAAGCACAAATGTGCACTGTACGGTAAAACAACTCGTGATGTTTTCGGCGTTACCATCAACACCATGATCTACATGGACGCAATTCTTCCTCCTGCAGTGCATGACCTTTGGGCTAAAGCTCGCCAACTCTAAAAAAAATACCACATCAAAGGCCCTCGCGTGAATGGGCACACAATTTCACTCCGCCTGAACACCTCTGCTCGTCCTGTTAATCTGTTCACGGCCCAGGATTTGCACAATTTTGAACAGCAACTCATAGCTGCTGGCACCCCATTGCATAACCTCGCCAACTCGCACCAGGAATGACGTGTTCCTGGTTCACAGATGGCTCATGCCCATACAACCTCACTCATAACTTCATCCCCCGACAATCATCTCACCTCGCAGAGACTTTCATCCGTTAAAATCGCGCATGCCAACATTAATCGTCTGTCCGCTCATTTCAAAGAGCTCAAATTCGAAACGCACACGCAAAATTTTCATTTGATCGCACTCTCCGAAACGTTTCTCACATGCGACACTCCAATCCATATTTACAACATACCCGTGTACAAATTTATTTATCACAACAGATCACTCAAGCAAGGAGGAGACGTTAGCCTGTATTACCGGGAAGATTTTCAAGTTAAACTCCTTCTCACTTCGCTCAACACTCGCGAGGGTGACACGGAGTTCTTGATCGTCGAAGTGAGAATTGCCTCAAAAAAACTTCTCCTTGCTGTCATCTATAGACCACCTAATACTGAATTTCTCTACGCTTTCTTCAACACCATCTCACCTTTCGTCCCGGCATATGAAGAAGTCATGCTGACTGGCGATTTCAACGTCGACATGTCAAGAGAAGATCCTTTTTCACTTAAACTTGCAGATCAACTAGAAGCCCTCTGTCTTACACTTGTCAATCGTCAACCTACTCGCCTACTCCTTCGCGAAGATGGAACTTTTCGTAACTCCTCCCTCGATCTTTTCATGACTAGAAAACTTGAATCAATCATCAACTACAGTCAGCAACCGTTCACTGATCATGACCTCATCTCAATCTCTTACAACATCATCACACCCACCGCACCCGTCCTCCATGTAACTTCACGTAAACTCAAATCTGTAGACCCACTTGAACTACACAATCACATCACTAAAAACTTGCCTCCGCTCTTATCACCTTCTGTAAACCGTGACACCCACTCTCATTCTAGTGCCCATACACTAGTTGACTTTAGTTTGCCAGCCTACCTACCCATTACAGATTCGAAATTGAACGAACAGGTTAATCTCATAACCCATGCCACGGTTCAATCCTTTGACTGCCTTGCTCCGCTTCGTACTATAAAACTCAACCCCTCAACACCACCTTGGATCACGCCTGAAATAAAAAGTCAGATACGTGAGAAAAAAAGCTGCCCTGCAGCGTGCACGCAGATCCCAATCGGAATCCTCGATCTCACATGCTAACTTCAGGCAACTTCGTTCCTCAGTCAAATCCAAGTTAGAGAAAACCAAAGCCGACTACATAATGGAACACATTGAGTCACAGCCCGACATAGCATCTAAATGGAAAGCCATCCGAAATGTAGGCATCAATGCTCAAAGTTATCTTTCTCCACTTACTATCTTTTCAGCCAGCTTATTTTTCATCAATCTCATAAACTACCACACCACTTACTGATAACATGATACACCACATATTGAATACACCACTTGATTTTTCAACAGCTCTCTTTGATTTTAAACCTACGACTGATCAGGAAATAACGAACAGCTTCAAAACTAGTAACTCGAAAGGCATGGGCCCTGACTGTATTTCATCTACGATGCTGAAACTAGCTTTCAGTACCCTCACTGGAATTTTTAACTTTTCGCTTGCTAGTGGTGTCTTCCCTTCAGCTTGGAAAAAGGCCTCAATAATTCCGTTAGCAAAGACGCCGAATCCACAAACTCAATCTGATACTCGCCCTATTGCTCAACTGAATGAAATGTCGAAAATCCTGGAGAAAATTGTGCATTCACAGCTCCTTGATCACCTGACGAGATTTAACCTCATTGATCCCTACCAGTCTGGCTACAGGAAAAAGCACTCGACTCAGACTGCGCTTGTTAACATTCTTGACGACACTCAAGCTGCTATTGACCGTGGTCTCCTCACAGTTATAACATCTTTCGATTTTTCGAAAGCATTTGATGTTGTATCGCATCGTATTTTGCTATGGAAGCTACAGTCAATAGGATACACTGATCGAGTCATACGCTAGTTTTCCAGTTATTTAAGACACCGCAAGCAAGCTGTGCGCCAGCCTGATAATACTCATGAGAGCTGGCATGAGATCACACCAGGAGTGCCACAAGGCAGTTTACTAGGTCCACTGCTCTTTCTTCTTTTCATCAATAACCTTGTTTGTCATCTTCTACATTCGCTTTACGCCATTTATGCCGATGACAGTCACATTTACATCACCTGCGACCGCGAGCAACTTGTCTCATTCCTACTCTTCTTGTACGAAGACGCGTAAGCTGTGGCTAACGAGAATGAATTGAGACTAAACCCGAAGAAAACGCCCATCATGATCATGGGCTCTGATCACAATCTGAAAGGCATCAACTACGATCATCCCCCCCCCCCCTCATACTCAACGGCGTTCATGTCCTTTTTTGAACCCACATTAAAACGCTAGGTGTCCAACTCAATCAAAATCTGAATTGGAACCGATCCATAAAATCACTCAGCAAAAGAGTACACTACTCACTTTACTCTCTTCGCTATTTTAAAAAATCTCTATCCCGTGCCGTGCGTGTCAATCTTGTTGAAACCCTAGTGTTGTCTCTCTTTGACTACACAGCCCTGTTGTTCACCTCACTGAAAGAGTACCAAAAGCATAAACTCCACACATTACACAATGCCTGTGTTCGATTTGCACACAGATCCATACCTTGGAAATCGAATGTCACACCGTATCGCCTGAGCCTTCACTGGCTTTCGGCTGATTCCCGCAGAGAGTACCTGACCTGCTCGTTGGCCTACTTGGTCTTGAGAAGCGAACATCCTCTTTACCTCTACGAGAAGTATGACATCGACCCTGGTCCTGAACTACTCCGGAGATCGCCCCGCTTTTTACGTCCACCTTTAGTACTTCACTTATCATGCACTTCTTGTTACCGAGGCTCCTTTATTAATCAAACAAGTGTCTCACTCAATAATTTCCGCTCGATTTTTGTAACCTTGGATTCAACCGAAATGTTCAAGGGAGCACTGAAAAGAGCCTTGTTTGAACGTGATTGTGATAAATGGCTCGTCAAAGCAACAATCGAGGATTTAACGCTGATACCGCCACCTTTGCAGTCCACTCTGCCAGATTCATTATATCGCCACCCAATCCGGTAGTCGGGAATGAGTAAATAAATAAAGAGGCACACAGTCAGATAAATAATGGTAATGTTTTGACTCATGATTTTCTACGAGCACACCCAGCATCAACATGAAGAGGTATCCTGCCACTCTCAAACAACTGTGCACGCGATAGTTAGTGTGACTAGTGTAGTGAATTCTTTTTCTTTGACATTACTATCATAAGACTTTAATCTAAAGTATTAATTACTAAGTGATTTACTAGTGGTTAGAACATGATCTCTATGCAAGACTTTGTTAGTTATTTTTATTTTACTTTTTTATCATGTTATTTTAATATTAATCATACATTTCTACCATGTGATTTACTACTACATATACTATTATCTGAAATTCTTATTAAGTTTACTGTTCCTATATCACTGTCATTCATGATAATATTACTTTGTTGCTATATCACTGTTATTTTATGATAATATTACTTTGTTAACTACATGTACATGCTCTATAACGAGTATCATAGGGCATATGCCCTATACTCGGAAACAATAAATTAATAATAATAACTAGATTCATAAGAACTTGTTTGAAGTTTGATCGAATTAACTATTTCTCTTCCTGGGTGAACGGGGTGGCAAGCCATGCTTCCCAATCGGGAACAATTGGTAAATCATCTGACGAGGCAGAAGATGAAATTTCTTCGGGTACTTCTGATGGAACCTCACTCTCTTCAAGCCACTCGACATCTTGGCCACCGGTCAAAGAATCAACTGTGCGGCATAGTACTTCGCTGCCACGCTTTGCAATTTTAGCTGCAATGCGCGAAGAGCACCTGCAGCTGTTAACGGTGATTTCGTTTTCTTGACCCCGCTGATGACGGAAATCGTGAAGAGATTTTTTGTGCTTACCTGCAGCCGAAATGGATGCAAAATACATAGCACACGTCTATAGTGAAAAAAATTTAACAATTTTTATTGTATTAAAATAATTATAAAAATTAATAAATATACCTTGCATATCCTGCGTCCAGGCTCAATATCACCTTGCACGGTAGGGCATGCAAAATCGTAGGGTAAACTATCGTATGACGCAGAAATTGGTATTTGAACACTCGTTGCTTGAAAAAGCCCTAAGAAATGGGCACCCGATATTTTTTCTGATCCGTTTAACACGCGTAGCCGCCCCGTATCCGGATCCTGGACAACCTGTATCGGTGATGGCAAAAATCCATTTTTGAGTACCAATTTTAAATCACTGCATTGCTCCTCGCAGCAATCCAAACTATCGCATTTTAAAATCTGTGAAAGATTTAAATGTAACATTAAAACAAAATAATACAATTAAATAAGTTGAACGGTAAATTTTATTGACCTGCAGACAATACTGAGACTCTTTTACGTGTTTAGAATACAACGCTGCATCCATCGGTTCGGGTTGAAACGTACTTTTTCGATTTCTCGTAGTACTTACCAGGTTCTTGCCTAAAGTTGCTGACGTTCACGCCGGTGCTGGTCCACGTGATGATAATTTCTTGTAATTGTCAAGATAAAGAATAAAATAATCAACATAAAAAAAAACAAAGACAAACTTTTTTTTTGCATAATTTTAAATTAACTCACAGCTGGTATGAATTTAAGGTGGTACAACTACTTTACTAAACCTTGACGAAGTTAATTCTAATAATAAAAAAAAGAAATACAGAAATTTTCCTTTTTTTTATTTATATTATTAATTCTCGTTCATCTCTCTTATTTATTTATTTATTTTAATAAAATTTGCGAGGATGCTTAGGGAAGTGGAATATGAGCTGAGATAAACACAATGAAGTTTGAATACATCTTTTACTTTTCTTAATCAAGTTTTATATTCTTATATTTATTTTATATAGCTGTGTACAACGGGTGACAAAATATAAACGCATTTGTTCGCTTATTTTGGTTTAACCGCGTAAAGACAATACTAAAGCTTATTTTAAATTTAAGAATAATTTTAATTTATTCTTTATTCGATTTAGTTAGCATTTAACGTATAATGAGGGAACGCTGGAGGCGTACTCCCTCTCTTTATTAAACTTTGTAAAATTATCAAAAAAATGAAATGAACAATAAAAAAAAATATTTTACTAGTCTTATTGAATGGTTGGTCGGGGAAACCCGTGTCGCTGGGTAGCTCGTTTGCGTGAATTGCTACGAGGGGGAAGGATTGCTCCGGAGAGCTGTTGCCGCTGGAAATTGCGGCGAGCGAATGCCGTCGCTTTCCCGTTTTCGGGTTTTTATACCCCGGCCACAGCGATGACGTGGGTGTGACGTAGCTGCGGAGCGTCCCGCTCCGAACCTCCCGAGCCGCTCCTTGCCTCCCCACTACTTTGGCTCTCGGGCGTTGACGTTGGGCGTGCGCTACGAAGCGTCGGTCTCGCGCCGGCGAGGCGAGCCCCGACCTCCGAGACAGCGGCAAGCACGGCCGACTGCTGGCGGCGCGTAACAATGCGGCCCTCTGCTTTCCTAAACAAACAAAGGAAACGGTTTTATATAACAAAACCCCTTTGAACCGTTGCAGGGTAGTGCTGCTTCGGAATTTTTACCCTCGTAACGCGCAGTTACAGGATAAGAGTCTATGACTAATTCACTCCAGAGTAGCTAAAGCTTGACCAGCAGCCTCAAAATTCTTGAGTTCAAGTTCAGCATCACACGTTTTTCCTCGTGAATCAAGATGAGTTCCGTATTTATCGTGTGGCAAAACTACTCCCGCTAGATGTCTGCTTACTGGGGCCATTCAACGCTCAACTCGATTAAAAGCGCTACGCCCTGGAGCATTGGTTGCAATAAACAAGGCGTCTAAATTAAATTTACGGAAATGCTGAGTATCAATCGCAATGGTTTTAGGAAATCTAAAAAATCAATGATTAATTCAATTTTTTTCATACACATATTTTATTGCTATTTGTATACTGCATCTTACCTAGGATTTTCATCTGGATCTCCATCAACAGTAAGAATTATGACTGGTTTAATGTCATTTTCATCATTTTTTTAAATTTCAGAAAAATTATCATCTTTCAATAAAGTAAGGACGTCATGGGCATGAGTTGCAGCAGTACTCTGAGCATATTTACCACTACGAACTGCAATAAATGTCGGGCCACTGTAAGTAATGGCGTCAGGGTTACCATTTCCATTAGGCTTTATACATATTCCAGCGTATACTGACGGTATAAGCTTATATCTCTGTCCAATAATAAAATCATTATCAGGGAGCTGGACTCTGTAATCAAGATGCATAACCAGTGAATTCTGTTCTTTGGTAGCAGTGATCCCAATTGATACGCGTGCCTTATCGTCTTGGGAAAAAAAGTGCATTGTTTCGGCCCAAGCATTGACGCTAGAGATTCAAAGTTTTTCATTGTTGCAAAACAAAATTTTCCATTCGGGTGTTGTTTATGTAGATTATTTGTAGGTTTGGAGAGACGTGCCGTTGCTGTCACTACAAGGCGCGATGCTTGACCAGTTTGGGAATTGTTTGGAATAAGCTTAGTGTAAAGAGCACTTCTTGAAATTGATTTCTATATCAATTTTTCCATACGTGAATGTAACTCATCTAATGTTGTGCAACACCTTATTTCATTTGTGCTTCGACGTTGGTGAGTTGCATTTCCGTAGATGGCTGCTGCTTTTATTGCTTCAAGCAAACAAGGATTTTTTCTTCCAAACGAGGAGCTCCAGCCTGAGACCGTACACCAATATCGAAATTAGAAGTCGAAGTTTGTTTCAACTTAGCTTTCACTTTTGCACGATGCCTACTTTGGTATTTTGCGTTGTTTTCAGAGTTTTTAAGAATTTGTTGCTGTTTAGAAAGTTCTTTTCGAGTTTTTTTAAAATCCTTCTCAACGTCAATATTTAATTGCACATCTCTAGCCAATAGTGTAGATAATCGACTTTGAAGAACGTTTATTTTCACTCGTGAAAGGTCCTGCGCAGGAGTCGCATATTTCCGCTTTAGTACGTTTTCTGTTTGAGGTATCCCTGAATCCTCTATTAGGTCTTCAATAGTTTTCGTAGAATTTTCAGTTGCTGCAAGGCTAGTCAATCCGATTGAAATTGATTCCGAAGGAGTATTCAGACTATGATTATTTCTACAATTTTCTGAACGAGATGGCTGTAGAAAATAAATTCAACTTCTTTATGGATTTTTCCGAAATTTAGGAGACACAAATGATTTCTTTAAAATCATTAATTTTTAAACTTAGATAGCATATTTATGGGTCTGCCCGTATGTGACGGGTGTTACATCGCACACAGTTTTTCAAATATTTATGAACATACAATACTAAAAAAAAAAAAAAATTGATACTAAAAGGAAGTACTTTTTTTTTTAGAAAATTTTCATGTCATTCAAAAATTTTTCACATTTTTCATTTTTCTAAAAATTCAATGCAAAGTCCGTTCCGGGCGTTACTGAAAACAGAAGTGGTTCTGATGTTACCGGTAAGAATACAAGAACTCAGCGAATTATGAAATGATGCAGTTCTGAAAAAAATTCATGTTAAAGTTAAGTCTTGAAACTTTTACGCTCATATAAAAACTTTTGTATTTTTCATTTTTTTTACTTAATAAAGATTTATCTTTATGTTCCGGGTGTCACAAGAATTTGTTCCAGGTGTTACGCGTACGAATAAATTTCTTGTAGGGCACTGAAAAAATGATTTCTGATGCATATTTAATACTATTAAATTAATAATCATCTATTGAAAAACTCTGAAGCAATTTATTTAAGAAAAAATCTTTATTTTTTGAAGATTTTACATTTTTAACGGGCTTATAATATAAACATTGTTATAATACTACATAAATTAAAATCTTTGATAATATAAGATCTAATAGTCAAATTGATAACTATGAATGTATTTTTTAATATTTTATCTCATTTAATTCAACGGAATCTTATTTTAAAAGTAATTTTTTCTTTTTTCGTCTTTCTTTATCTCTGATTCTTTCTTTATAGTCAGGGCACCGTAGGGGTTTTCGTGAGCCGATAGCGGTCAGCGATCCACCCAGGATTAAAAGATGTATTTTGACCTCCTAATGAAGAATTTCGAGGGTGGACGTTTGAAAAATTTGTTTACAATTGTTTAAACAAATAACAAAGTAAAAAAATCATTTTTTCGATGAAAAAAATTTTTTTTAATATTTTCAGCTAAAAATAAGTTGAAAATGTAAGCGGACTTTTTTTTTGTAAAGTCAATAGTTTTCGAGAAAAAAATCATCAAAGTTTAAAAAAATCGTGCATCTGTAGAAAATCAGTCGAGCCTACCATGGCGGCCGGAGTATAAGTTTTTTTAAACTTTGATGATTTTTTTCTCGAAAACTATTGACTTTACGAAAAAAAGTCCACTTTCGACTTATTTTTAGCTGAAAAATATGAAAAAAAAAATTTTCATCGAAAAAATGAGTCCAAAAAATTGAACGCAGGCAAAAAGACCAATGCTGTAAAATACGTTTAAAAGTGAAAAAAAAAAGATATCTGTATTGTTTCTTTTTAATGCTTTAGTAATATTATACTTTTTTCTGCTTAAATAATGTATTAATTCTGAAAGATTCAAGTGTACTTTAACAGCGACGTCCGTGACATGTAAAACCCGGAACGCATTTTTTCGGAAAGAGGAGTCTCAAAAATTTTTTCTACAGTAGGGGGAGATTAGTTACCTTAAGATAGCTTTGTAAACAAGAAGCTGAGTAAAAATATTAAAAACTCAAGTCACTATACAAACAATACCCTTTTTTAGCGTTTCGGGTGTCACAGAGAAATAAGGATCTTTACCACAGCACAAAAATTTCTGTAATTACCGAAACAAATTGAAACTTTGCTGAGAGCTCAATCACACTGCATTCTAAAGAGTGAAACATAACTTATAAATCTTTGTTGACATCGAACGATTAACAGTGCTATCAACTTTTCGCTAGAATCACACAAGTCAGACCGGTGGTGTCCATAGATTCGTCAACAGGCTAAAAAATTTGAAATTAAAAAAAAAATTGGTAGAATCAATATAGTTCCAGAAACTACATATAATTACTGACCAGAAAAAACGGTTTATATATATTTTTTTCATTATTTAATTTTTTACTCTGAGTTTCGTTTTTATACGAACAGACCCTTATTAAGTATATACATATCATTTTTATGGTTATATTAAACTCTGTCAACAAGATTAAATTTTAAATTTTTCATAAGAATGCAGCACCTTTATACATACGTTTGTAGTTAAAGTCAAGTTGAAGCAAGTTTTAAAAAAAACTATCATTCTTTTCTGTGATCTTCAATATAAAATTCATTAATTAATAATGGTAGTCAAATAATTAATTTAAAAAGTCTATCAGTAGTATTAAAAAAGTCAGGCTAATGACGATTAATGTTAGCTTACAACTCTAGAATATATCAAGAAAATTCAAAAATTTATAGGTATTCATTCAACCACTTTTTAAATAACCTTTAAAACATTTTTAAAAAACCATGTAGAATTATTGATTCAACAAAATAATTTTTAAAGAGTAATGAAAAGGTGGCACGACTATTTTTAACTATAAAAATTCATTTGAATTTGAAAGAATCAGTTTTATTCATGCGTGTACTAAAATATTACGTAAGATTGGCTGTTATACCCCCACCCCCCGACGTAAGGATATGTAAAGATTTCTTCAACCCTCCATCCCCTTCAAGGCCCTTACGTAATTAATGAATGACCCCTAATTAAAATCGCACACGATAATACCAACAACAACAATATAGACCAGAACATCAACAATAAGCCAACAGACGAAAATAGTGACAATGAGAATAACACAAATGCCAAACCTTTTATTTGTATACTATTTATAAAAAACTTATCGAGTTCAATAAGAGACAGCCTATGGAAGTTTAAATTTAGGATTATTTATAAAAACATAAATAAATTCAACACCATTATCAGATTAGGCAAGGACAAAATTCCGAAACTAAAACGTAACAATATCGTATACAGTGAAACCTCGATAATTCGAAGTCGAAGGGACTGAACTTTGACTTCGAATTATCGAGGATTTCGAATTATCAAATTTCGAATTATCAAGGTAATTTTTGAGAAAAATTGGAAAAATTTGGAATTATCAAGGTTACTAATAATTTTAGTTTTTATTCACTATAAAATTGTTTTTTTACAAAAAAAATTAATTTTTTTGAAAGTAAGACGTAATTTTTGATTGGGTGCACTTATTTCTTGCTTCGGTCATAACACAAGTTTCCAAATTTTGCAAAGAGAAGAACACCTCATCTCGGACATTGTCTTCAGATTCTACAAACACTTTAATTTTATCGATCATTGTTAAAATTTCAAGTAGAGATGGAATAGAAACTGACTCTTCTGCTGGTTCCTCATCGTCTTCTGACTCGGTTTCATCTAATCTTGACCTTTTATTCAAAATCTCCGAAACAATGTCATCATCGCTTCTTCGCTCGAATGTTGCGACTGCTTCATCAACATTTAAAAAATCAATGTATGGGCCAGCTCCAATTTCAGTCCACTCTTCAGTTTCTTCAAATACAGTAATCTGTACATCAGGCTCAGCAGGAATTTGAAATCCAGCTTTAGAAAAGCAATTGCGAGTGGTTTCAGGTTTGACTTTATTCCATGCAGCTTTTAACATTCTGCTTGCGATTAAAACATCTATTTTTGTCTCTTTTTTCCTTTCTATGTCAGTTATTACTGTTAAGATAATTTTTTGCCTGTAATAATGTTTCAAGTTTTTTATGACACCTTGGTCCATTGGCTGAACCACTGAAGTCATATTGGGCGGGAAAAAAATAACTTTTATGTTTTTTAGATTCGGAATTTTATTATGAGCTGAACAGTTGTCCATAAAAAGTAAAACTGTTCTCTTTTGTTTTTCAAAAACAGAATCTAAATTTAAAAGCCATTCTTCGAACATTTTACTGGTCATCCAAGCCTTTTTATTAAATTCATAGGCAATAGGTTTTGTTTTAACATTACGAAAACAACGTGGTCTACCTGAATTACCAATTAATAGCAACGGTAATTTTTCTGATCCATCCATATTAGCTCCTACCAAAAATGTTACTCAATCTTTGCTGTTTTTTCCACCAGAACACGGATCTCCCTTCAGTTTGTAAGTTTTTGATGGCATGCATTTATAAAACAATCCAGTCTCGTCGACATTGAATATATTTTTTGGCTCATACTCATTTAAAATAGGATCGAGAGACATCATCCATTTAGCTGCTGATTCAAAATCGACGCTAGCACTTTCACCGCGTAAATTCGTTACTTCAATGTTATTCCTTTCTTTCCAATTCTCGAACCAACCATTGCTGGCCTTGAAATCATGTTCACCCAGCACCTTTGCAAATTTTAAAGCTTTGGCTTTGTGTAGATTTCCACCGACAAACGCGTTCATTTCGCTATTTCTTACTACTTCAAAAAACCATCGAGTGAGAGCTTCATCAACTTGAGGGAAGCTTGGGTTTTTAGCTCGTTTTCTTTTTTCACCGACACAAACTTCAGAATACTGTTTTAAAATTTTATCTTTGTTTTTGAGATAAGTTGATAGAGTACTCTCCGGAATTTCATATTTTTTTGCGATTTCTTTCTTTGGTTTCTGACGAAGTTCAACTTCACGAATAATTTCAACTTTTTCTTTAATAGTAAGTGACTTATACTTTCGAGTCGGCATTTTGGCTCATGGTTGAATGAATACTAAATGAGCTTCTTAAATGCAAAAGTCAATACCTCTTGTTCATTAAGAGGTCGTTATGTTTGTGAACAGATTTTTATACGTATTATACTTTTATGGATATAGATGTTTATTTTTCCAAAGTTTGTGATTTATTTCTTTCTTGAATAGTATTTGAAGAGTAATTTTTTTTTAATTTAATTTTTTTTTTCGAAGAAACTTTGAATTGTCGAAGTAAAAATACATGCAAAAGTGTTTCACGGGGCAAAAATATACTTCGAATTATCGAAAATTCGAATTAGAAATTTCGAATTATCAAGGTAATTTTACATTAGTTGGTATATAAAATTGAAGGGTCTGGGCTATGACTTCGAATTATCGAGAAATTCGAATTATCGCGCTTCGAATTATCAAGGTTTCACTGTACAAGATCGACTGCACTAATTGCAATAAATGTTATATTGGACAAAGTTCCCGCAGACTAAGCAAGAGGCAGTACGAGCACGGTTACGCTATTGAGAAAAAGATATTAAATAATACCCTTGCCACACATGTAATCGAAACGGGACACGTCATTAATCTCGATAATTGTAAAATAATCGACACAAGTACAAATTTTTACAAACGCACTTTTAGCGAGATGGTTAACATACATTATTATGATGGCACGATGAATGTGATCACTGATACCATGATGTTGAAGAACGGTTATAAAAGACGCATCAAAAATATAAAGAAATATTATATTTAGCATAAAAATCTTCGAATTCGCAGTATCGCTTCGCCTTTACAAAGTGAACGTAATGTCCCGTCACTACTAGGAGTACATGACTATCTAGGAGCTATTCCGTCTAAGCCTATTCATGCCTATATAACTGCCCTTGTCCAATTAGAATTCCTCTCCACGCCCTACACACGCCCCCTTACCGCTTATACTTCCCGCTCACATATAGTCGCTCCCAGATCCATTCTAAGCCACCTACCCTCTTACCTTTTTCATAATTACCCCCAAAATTCCCCCTCCCTTACCGAATAGATAATATAAAAGAGGCTTGCAATCTTGTGGTTAAATCCACTTTAGCAAAGATGATGCATGCACTGCATACATACTTGACTAACGCCTTACTGATAAGGAAGTGATTTATGTAAGTAAACTTTTATATAACCTCCGAATTTGATGAATAATTTCTAATAGCAAAAAAAAAAATTCTAACGTAAAATTGTAATGTCTAGAAAACAATTAATTAACTTAATGTTATTTAACATAGAATTAACAATTAATTCAATGTTAAATAACCTCTTTATGAGGAATCTTAGTAATCAACTCTTGCCAAGTATGTATTAATTTTAATTTTCAATATTTCTAACACACACACACTCGTTCAGAAAAAAATTCATTTATAATATTGACCATCATGAACCTCCAGTGCTCAGGTCCCCAACACAACCATTATTATCACTGCACAGGGCACACCACAATAAAAGGAAAATCTTTGATGATGATGATGATCATAGAAAGTCTATTTCTATCTATTATACTATCTCTACTATTACTATCAATTATTTATAAAAAATTTATGGCTCATAACACATTACAACTGATATGCCTCCATATGCCCGCAGTCCTCTGCTCAGCAGTCAGCTGTAGTCAGCTGGCAGCTGCTTGATACAGCGCCACCAGTCGCCACATGACTCCATGCCCGTCTGCACTCGTCTGCCTAAGCAGTAAGAGTGAGACAGCAGAAGTAGACACGCCGCAAAGTCAAATCCGGTTGAGTCTACAGAGAGCGCAGGCAGAGAGACTGAATGAAACGGAAATCGAATTCCCCTGACTACCGTGAGCCAAAGAAAATCAGCGTTTCGAAAAATGAAACGTTTAAAACTTTTCAATGCAGACTTTGTTCGAAATAATTTTTTTTTTTAATTATTCAGGTGATCAGCAGCTATACGTGGGATGTATAATATAACTGAAATAATTATCCTAAAATAGTTTGTCTTTGAAACGTCCAAACCTAAAACCGAAAATCAAAGTATATAAAGTCCTGCAGGCTTTCACGGCTGTTGGTTTGGAAAAAACCAAATCACAGTTAAAGCCCGATTGGGCTTTAGGATCTTTAAATTTAAAAAAAAAAAAAAATTCCTAAGGTCGGAATCGAGCCCACGATCCTTAAGATCTGTCGTTGTAAGACCTACTATTTAGTCCCCTTGAGCACCAATAACTATATGAATACTGGAAAAAAGTTGTTTATAAATTATCAAAGGAGTAAGATACATGTGCGTAGGTTTAATATAATTGTTCTTTTCATCTTAATTACCTAAACAAATTTCATGCAGCTTAGACATTTTATGTAAAAATCTTAGATGGCAGCTGGATCACTTTATATTTAAAAAAAAAAATTGAACTTTTTAAAAAATTTTATGAGAAAATGTAAGTTTTTTGAGCAATTGAGTCAATAAAAATTATTTGAATTACGAAATACGAAATGGTGGGACAAAATTATAAATCTGACTTTAATGTAGAAAGTAATAACAAAACATTTTGTGCTTTTTTAAAATCCTCATAAGCTTTTTTATGAATGCTCTTGATTAAAAAAGTGAAACTGTCTATATGCAAAATAACTGCCGACGAAATCACTCACCTAACCGTAAATAGAAAATTAGAGCGGAATTGAACTTTTATGAATTTTATGAGCAAAAACAAGCTTTTTAAACAAGATTCTACCTAAGAACGCCTTATAGATAAAATACACAATAGCATACCCTTATGGAAAAAATCGGTGTAAACACCGAAAAATAACACTGAAAATAACACCGAACTTCTACACCGCATTGGGTGTGATTTCGCACACCCAATGCGGTGTTACACCCAAATGGAGTGTTACACCCAATGGAGTGTAACACCCAAAAGAGTGTTACACTAAACCGAAAAAAAATAAAATTAGCCTCATGGGGATTCGAACCATCGATCTTCAAGTTGACGAAAATTTACCGACCACTTTATCCACTTAGCCACGCTCTTGATTGAAAATACTATGTTTAAAATAATATATAAACATTGAAACAAACTTTTTTTGATTATTTAGTTTGCATATGATTAAAAAACATTACTTTTAACTTGTTTATAAAAACTATATTAACAATTATTAAAATAAAAATTTCAGTGTTAACACCCAAAATTCAGGTGTTTTTCATAAAAATTCATTTTTTTATTTTTTTTTGGCAGAGATTAAAACAATTAAACCACCTTATTTCTTTTTTGATAAATTGATTTGAACTTTTTATTATTAATCATATTTATTCTCATGATTTCCTTTAATTCACAAAGTTTCGATCGCGTCATCAACGTCGTATGTCCTAATCTGCCAATAGCACTATAGTTTTGAGCCTACGAGACTTAGAGGTCTAAAATTTTATAGACGGTATAAGTTTGAATGTCGATACGTTAATGTGCAGTCTTGGCCATCCAGGTTACCGATGCCGGGGGTACCTGCGGGTCTTCTCCGAGCAATCGGGTCTTATTCTTTGGATGTGATTTTTTGATGTGAATTTTTAATAAGTACGTCAAAATATAGTACTTTTTAAATAAAAGCATGTTAAAAAATTATTATTATTTTTTTCATAATTGCATTACTAATGATTGGTTTCAAAAAATTTCAAATATTTTCATTTTTTTGTCTGTTACTATTTTTTTCTAAAATAATCATTTTTACCGCTCCTTTGGCCGAATATATACTTTTAGTTCTTAACTTAAAGGTTCATGTATTTTTACAAGGGTTTTTTCATTATTTCAGTACGGACGTAATTTTCTAAATAAAAAAATGAATTTTGAACAAATTACCTTAAAAAAAAAACTTAAATGTTTAACGATAAAAATTTAATGAGTTATTCGAATTCTGGAATAATTTTTAGTAATTAATTTCATTTTTTTGTATTTCAATTACTGTCTCAGACGATTTGTACTTACTTTATAGTACACGACGAACTCAGGATATATCTGTGCAATAATAAAGAATTTCCAGTTATGGTATTTATTTTTGATCCTAGTGATTAAGCATATCATCTATTGAATTCTTCATTAATTTTTTATTAAAAACGGATTGAGCGTCAAAATTCCATTTTGAGTGTAACATTCCAACTAACTTTAAACTTTGGTGTAAACACTAATTATTTTAGGTGTAATACCCATAATTATTATAACTTAACTTTGGTATTAGCACTAAACCTTTTATGTATAAACTCGCAATAGTGTGGGTGTTGACACCCAAAACTTAAGTGTTAACACTTAACTTCGGTGTTAACGCTGAACATATTGGGTGTAAACTGTATATTATTTTAGGTGTAATACCCATAATTATTATAACTTAACTTTGGTATTAGCACTAAACCTTTTATGTATAAACTCGCAATAGTGTGGGTGTTGACACCCAAAACTTAAGTGTTAACACTTAACTTCGGTGTTAACGCTGAACATATTGGGTGTAAACTCCTATTGCGAGTGTCAACACCCAACAGTCGAGTGTCAACGCTTAACTTTGGTGTAAACACTGAACCTATTGGGCTTAAACTCCCAATTGTGGGTGTCAACACCCAACAGTTGAGTGTCAACACTTAACTTTGGTGTTAACACTGAACCTATTGGGTGTAAACTCCCAATTGTGGGTGTCAACACCCAACAGTTGAGTGTCAACACCGAACTTTCGGTGTTAACACTCAAAATCTAGTGTTTACACCGAAAAATCAGTGTTAACACTGAAAATTTGGTGTTTACACCGGTTTTTTCCATAAGGGTACCACTACATAAGAAATCTAACCTCAGGAAAATATGATACTTCGTCGTTGTGCAGTAAACGATTATGACATTTTTTTCTAATTTAAAATTATTCAATTGATGGTAAACAAATTTGTTCTGAAAAATAGGTTGCTACAAATAAGTTTCAAATATATATATATATATATTCGTTCGGACTTTTGAGGATAAATGATATATTTTATATTTAAATATATATTGTAGATATGAAGCGATACATTGGTGTAAGACAAGTTGATAAAATGATATATAACATAGTATACAGACTTAAGTTATGAAAAACTCATATATACGAAAAAAGGCTGAATTGGAGTTTTGAGGATTTAGTTATCATTTCCGACTTTTGAGGATTAAGTTACGAATATGGAGTTTTGAGGATCTAGTTATGATTATAGACTTTTGAAGATAAAGTTTCAATTTTGAATTTTTGAGAAAACTTATATAATTAATCAAAATCCACTTAGCATTCAATAAACAAAAATTATTGTTTTTGAGTTTTAAGGTTATCATAGTGGATTCGTTAGACTTTGACTAACACATCACTACTTTGATTTGTATTTATCTTGCGACTGTCAGATGAAAGACTTTTGAGGGTTCTATGTGTACTCTACATGTAATTTTGAGGATATATACACAAACGTTTACGGACATTTGAGGAGGTACAATTTTTTAGTTATCAAGCTACATATTTAATGCGAGTTTTATAAGCATGTTATTGAATATCAAACTAAGTACATAAACTTAAGATAAATGCAATGAAAAAAACCATATAAGATAAAATTCCAGTACCTTAAAGAAGCTACGCTGAACGAATGATAAAAAAAATTATTTCACATTTTTGAGGAGTAAAAAATTTCAATTCGTTTGACAATATCGTAATGTCTTCTGTAAGTTTTTTTTATGTCAAACTAGACTTAATATTAGGACTTTAGTTATGTTTTATGATCAAATGAAAAGATTATGTGAATTATATAAGCATCGCCCTCGACTTTTGAGGATATATCAAGCTATTCTTTCTGGCTTTTGAGGAGCTGCAAAACAGAATATAATCTTTTTGGCTCTAATAAACGTTTATAAAAGAAATTTGACTCTAAGTTTAGCTTGGTCATGTATTTATATTTGAGTCTATGAAAATTTCCGGAAACTATGGAATCTTCCCCGTCAATTTGTTGAGGGAGTATTAAAAAAAAATGTTTCGGATTTTTGAGAAGTTAAATAATTCAAGTCATTTCACAATATCGTAAAGTCATCTCTAAGTTTTCTTAACGGCAAACTGGACTTGATATTAGAACTTTATTTATGTTTTATTATACAATGAAAAAAAATTATGTGAATTATAATTGTACCACACTCGATTTTTGAGGATATATACAGAAAGTATACTATCAGGCTTTTGAGGAGCTGCGAAACTCCATCTAATCTTCTTGGCTCTTATTGACGTTTTAAAAAGAAATTTGACTCCAAGTTTAGCTTGGACATGTATTGATATTTGAGTCGATAAAAAATTTCCGGAAACTATGGAAACTTCCACGTCAATTCGTTGAGACAAAAATTAAAAGAAAATGTTTCGGATTTTTGAGTAGCTAAAAGATTCAAGTCATTTCACAATATCGTAGTCTTCTCTAAGTAATCTTAATGGCAAACTGGCCTTTATATTTGGACTTTCTTTTTGTTTTATTATACGATGAAAAAAATTATGTGAATTATGATCGTACCACACTCGATATTTGAGGATACATCAAGCTATTCTTTCTGGCTTTTGAGAAGCTGCCAAACTGAATTTAATCTTCGTGGCTCTAATTGACGTTTTCAAAAGAAATTTTACTCCAAGCTTACCTTGGACATGAAATTACATTTGAGTCAATAAAAATTTCCAGAAACTATGGAATCTTCCACGTCAATTTATTGAGAGCAAATAAAAAATATTCTCGTATTTTTGAGTAGCTGAAAGATTCAAGTCGTTTTACAATATCGTAATGTCTTCTCTAAGTATACTTGATGGCAAACTGGACTGTATATTTGAACTCTCTTTATGTCGCATAACTTGATGAAAAAGTTGAATTAAATTATATAAGCACCGCCCTTGATTCTTGAGGATATATCAAGCTATTCTTTCTGGCTTTTTAGGAGCTGCGAAACTAAATATAATATTCTTGGCTCTATTTGACGTTTTTAAAAGAAATTTGACTCCAAGCTAACCATGGACATGTAATTATATTTGAGTCAATTAAATTTTCCAGAAACTATGGAATCTTCCACGTCAATTTATTGAGGGCAAATAAAAAAGATTCTCGTATTTTTGAGAAGCTGAAAGATTCAAGACGTTTGACAATATCGTAATGTCTTCTCTAAGTATACTTGATGGCAAACTGGACTGTATATTTGAACTCTCTTTATGTCGCATAACTTGATGAAAAAGTTGAATCAAATTATATAAGCACCGCCCTTGATTTTTGAGGATATATCAAGCTATTCTTTCTGGCTTTTGAGAAGCTGCCAAACTGAATTTAATCTTCGTGGCTCTAATTGACGTTTTCAAAAGAAATTTTACTCCAAGCTTACCTTGGACATGAAATTACATTTGAGTCAATAAAAATTTCCAGAAACTATGGAATCTTCCACGTCAATTTATTGAGAGCAAATAAAAAATATTCTCGTATTTTTGAGTAGCTGAAAGATTCAAGTCGTTTTACAATATCGTAATGTCTTCTCTAAGTATACTTGATGGCAAACTGGACTGTATATTTGAACTCTCTTTATGTCGCATAACTTGATGAAAAAGTTGAATTAAATTATATAAGCACCGCCCTTGATTCTTGAGGATATATCAAGCTATTCTTTCTGGCTTTTTAGGAGCTGCGAAACTAAATATAATATTCTTGGCTCTATTTGACGTTTTTAAAAGAAATTTGACTCCAAGCTAACCATGGACATGTAATTATATTTGAGTCAATTAAATTTTCCAGAAACTATGGAATCTTCCACGTCAATTTATTGAGGGCAAATAAAAAAGATTCTCGTATTTTTGAGAAGCTGAAAGATTCAAGACGTTTGACAATATCGTAATGTCTTCTCTAAGTATACTTGATGGCAAACTGGACTGTATATTTGAACTCTCTTTATGTCGCATAACTTGATGAAAAAGTTGAATCAAATTATATAAGCACCGCCCTTGATTTTTGAGGATATATCAAGCTATTTTTTCTGGCTTTTTAGGAGCTGCGAAACTAAATATAATCTTCTTGGCTCTTATTGACGTTTTCAAAAGAAATTTGACTCCAAGCTAACCATGGACATGTAATTATATTTGAGTCAATTAAATTTTCCAGAAACTATGGAATCTTCCACGTCAATTTATTGAGAGCAAATAAAAAATATTCTCGTATTTTTGAGTAGCTGAAAGATTCAAGTCGTTTTACAATATCGTAATGTCTTCTCTAAGTATACTTGATGGCAAACTGGACTGTATATTTAAACTCTGTTTATGTCGCATAACTTAATGAATAAGTTGAATTGAATTATATAAGCACCGCCCTCGATTTTTGAGGATATATCAAGCTATTCTTTCTGGCTTTTTAGGAGCTGCGAAACTAAATATAATATTCTTGGCTCTTATTGACGTTTTCAAAAGAAATTTGACTCCAAGCTAACCATGGACATGTAATTATATTTGAGTCAATTAAATTTTCCAGAAACTATGGAATCTTCCACGTCAATTTATTGAGAGCAAATAAAAAATATTCTCGTATTTTTGAGTAGCTGAAAGATTCAAGTCGTTTTACAATATCGTAATGTCTTCTCTAAGTATACTTGATGGCAAACTGGACTGTATATTTAAACTCTGTTTATGTCGCATAACTTAATGAATAAGTTGAATTGAATTATATAAGCACCGCCCTCGATTTTTGAGGATATATCAAGCTATTCTTTCTGGCTTTTTAGGAGATGCGAAACTGAATATAATCTTCTTGGCTCTTATTGACGTTTTTAAAAGAAATTAGACTCCAAGTTTGGCTTAGTCATGTATTTATATTTGAGTCTATGAAAATTTCCGGAAACTATGAAATCTTTACGTCAATGTGTTGAGGGAACATTAGAAGAAAATGTTTCGGATTTTTGAGAAGTTAAAAGATTCAAGTTGTTTTACAATATCGTTATATCTTCTTCACGTATTCTGAATGGCAAAATGGACTTTTTATTCAAACTTTGCTTATGTTTTATTGTACGACTGAAAAGTTTGTGTATTCGATAATTACCGAACTCGATATTTGAAGATATATCAAGTTATTCTTTCTGGCTTTTGAGGAGCTGCAAAACTGAGTCTAATCTTCAAGGCTCTAATTGACGTTTTCAAAAGAAATTTGGCTCCAAGTTTAGCTTAGACTAGGTTTGATATTTGAGTCAATTAAATTTTCCAGAAACTATGGAATCTTCCACGTCAATTCGTTTAAAAAAATTAAAAGAAAAAGTTTCGGATTTTCGAGTAGTTAAAAGATTCAAGTCGTTTCACAATATCGTAAAGTCGTCATTAAGTACTCTTAAGGGCAAACTGGACTTTATATTTGGTCTTTCTTTATGTTTTTGGATACAATGAAAAAAATGATGTGAATTAAAACCGTACCGCACTCGATTTTTGAGGATACATCAAGCTATTCTTTCTGGCTTTTGAGGAGCTGCCAAACTGAATTTAATCTTCGTGGCTCTAATTGACGTTTTCAGAAGAAATTTGACTCCAAGCTAACCTTGAACATGTAATTATATTTGAGTCAATAAATGTTTCCGGAATCTATGGAACATTCCACATCAATTTATTGAGGGCACATAACAAAGATTCTCGTATTTTTGAGTAGCTGAAAGATATAAGTAATTTTACAATATCGTAATGTCTTCTCTAAGTATACTTGATGGCAAACTGGACTGTATATTTGAACTCTCTTTATGTCGCATAACTTAATGAAAAAGTTGAATTAAATTTTAATCGTACCGCACTCGATTTTTGAGGATATATCAAGCTTTTGTTTCTGGCTTTTGAGGAGCTGCAAAACTGAATCTAATCTTCTTGGCTCTAATTGACGTTTTCAAAAGAAATTTGACTCCAAGTTTAGCTTAGACTTGGTTTGATATTTGAGTCAATTATATTTTCCAGAAACTATGGAATCTTCCACGTCAATTCGTTGAAAAAATTAATAGAAAAAGTTTCGGATTTTCGAGTAGATAAAAGATTCAAGTCGTTTTACAATATCGTAAAGTCTTCTCTAAGTTTTCTTAATGGCAAACTGGACTTGATATTAGGACTTTATTTATGTTTTATTATGCAATCAAATAGTTTATGTGAATTATGTAAGTACCGCCCTCGATTTTTGAGGATATATCAAGCTATTCTTTCTGGCTTTTTAGGAGATGCGAAACTGAATATAATCTTCTTGGCTCTTATTGACGTTTTTAAAAGAAATTAGACTCCAAGTTTGGCTTAGTCATGTATTTATATTTGAGTCTATGAAAATTTCCGGAAACTATGAAATCTTTACGTCAATGTGTTGAGGGAACATTAGAAGAAAATGTTTCGGATTTTTGAGAAGTTAAAAGATTCAAGTTGTTTTACAATATCGTTATATCTTCTTCACGTATTCTGAATGGCAAAATGGACTTTTTATTCAAACTTTGCTTATGTTTTATTGTACGACTGAAAAGTTTGTGTATTCGATAATTACCGAACTCGATATTTGAAGATATATCAAGTTATTCTTTCTGGCTTTTGAGGAGCTGCAAAACTGAGTCTAATCTTCAAGGCTCTAATTGACGTTTTCAAAAGAAATTTGGCTCCAAGTTTAGCTTAGACTAGGTTTGATATTTGAGTCAATTAAATTTTCCAGAAACTATGGAATCTTCCACGTCAATTCGTTTAAAAAAATTAAAAGAAAAAGTTTCGGATTTTCGAGTAGTTAAAAGATTCAAGTCGTTTCACAATATCGTAAAGTCGTCATTAAGTACTCTTAAGGGCAAACTGGACTTTATATTTGGTCTTTCTTTATGTTTTTGGATACAATGAAAAAAATGATGTGAATTAAAACCGTACCGCACTCGATTTTTGAGGATACATCAAGCTATTCTTTCTGGCTTTTGAGGAGCTGCCAAACTGAATTTAATCTTCGTGGCTCTAATTGACGTTTTCAGAAGAAATTTGACTCCAAGCTAACCTTGAACATGTAATTATATTTGAGTCAATAAATGTTTCCGGAATCTATGGAACATTCCACATCAATTTATTGAGGGCACATAACAAAGATTCTCGTATTTTTGAGTAGCTGAAAGATATAAGTAATTTTACAATATCGTAATGTCTTCTCTAAGTATACTTGATGGCAAACTGGACTGTATATTTGAACTCTCTTTATGTCGCATAACTTAATGAAAAAGTTGAATTAAATTTTAATCGTACCGCACTCGATTTTTGAGGATATATCAAGCTTTTGTTTCTGGCTTTTGAGGAGCTGCAAAACTGAATCTAATCTTCTTGGCTCTAATTGACGTTTTCAAAAGAAATTTGACTCCAAGTTTAGCTTAGACTTGGTTTGATATTTGAGTCAATTATATTTTCCAGAAACTATGGAATCTTCCACGTCAATTCGTTGAAAAAATTAATAGAAAAAGTTTCGGATTTTCGAGTAGATAAAAGATTCAAGTCGTTTTACAATATCGTAAAGTCTTCTCTAAGTTTTCTTAATGGCAAACTGGACTTGATATTAGGACTTTATTTATGTTTTATTATGCAATCAAATAGTTTATGTGAATTATGTAAGTACCGTACTCTATTTTTGAGGATATATCAAGGTATATTGTCAGGCTTTTGAGGAGCTGCGAAACTGAATATAATTTTCTTTGCTCTTATTGACGTTTTTAAAAGAAATTAGACTCCAAGTTTAGCTTGGTCATGTATTTATATTTGAGTCCATGAAAATTTCCGGAAACTATGGAATCTTCCACGTCATTTTGTTGAGAGAGTATTAAAAAAAAATGTTTCGGATTTTTGAGAAGTTAAAAGATTCAAGTCATTTCACAATATTGTAAAGTCATCTCTAAGTTTTCT
This sequence comes from Encarsia formosa, assembly GCA_038277355.1. Classification (NCBI taxonomy): domain Eukaryota; kingdom Metazoa; phylum Arthropoda; class Insecta; order Hymenoptera; family Aphelinidae; genus Encarsia; species Encarsia formosa. Next base: position 47,364,797 of record CM076186.1, on the reverse strand, counting down.
TAATGGCAAACTGGAGTTGATATTAGGACTTTATTTATGTTTCATTGTACGATTGAAAAGTTTGTGTATTTGATAATTACCGAACTCGATTTTTGAATATATATCAAGCTATTCTTTCTTGTTCTCGAGGAGCTGCAAAACTGAATCTAATCTTGAAGGCTCTAATTGACGTTTTCAAAAGAAATTTGAATCCAAGTTTAGCTTAGACTTGGTTTGATATTTGAGTCAATAAAATGTTCCAGAAACTATGGAATCTTCCACGTCAATTCTTTGAAAAAATTAAAAGAAAATCTTTCGGATTTTCGAGAAGTTAGTAGGTACTCTATGGGGGGGGGGGTCCCATGGATTTTCGAGGTGCACGGGTCCCATGGATTTTCGAGGTGCACGGGTCCCATGGATTTTCAAGTTGCACGGGTCCCATAGATTTTGAAGGAGCCTAGCCGGGGTCCCACGGATTTTGAAGGAGCCTAGCTGGAGTCCCATATAATAAACAATTATTTAAAAATTAAGAATAAACAATTATAAAAAATTATAAAAAATTAAGAATGAAAATTTATTTTTTAAATTATTGAGGGGAAGGTTTGAGAAGTAAGATAACATTAATTTTTTATTCTAAAAAAAATTTATTCCAGTAATTTCCAATACATTTTTATCTTAAACTATTTTTTTAACATCTCCATTCATAGGATTATACTCTACTATACGATCATGAATAATTAAGCAGTACGCCACAGTATTCGCAGGTATATTCTCTGATGATTCAAACTCAATTCTCACATCTACTGGAGCATTTTTTAACGATTCATTTTGTTTTGAACAATCTATGACAAATAAAGACGCTTCTTTTGCAAACCTCTCTTTAGTTAGCATTGGCGTTCGTTGTTCACTCCTTACATTGTAAAAGGATTCATAAAAATTTAGATAATTCTCATAAAGTATGGAAACTTGATTTTTGGTGAAATCAGCGTTAAAGTTATTATACGGATAATATTGCGAGTTTAAGAAAACTCTCAAGTTATTGATATTACAATGATCGTATACATTTAGACTGAGTTTTCTATAATTTTTTCTATTAGTTTGAAATCCTATTATCATGAAACGAGGTTTCTCCAACTGATTAGATGTTTTTACTAGCCAATTATTTTTAGTGGTTGTTGGTACTAGAGGCAATTCATGGAGTTCCCAACTTCGAAAACTCATAGCAACTGATTTACCTTTTTGAAGATAGTTGAGCAAGTTTATTTTGTATTCATCTGAAAGAGTTACATAAGGCATCAACCATTCGATTTTAGAAATGTTTATCTTGATATCTTCGTATACAGGAGCTTCAGGCGTCCCTGCGTTTGTTTGATAAACAGCATTATAATCAGTGTTTGATCTTCGAATGATCAATTCATGTTTTGCATTGACTATGATTTTATTGTAATCCTCTGCTAAACCAAAGAGATGTTTCAAAGGGATACATACATCAAATCGACCTTCAGAATCAAGCATTAAGGTTCCCTTGGTATACCACCCACGGTTTTCAGTTTGTGCACCATAGTCTAAAGACGTAAGAGCCTTTAAAGTGCTAGCTATTCCTACATTTTTTATACGATCAATTTCTATTGCATTAAGCTCATATCTAATATCTTCAAATAAATGACATACGCTGTTGCTAACGAAATGAGTATTCGCTGCTTTTGTACCATCTGACTTTCTTAATTGACCGGTTACATGTAGATAACTACGCGATGGTAAAACAGCCAAGTCCTGATACTGGATAGCGATACGAATTTCATCACTATGATTGAAATTAGATCCAGTGTAAGGCTGATGAGCATGTAACTCATAGTTTGAGATACTATCCTCGAACTGAATGGGTGCTTGAATTTCTAGAATATCTTCCATTTTTGTAGCAACAAAAGAAATTGCAAGTTATTTTCCACCACGAACGATTCTTAGTCCTAGACTTTTGAGAAACTGGATGTTCTGCCGTGTTAGCGCTTTGGGTGCTCGACGATGACTGATTGAAGAACTGCATGATGTTTGAGTTTTATAGTTTCTTTGAAGTCCTTTTCCATAAAATACAATACCCATTATGAGGATTTAATGTGTAATCTTATTGTAATAACTTCTTTTTGAAAATTTACCAACTCTCCGTCTTGGTCAACAATGCGCAACTGCAGATTTTCAATGCACTCTACATTCACAGGTAGGTATATAACTTGTGAAGGTACCTCAATTATTTTAAACCCAGGTTCAACTGTAGGATAAAATTCGTGAATAGTATGAACTAGTTTATTATTTATGTAAGCTCCAGCAGTGATGTTGCACTCCACTCTCAATGAATTGTTTTTAAGGATATTAATATGATTATCAGAAATATGTTTCAAGTTTGCTTCAAGTTTGCGTCTACTAAATCCTAAAAGTTTTCCAATCGAGTCAACAGGTGTGAAGTCAACTATTTCAGTACATTCAATTTCAGTGCTGAAAGTATTATCGTTAGGTTTAATCAATATTTTAATGTTTTTTTCTTGAAGAATTTTTTCAATATCAACCAATTCGTAATTTCCTGTATCGAAGGTGATAACTCGATCGCCAACATAAAATTTATTGTATCCAATGTCAATATTAGGTATTGAATTGAATGTAAACAACTGTACTAAACCAAGAGTATAATTTTTATTCGGCAAAATTTGAATAGGTGGATAATACTGAGCTTCAAGAACTGAAGAATTGGCTGATAGGGTAAGAGTAAATGATTCCATCACGACTCACCCTAAACTGAGCATAATTTATGAAAGAGACTGCTTATATACCCAAGCTTCCATTAAGGAATTGTAAACACAGATGACCGCAGTTATAAGAATTGTAGTCTTGAAATTTTTCTATATTGTATTTCACACTGTTGACATTCAAGTAAAGCATTAATTCGAGCGGAGGTTTGAGATCACCAAAACTATCAAAGTAAACTACATCGTTACCATTTTTTCGATAAGCAACCCAATGAGTTCCGGGCCCACTTTCATCATCTAGGTTTACGATGGCGGATTCTCGATAACTAGGTCCAGAATATGGTAATATGTTTTTCATAAAAACTCCTCTAAAATGTGGAATTTTAAGCTTTTGCGCATACTTTAATAAGTCAAAGTTTGTCAGCTGACGATTTGGTAAAGTTATTTCGAGCTTTTTTAGACCCTGCTTCTTTTTCTCAAATACACTCCCTTGCCTCTTTTTCTCAAGTACACCCCCTTTCCTCTTTTTCTTATGTAAACCCCTTTGGCTCTTTTTCTCAAGTAGGCTCCTTTGCCTTTTTTTTTTTTTAAGTATAGACCAAATCCTTGTTTATGACGTCCAAGATAAAGTCCTTTACCTGCAGCTATAGCTTCCATAGATTTATTATGTCTTTTTTTCTCTTCCAAATCTTGTTTAGCTGACTTTACATCGTTAATAGCCTTATAAATTCCAGCTGCACTCCCTGCCAATGCACCCGTAGCGCTCAAGCCGGCAAATAGGGGAACCAAAGGTAGAAATCCCCCAATTTTCGATGTCATCGGTAATACTCGAGGAACTTTTATTTTACTTTTTCCACCAGCTTTTTTAACTGCTAATTTAGATGCTTGAAGAGCTGCATTTATAATACTTTTCGGGGTATTATTAGGAGCTACTGATTTTGATGCAACTTTTATAATAGAACTCAGTGGAGTCATTTTCTTAGATTTTACTTTGAGACCCATCCCTAATTTACTTTTCAACTTCATAGCGTTGGTAACAAAATAAGCTGCTGCTTTTTCTCCAAACTTTGCGTTTTTATCTTTTACTCTTTCCCACGCTTTATTAGCAAGGACTTTGTCTGCTGCGTGTCTAGCCTCTAAATTTTCGTGATTCTGTGAATAAGCAATATCGTGCTCTTTACAAGCTGCGTCTAATGGATTGATTCCTAGATCACCACGTGCTAGTCGCTTGGATAACTTAGTACCAGGTCCACAATAGTTGTAACCAGGTAAGTGCAACTCAACTGGAAGCTTATTGATGATGTTATTTAATAAACCGCCACCTTTCTTCTTCTTATTGTGAATGATCATTTCATTATGACTGCCAACTAACGACTGAGCTTGTGGATATAAAAACGATATATTTATAGGTTTCCTTAGTATTCAACATTCAGATTCCGAATGATCAACATGGATTTTTCACAAAACACTCTGAAACTGCCAGTACCAAACTTTGATATTATTGCCGAACAGGAAAAGAAAGAAAAACGTCACGGTGACTTACTCCCGAGTAGCATTCGAGCAGTTATTTCAGGACCATCGAATTGTGGGAAAACTAACAGCTTACTAGCTCTTTTAACACAATCAAACGGTTTAAGATTTGAAAACATTTACGTCTACTCTAAATCTTTGAACCAACCAAAGTATAAGTTTCTCGAACAACTCTTGGAACCAATCGAGGGGATGAAGTCTTTGCATTTAGTGAGCATGATGAGGTAGTGTCTCCAGCTGATGCTTTACCTAATTCCATTTTTTTCTTCGATGATATCGCATGTGAGAGGCAAGATAATGTTAAAGCCTTTTATTGTATGGGGAGACATAAGAGCGTAGATTGTTTTTATCTATGTCAGTCGTATGCCGCAGTACCTAAACATTTAGTAAGAGATAATGTCAACTCGTTGATTTTATTTCGTCAAGATGAAGTGAATCTGAAACATATTTATGACGATCACGTTAATACTGACATGCCTTACAATCAATTTAAAAACTTGTGCTCAAAGTGTTGGGTAGAAGGTAAACATAGTTTTATTGTTATAGATAAAGATAGAAATATTAATGATGGTAGATATAGAAAAGGATTCGATTGTTTCGCTATAAATATAGTAGAACCTAGTGAAAAATAATTAGTCTTGAGTCAACCTATGCTGCATAAACATGGAAAACATTGCTAAGGAGAAGAGAATCCTTGAAGAGCTTGTGAAAGCTCGCGAAATTGTAAAACGGAAATTCAATATTATAAAAAGTCGAAAAGACGATGCTGAACGTATTTTGACCGAAACGTTTAAACCTATTCTAAATCCTCTGGAAAAGCTTGCAGCAAAACGTCCAAAGCTCAATGAAAGCTCACCTCTTGAAACAGTTAAAAAATCTGAATTAAAAAAAGAAAATTCATTCAATAGTTTAATCAACGAATCTGGGATACAACACAATGATCTTGTCATACCTCCAAATGCATCATCAACAGTTGAGGATGAATCTACGCTTCATGAGAGTGATACGTATAATGAATTGGAAGAAACAAGTATTGACGGAGGGGAAGACATATTTAATCAAATAGAGCCTGATGAGCGAGATAATCTGTATGGAGTCAAAAAAACTCTTCAAGGAGACTACACTCTTGGAAATAAACCTATTAAATTTTTAAAAGATTCTATCGTAGTCAACAATAAGTCGTATCCTAGAACTCAAGAATTATTTAATCTCATTGTTCGCAAAGATTCTACAACTAATGATTTGGCTAACTTAAGTCGATATAAAGAAATTCTTGAGCAAACTAACGCTCACAGAAAAGGAAGAAAATCTACTGAAGACATAAAATATCATGTTACTAGTAAAAAATATCAAAATGTTATTATGCCTCTTTTCAATTTAAGTCCTCCAAAAACAAAACAGTCACCAAAAAGAACATTAAAAAAAATACAACTCAATAGACAGTCTCCGTTAGCTGTATCTACTCCAACAAAACTAGGTGGTTCCATACTCAAATTCAAAAATGCCCGACTCAACAGCAGAACTGATTACGTATACTGGGATAATCCCAATGAACTCGTTGATCGTCTCAGGTTGTGAATAGCTGAGCAATCAGCTGGAAATACAAGTCACACAAATGAAATTCATTCAATTATTGAAGAGTTGCGGGAGGGAGGGTATATATACTGAGAATATAATTACTTTCCCATCAGTATCAAAATGCCTGTTGACATATTTGGACGTAAGGTTGAGACAAAAGAGACCAGCCGAGGACCACCAGGAGTTGGATATAAACTTACTCCCAACGGTGATTTCGATATTGAATCGAAAAGACTGTGTAACTTGGCACCTCCTATCGAATCAGCGGACGCTATAAACTTGCGTACTCTACAAGACGTAATTAAAAAAAGTAATATTGAATTTAAAAGACATTTGCTCAAAGATATAGAGAGTACGAACGCAATACATAAAGCAGTTAGTGAATTTATCAACGATTTTGACAAAGAAAAGATATATTTAGATATTTTGACTGTGTGGAAACAACAAGTTGTAGAACTTTTATTTCAACATAAAAAAGAGATTGAAGATCTTGTAGACTCGAAAATTCATGCTAGAGAACAATTTTGGAAAGATTTACCTAAATAAAACATGGAAAAAGTGGTTGAAGAAATACACAAACCTGCACGCAGAAATTTCCCTCGTAGAAAAGTTGAAGTACGGGGTTTACACGATACCTGGCAAGCTGACTTGGTAGAAATGCAACCATATGCTAGAGAAAATAAAGGTCATAGATACATGCTTACAATCATCGACGTGTTTTCAAAATACGCTCACGCGATTCCTTTAAAGACAAAAACTGGTAAAGAAGTAGCAGCTGCAATGGAAACAGTCTTCAAAAGCACTCAATTTCCTCGAAATCTTCATGTTGATATGGGTAAAGAGTTTTACAATAAAGATTTCCAAAATTTAATGAACAAGTATAAAGTTAATATGTACTCAACATACAGTGGTTTAAAAGCTTCTATATGCGAAAGATTCAATCGTACTTTAAAAAATATCATGTGGAAACAATTTTCTTTACGAGGCAGTTACAAGTGGATAGATATTTTATCGGATTTAATTACATTATACAACAATAGAAAACATCGAAGCATTGGTATGAAACCGAAAGATGTCACTGCGAACCATACTACTGAAATTCTAAAAAAATTAAATAAAAATAAAAATTTTAAAAAGTCACCAAAATTTAAAGTTGGAGATAAAGTTCGAGTGAGCAAAATTAAAAATGTATTTGAAAAAAGCTATACCCCTAATTGGTCCACTGAAATATTTACTATAACTAGTATCAAAAATACGCAACCAATTACTTATCACTTAAAAGATTATCAAGATCAACCTGTGGTCGGAGGCTTTTATGAACAAGAATTACAAAAAACTAAGTGCCCAGATACATATTTAATAGAAAAAGTTATCAGACGACGTGGCAATGAATTATATGTTAAATGGTTAGGTTTTTCAAAAGATCATAATAGTTGGATTAATGGTAATAATCTAGATAACTTTGTGTATTCAAAAAGTTGAGTAATAAATAAAAATTAAATAAAAAGACAAACAGTTGAGTTTTATATTTATTTATTGTCCTTCCTTTTTACAATTTAAAAAAAATTTCATTTTATCTTCTACATATTTCACGCTTAAGTTATTATTTTTCACTTCTTTTTGTAAATTATTTAACTCATCATCGTTGGCAAATAAGTAAAAATTTAATCGGTCAGGTAGAAAGACTTGAAACTCTGCATCCAGCGTTATCACGACTTTTGGACCATCCATGATATCAGCTATTCTTATTGATGTTACTTTATAAAGTCTATCATAATCCGATTCCATTAAGGAGCCATTGGCAATTTTGTTCAGATTCGTGAGATCCATCTTTCTTCTACAATGTCGTAGCAGCTAATGATGTTTTTTTTCCAATTCAGCTCCTTATATTGCATTTGAAAATGCAATTATAGTGGGGATAAGGTCACGTAGTTATTAGAACAAACATTTAATTTATTGCTTTTTTATTCAGAATAGGACCTAATACATTTTCCATATACTTAATTCGCATTTTAAAGATAATCGGATTGAGTACGATACTAGTTCTTTGAATTCTTAGATTGAAACGTTCTCTGTCACATGCGGCTTGAATCCAAGGACCAATTCTTGCCTTACGACTTGCAAAGTCATGAACAACCATAACCCTAACATTGACACTGTCGTTGAACGTAACACGCTTCATTTTAACTTGTGATCTATCTACTTTTTATTAGAAAATTCTAGTTTATTGTTTCCTAAATGTTTTATATACACTTGATCTTTTTTCACTTCTTCTTTTAAAGATTTGAAATTGTCTGGATTTTCAATGAAGAACTTGTTATATAGGTTAGGCAAGAACACTTGAAATTCTTTGTTGATAATAATTACAGTTTTTTTTCCAAATTTGGTGTCACATTGATAAATCGTTGTAACTCTAAAACTTTCTCCACTAGCAAGCTCCATTAAACGTTTCTTCGGAAGGTACTCATCTTTTTTGGCAATATCATTGACCTTAGTGAAATCCATTCTGTAACATAATGTATAAGCTAACTTTAGATAAAAATTAATTAAATATTGAAAATTTAAAACTAAAAATTGTATGCTTACTTTGTTTAAATCAATATTCCTTTTCAAATGAGAGCCTGGCTACTTTCTTGAGTGGTCCGTCGTCTAAAATTTTTGAGCAGCAAGTGAGAGCCCTTCTTGAACTGCCAGCCTTATATACCGTACTGTCGACATCTGCTGGAGGCTTTGGCACATCATCCAAAACCATTGTTTTTTGTTCTAGAAATTTCTGGAAAGTGATGTAATTTCCAACACTTATTGCATCAGCTTGTGAAAATTTACCCCCACTCACAATATTTTTTTCTGGAAGCTTCTTTCTATTGACGTTATATCCTAGAGAAAGTTCATCTTGAGAATCTTCTAGAATTCTCTGGTGAGTAAATCCATGTTCTGAATCTTCTAGAACCTTCTGATCAATGACGTCATTACCTTCTAGAACCTTCTGATCAGTGACGTCATTACCTTCTAGAACCTTCTGATCAGCGGCGTCATTACCTTCTAGAACCTTCTCTGCGTCATTTCTTGTTTTATTAAGAAATTCTTCAATTTGAGCTATTCTATAGTCTCCCCAAGCTAAAGTATCGGTCGTATTTTTTATCCATGGAATCTGAATACATTCTTCTTTGAGAAGATATCGTTTGTCGTCTGCAAAACTTAGACCAATCTTTACTTGTTTTTCAGTGCGTAGATTGTGAAGTCTTGCTCTAATAGTTCGCTGTTCAACTTTAACTATAGATTTTTCGAAAAGACACTTTTCATAATGTTCAAACTTTATTTCTCTGAGTGCTGATGCTTTAACCCCTTTTACTTTCATTACAGGATCTTTGTTTTGTATTAATAAACTATACATCTTGGGTCTCAAACCTATGTACTTAGTAATGATGTCACAGCTGGTCTCATCCTTAAATAGGCCTAGTTTCTTCCCATTTTTAGGTTCAATGTTAAATTTATTATCTGTTTTATATGCTGATGTGTCAAAGTATTCCGAGTGTTCCCTCATAACATTGTAAATGTTTACGCACCGGATCTCATATATAAAGCTGTCTGTATCCATGTATAAAAGCTTTAATGACTTTCCTACCCATTTTTTCATTTTAGAATAATGGAAGTCATACATTTTTACTTTGGATATATCCAGTATGGCAAGACCAATGTAAATAGGTTTGGATATTGTGAGTTTAGTAGGCTTCATTTGAACTATAGCCATATTATCATCTATCCTTTCTATGCTGTGGAAATTTGGACTTGCGATACAAGCTTCTGCTCCATTTCTCCCAGGCCACTCATTAATAGGTCTTACATCAACCTGTTTTCGCTGGTTTTGGAGACATTTTCCATAAATGCTATTAATTAACAATTTAAAGAAATTTCTCTCAAAATCATTTGTTGCTTCTGCTCTTTTTCTAGTATTATACTCAACGTATGATGCCAGCCATGAGGATTGATTGAATTGAAGGGCTCGATGAATTTTTTTTACTTTAAGACCATGTTCTTTTGCTTGTTTTAATGCTCTATAGTGAATTATATATTTTTCTTTATTTTCAAAGGTTGTGAGCAACTTTTTGTGTTTGGAGTTTGGGGGTGCTTTAGTTTCAGGACAAAATGGTAAGTCTTGGTGTTCTTCGTGAAGGGATTGATCATACTCGATATCCACTTCTAAGAAAAACCCAATAGGACTATCATCTGGAACATCATAAAAGTCTGGTACAGTTACATCTTCAACCCACTTTAGCCCTCCATAAGGAAGATGTTGCACCATGGCCCAGCTGGAAAAAAAAAAGTTTTTAATTTTGAAATTTTTTTTATAATAAATGTTTATAAACAATTAATTACCCATATAAATTATTGGCATCTAAATAAATTATGTAATTATCTTCTTTATTCGGATCATAACCTTCATTCATATATTGATTGTTAGCTTCTGCATATCGATTCGAACACTGGCTAATCCTCCCTCTAATTCCTCGTTTGACGAAAAGTAACATATCCATGTCTGTGATTAAGTCTAATTCCACTTGTGTTCTTTTTAACATTGCGTCAAAGCTCAAGCCAGGGCTGGTATAATAATGAGCAGGATCTAATGAGTAAGCTTCTAGACAAGTTGATCGAAAGTTCTCAAATATGTCCGCGAGTAATAAGACATCTGTTTTCATATAAATATCTGAATAATCACCAAGAGTTTCAATCTGAAGCTGTTTCCAAACTTGATCACAATGAGAGTATTCTTCGTCACTTATATCACACCCAGTTAATTTACTATAAAAAGCTCCTTTTTCAGGAAGTTTCGTCTCTTTTAACTTATCAAACGAATCAAGATATTCATATGGAAGACATCCTTTTTTGGTTAGTAACTTTATTTTCTCATCTGATAAATTTGCTTGTTGATGAACTTTAGTTGTAATTGTCTTTTCAGGTAGGTAACTAGCTAGTTTCTCCAAAGATGATGCCATAAATCTAAATGAATCTAGAAATCTGAATTGTATAACACTACCCTTCATTCTTTTTGTGAAAGAAATATATTTTGATTTAGATTCAGCTAAAATTTTTAGATCTCCATCTATAATTTCATTTGAATATATTTCTTTGATTATCAAGTGAGCGTCATAACCAGACATATTATGAAACAGCACATTAATATATCTAGCTTTGTTATACTGTATATTGCAAGTATCGTGGGCTGCCCCTCTATATTTACCAGTAAAATGATCGTGATCTCTTACAATTTTACAACGTTTACTGAAATAGTTACCGCATATAATACACACTTTTGCCATCTCAAAATTTCGCCAATCTGTTGCAGTAAGGATCATTTCTTTAGGATTCTTGTACAACTTATCATATTCTTCACCAATTCTTTTTAACTCTTCCACGAACCATACGGATGGTGTTTTTTGACCTTCTTCAATCTGCCGATAACTTCTATAATAAGACTTTTCATCATTGAAACTATTTTTCAAATAGTAGCCAACACTATAAGCTTGATGATCTTGTACATCCTCATTATCTTTATTAGGTTTAATTAAACATTCAAGGTCCGCATAAATACATATAGGAGCTTTGTCTTGGAACTTGTAGTTTTTAAATTTAATTTTATCTTTACCTTTACCCTCTACAGGTAAATCAATTATACACTTATTAAGTTGCATGCAAAAATCTTGATGATCCAATAAAGCTTTTAAAGAATAAAAGTAATGAATGCAGCGATTACAAAAGTGGATTTTTCCATGATGTTTTGTTAGTTGTTTTCTCGTTAAGGCTGACAAATCAGTAATAAGCACATAGTGAAACTTAGGAATATCATCAGGTTCTTTTTCATTAGGTTTCTTTTCATCAAAATAGAAGTCTTGAATATAAAGTAGATTAACGTGTTTTTCTTTAAGTGAATCAGTTGCATGCGCTGTTCCAACTTCATATTTACCATTGATTTTTTTTAAGAGAAAAACGTTCACTGAAATTTCATTCTGTTTTTCAAACTTTTTTATTTGAGTTAATCTTACTGGAAAATCAATTCCTTTAAAGTTAAGTTTATTAGCGTGGTGAATGTATGATCTCACATCGTCCGCATCAATTTTGACTGGATATAAAGAAGATAATATTGCCCATTTAAAGCATTCATTATCATCATTTCTAACATTCAAACAAGCATTTTTAGACTTAATAGGTTGTGGGAGCTCAATGAAAGAACCAGCATGCATAGGTTGAAACTCTTTGAAGTTAATTATTACACTCAACACTTGTCTTAAAGTCCAACCAGATCCACAACCTTCAAATTCTTCTATTTTATGAAGTATTGGTTTCAAAATATTTTCATCATACCATTCCATTGTGTCAGTTGTTAGAAACACTGGCTCACTTGCGGTATTGAAATTTTTTACCTCTACTGTTTCAATATCCTTTTTAAGAATCACATATTCACTGGCAAGTTCAGCGCTGGCTTTTACTGAATTATACTTTTTCAAAACAGCATTAACTTTTTCATTGAAGATTGGTTTAACATCGATCAAAAATGATTTAACATCTTTATGCGATACATTTGTTATTAGACCAGAACTAATTCGATTCGCGAAAATTGATGGTAAATCAATCCATTGAATTAAATCTTCAGGTTGATTATGATTTTCTGTTGCTTGTAAATCACCTCCACTTTTTTGTAAATAAAACTCGATTTGATTCTTAATATTAGTTAACTGGATGAGGTAACCTTCACATCTTTTTTTTTCATGAACATTTAAATTTCCAGAATTAATTAAATTTTTTATGACACTATTCATATTTTCAGATAAATATAACCAATGTTGTAAATCAGTATCTTCAACATGTTCAAGATTTCTAAGAGATGCTTGCAAAGTCTGAATGTTTAATCCGAAATATTTGAGCAAAGACATTTTGAAAAACACTCGAATAGACCCAGTATACTGTCCCAAACTCGACTGAGCTCTGGAGAACTGCTCTACGGACTTTATACTTGCAGAAAACGGTTGGAAAAATCTAGAAGGAATTTTGGAAAAGGGGGGGGGCTTCTTTGTCTACAAAGAAAAACGGTTTTTCTTTTCTAGGAAAAACTCATTTATCTTCTTCAAAGTTTAACGGCTTTTTCTACATTGTTCTTGATTTTTCCAGAACTTTCTGGAAGGGATTTTTCCAGAACTTTCTAGAAGGACACCCCCTCCACAGTCAAATTAAAATAAATGATGTGGGGGAAAGGAGTATATAAAGAGAGTGTATACTATGAACTCATTTAGTTATTCTTTCAACAGTATTAAAATATAACCTTACCATGACTTTCGTAGTAGATTTATTATTCTCTCACAGATCACGAGATATTTTAATTCCAAAAGAGCTTGCAATCATTTCTCTAGATAGCGCTCATAGTCCACCTGTCACAGTACTTTTTAAACCATCATCATTCTGGTGCAATCTTTTGAAATGTGAGAAGCGTATGAATTCTTATTTGGAAAAAAAATATCATAAGATTCCTTGGAGTAGTGGAACGACTCAGCCGAGTGAAATTACTAAAATATTGCAAGTGAATTTAAAAGATGCTTCTAAAATTTACGTTTATACGGAAGAAGTACAAAAGTTTGTACAGAGTATCTGTTGGGATAAGTAAGTAAACATTGTTAATCGAACTTTTAATATCATAAGAATATTTAATAAATTTTTTTAATTTTTAGGAAAGTTATCGATATTTCTGAAATGGGAATTTTAAATTTTAAAATGCTGAGCAGAAATCACAATTCATTCTATGTATGTGATTTTCATTCTAGTAATTCTGACTACAACTGTGCCATAAGACGAGCTTTTATAATCAAAAAATTTTTAAATTATAAAAAAACTCCAGCCGAGGAATATTTAGAAGGTTATGATACTGTTGATACACCACCTAGTTTTATGAAAGACCGTGATTGTTTTTATAATAAAAATTATTAAGATTGAATTTAATTTAATTTAATTTAATTTATAAAATTTAACTAGGTTTTGAATAAAGAAATTAAAACTTATAAAAATTGTTTTTTTACGAATCTATAAAATAAGTTTTTCTGAATATTTTAATACTTTGTTTGAATAAATAGAAAAAATTTCTTTTACGAATCTATTAAATAAAATGAGAATCTTTAATATTTTCAAAAATTTTTTAAACTATAAGCACAAAAATATCATCATTTATTTATTTTCAAGATTAAAAATTTAAGCATGCTGATTGAGGCTGGCAAGGTTTAAAAATATACACAAGACCACTTTTATATTTAAATTATTATAATTATCATTATTATTATTTGTTAAAAATATAAAATATTTACAATTCATTAAAACTATATATTTTTCGTTTTTTAAAAGGATATTCTTCTAAAATTTTTTCTTTTAAATCTAGTACATAATCTTTAAAATAATTAATTAATTCTAAATTTAAATCAGAACACGATTCCACTATACAAGTCTTAAGATTTTGAATATGACTATATATAATATCATTCCTTAAATCTAGTTTAAATTCCTTAAAACAGTCGTCTATGTACTCGAACAAGCTCTGTAATTCGTCTTCTTCTTCTAAACTGCTCCAATCCTGCTCCTGCTCCGACCTCTCGATGTATTTACCTAGAACAGAAAATGAATTTTGTTATTATTATTATTATTATTATTATTATTATTATTATTATCATTGAGTAATGTTAATATTACCTCCGATAAACTCTTTCAATGGTCTCGCAGTATGCTGCTCCATAGACTCGTCTTCTTCATCAGGATACTCGATGATGTATTGCATGTCTTCTAGAAAAAGAAAAAACAATGAGTTAACTTTTAATTTAATTCATTGATTGTAACATAAATTATGAAATTTAAAAATTTACCTTCGCTCATGATTGGCGATGGTGGTGGTGATGAGTCTGCATCACTCCAATAATTTAGGTTCAAACCATCACCATCTTTGTCCTCGTCCTTCTTATCCTTGTCCTTATCCTCCTCCTCCTCCTCTTCCTCCTCCTCCTCCTCCATGTCTTCGTCCTCCTCCATGTCTTCATCGTCCTCCTCCTCCATGTCTTCGTCCTCCTCAATGTCTTCGTCGCCTCCTCCTCCCCCTCCTCCTCCATGCCTTCGTCTTCCTCCTCCTCCTCCTCCTCCTCCTCCTTTGTCCATGACCTCATGCTCCACCATTCAATTTCCGGAGGGGATCCAATACCTAAATCCTCGTCGATGATGAGATCTGAAACAAAAATTATAAATTAATATGCATTATTCCTATACGAATCATGGAGTTATTTTTTTTTATAAATTTTTAACTTACTTTTTGATGTTGAACGCTCGAGCGGCATCCACAAATCATCCTTTAACTCTGGATCGAAAAGAAATTTCGTCCAGCCTGAAAAAAGAAATATAATTAAATATGTTGAATGTAATTTTGAATAATAAAAATAAATAGTGGACTTACCAACTACGTTGCAAGAACCTAGAAGTCTTGCCGTGGTTGGGGATGCTGGCACCGTCCCCAAATCGGCTGCCTCGATGTTCATTGGAGTCAACTCCGTAAATGATGGTGGAGTTGCAGGCATAGATATCGGTGATTGACATCTACTATTAGGAATAGTTGTCAATTCCGAGAAGGAGGGTGACAGAGGCGGGCAAAGGCATAGGTAATCAGGACAATTACCCATGGCTAAACACAAATCAGAAGGCCCTGAATAGAGCCCGCGACGATCTAGGTCCCGCGAAGGGCAGCAGTAATCAAAATCGCCGCATCTATACCCTGCAGCTGAAAAAGACATTCATTATATTATAAATTAACGGTACGTTTGTTTTCTCCGCGTTTGCCGATTTTAAAAATCGGTAAAAAAGTCATATCGGTTTATAAATAAACAAAATATTGATGAAACAAAAACTGAAAATTTTGGAACTAAAAAATTTATTGTTAATAATAAAAATTATACCGAAAACTAAATATAATTCGTTTGCTCTGCGCTTGCTCTATCCAAAACGAGTTTAAAAATCAAAATCGAATAATAAATAAACAAGTTATGGCAAAAACAAAAATAAACCAGCTGAAAAAGAGGTCCAATTTTATTATAAATTTGTCAGGAACAGTTTCCAGAATTTTAACTCAAATTTTCATGGTTACACAGATGCACCCTCCAGTTTTCACGATTTCCTACTATTTTACTCGAATTTTCACGATTTTCAAAAAAAACTCGCTCCTAAAATAGATCGTTTCCTCCGCGTTTGCTGATTTGAAAAATCAGTCAAAAATTTAAATCGGTTTATAAACAAATATAATATTAACGAATAAAAATGATGCTTTTTAAAATTAAAAAATTAACTGTTAAATTTAAAAAAATTTGTAAACTATATTAAGTATATTTTTGCTCGACATTTGCTCATTTAATTGATAGTTTAAGGAAAATTTTAAAAATTTTATTAAATGAAAAAATTTAACAAAATAAAATTTTTCAAAAGTTGAAAATTTATTTCGGAACTTATTTTGAATTTAAACAAATTTTTCAAACTATACATAGTATATTTGTTTGCTACCCGTTTGCTCATTCCATTATTAATTTAAAAATTAAAAAATTATTTTTTAAAAGTTTGAAAATTTATTTTAAACTTACCTTCAAGATCCAACTCAGTCTCGAAGTCTTTCTTCAGCTTGTAGAACATCGGGGCTCCCTCTCCGGTGATGTCGATCATTTCGAACACTATTTCGCACATTTTTTCTTTTTTTTTTTTCACTAACTCACGAGTAAAATTTGAACTATTAGAACTGTTCAGCGATAGAAGTCTAATGAACTGAAACCTACGAGCTAGGGGTTTTATACCCTACGCATCATCCCTCTCCAACTTTTTTTCAAGACCACCCTCTCACAACTCCCACTCCAATAGTCCTCTAGCACCCAATGCCCTCCGCTGACCCAAACAAATTTTCGAGCAGCGCTCAAGACCGCCCTTTCAACTCCCACTCTGAAAATTTTCTAGTAACCTCCAAATTTTCCTCTAACAGCCAATCCACTGACCCAAACAAATTTTCGGTCAGTGCTTAAGACCACCCTCTCACAACTCCCACTCTGATAGTCCTGTAGCAACTTCCAAGCCATCCTTTAACAGCCCCTCCACTGACCCAAACAAATTTTCAAGACTTGCTAAAGACCGCCTTACTCTGGAAGGACCACCTTTTGGGAGTTTCCCAAATGGATAAGGCGGGTTTTCGCGAGAAAGCATATTCTAACTATGCTGAACGGTAGAAAGTAAGATAATCATCTGCAACATTCCATGGTAGAAATCTGTGAACAAAAGGGCGGCTAAGACAACTGTGTACTGTCCATCATTTGCAAGCGGAAGACGTCATCCTCATGCTGTGAGTCAACAGCTTTGAGCTAGTAAGAAAATCCCCGACGTTCAAGGATTTTCGAAAAGTCTTAAATAACGTATTTCGCTGTTTCTTAAGAAAATGTCTCTTTGATGGGTCGACGCCGCAGGTAGCTAAATGACTGAGAGCATCGGGGCGGCGCTCGGCTGAAAGATAAACAGTTGGAGATTTCCCAAAAACCATGACTCGCAAAATTTCGCATTTGCTTATTTACGATAGTAAGAAAATCCCCGACGTTCAAGGATTTTCGAAAAGTCTTAAGTAACGTATTTCGCATTTGCTGTTTCTTAAGAAAATGTCCCTTTGATGGGTCGACGCCGCAGGTAGCTAAATGACTAAGAGCACCGGGGTGGCGCTCGGCAGAAAGATAGACAGTCGGAGATTTCCCAAAACCATGACTCGCAAAATTTCGCATTTGCTTATTTACGATAGTTTCTCTTCGATAGGTCAATAGCGCTAGTAAGAAAATCCCCGACGTTCAAGGATTTTCGAAAAGTCTTAAGTAACGTATTTCGCATTTGCTGTTTCTTAAGAAAATGTCCCTTTGATGGGTCGACGCCGCAGGTAGCTAAATGACTGAGAGCATCGGGGTGGCGCTCGGTGGAAAGATAAACAGTTGGAGATTTCCCAAAAACCATGACTCGCAAAATTTCGCATTTCCTTATTTACGATAGTTTCTCTTCGATGGGTCGACCGCGCTAGTAAGAAAATCCCCCACGTTCAAGGATTTTCGAAAAGTCTTAAGTAACGTATTTCGCATTTGCTTATTTTACGATAATTTCTCTAGCGAAGATAGTTAATGACTAAGAGCAGCGGGGTATTGGAGAATAAGCAGACTCACTCGGCAGAGAAAATTCTTGAAAATTCTTTGGCTTTTGTGAAATCCGTCGAAAAAGTATGGGACCCAGAGCTGCGCCTTTGAAAAGCTAGAGTTCCCACGGCTTCTTGAAAATCTATGAGACTCATGGACATTTCGTATTTCGCATTTGCTTATTTTACGATAATTTCTCTAGCGAAGACTAATCACTAAGAGCAGCGGGGTGTTAGAAAATAAGCAGACTCATTCGGCTGATAAAATTCTTGAAAATTCTTCGGCTTTTGTAAGATCCGTCGAAAAGTTAAGGGGCCCCCAGAACTCCGTCTATTTTTTCTTCAAAATCCGTGGGACCCCGGCTAGGCTCCTTCAAAATCTATGGGACCCGTGCAACTTGAAAATCCATGGGACCCGTGCACCTCGAAAATCCATGGGACCCCCCCCCCCCCATAGAGTACCTACTGAAGTTAAAAGATTTAAGTCGTTTCACAATATCGTAAAGTCTTCTCTAAGTATTCTTAATGGTAAAATGGACTTTATATTTAGTCTTTCTCGATGTTTTTAGATACAATGAAAAAAATTATGTGAATTATAATCGTACCATACTCGATTTTTGAGGATATATCAACCTATTTTTTCTGGCTTTTGAGGATCTGCAAAACTGAATATAATCTTCTTGGCTCTAATTGACGTTTTTAAAAGAAATTTGACTCCAAGTTTAGCTTTGTTATGTATTTATATTTGAGTCTATGAAAATTTCCGGAAACTATGGAATCTTTCACGTCAATTTGTTGAGGGAGGATTAAAAGAAATAGTTTCGGATTTTTGAGAAGTTAAAAGATTTAAGTCATTTTACAATATCGTAAAGTCATCTCTGAGTTTTCTTAATGGCAAACTGGACTTGAAATTAGGACTTTATTTATGTTTTATTGTACAATTAAAAAGTTTATGTGAATTATGTAAGTTTCGTACTTTATTTTTGAGGATATATCAAGGTATACTATTAGGCTTTTGAGGAGCTGCGAAACTGAATCTTATCTTCTTGGCTCTTATTGACGTTTTTAAAAGAAATTTGACTATGTATATATACTATATATTTGAGACTATATATTTGAGTCTATGAAAATTTCCGGAAACTATGGAATGTTCCACGTCAATTTGTTGAGGGAGTATTAATTAAAAATGTTTCGGATTTTTGAGAAGTTAAAAGACTCAAATCATTTCACAATATCGTAAAGTCATCTCTAAGTCTTCTTGATGGCAAACTGGGCTTGATATTGAAACTTTATGTATGTTCTATTATACAATTAAAAAATTTATGTGAATCTTTTAAGTACCGTACTCTACTTCTGAGGATATATCAAGGTATACTATCAGGCTTTTGAGGAGCTGCGAAACTGAATCTAATCTTCTTGGCTCTTATTGACGTTTTCAAAAAAAATTTGTCTCCAAGTTTAGCATGAATCTTAAGTTCACAACGTTGGTAGCAAAGAAATGGGCTTCAAAAAAATATATTTATGATCATTACCAATTATCGTGTTGTCAATTTGTTTATGGTGAATGAACGTTTGAAATGGCTTATTTTAACTCGCCAAGAAGTTTCGCACCCACACACCTCGAGAAACTACCCCTATGGCAGAAGAAGGTACCACCACATTGAAAAAAATTATCTCCCAAGGCCAAATATTCTGTTGCAAATTTTTTTATTGCAGATTCTTGTTTCAAATAACTTACTTTATCTGAGAAAAACATTTAGCACCCCCTCACCTCGGGAAACCACCCCTACAGCGGAAATAGGTGCCACCGTATTGAAAAAATTAATCTCCCCAGGCCAAATATTGTGTTGCAAATTCTTTTATTGCAAATTGCAGTTTAAAGTGACTCACTTTACCTAGGAAAAAAATCTAGCACCACCACACCTCGGGAAACTACCCCTATGGCATAAATAGGTACCACCATAATGAAAAAAATAATCTCCCCTAGCCAAATATTCTGTTCCAAATTCTTTTATAGCAGATTCTTGTTCGTACTAACTCATTTTAACCGAGAAATTAATTTAGCACCCCCACACCACGGGAAACTACCCCTAGGGCGGAAATGGGTACCTCCATATTGAAAAAAATAATCTCCCCAAGCCAAATATTCTGTTGCAAATTCTTTTATTGCAGATTCTTGTTTGTAATTACTCACTTTAACCAAGAAAAAAATCTAGCACCCCCACACCTCGGGAAACTACCCCTACAGCTGAAATAGGGTCCACCACATTGGAAAAAAAAATCTCCCCAAGCCAAATATTGTGTTGCAAATTCTTTTATTGCCGATTCTTGTTTGAAATATTTTCCTTTATCTGAGAAAAAAATTTAGCACCCCCGCACCTCGGGAAACTACCCCTGTGGCGGAAATAGGTACCACCAAGATGAAAAAAATAATCTCCCCAAGCCAAATATTCTGTTGCAAATTTTTTTATTCCGGATTCTTGTTTCAAATAACTTACTTTTTCTGAGAAAAAAATTTAGCACCCCCTCACCTCGGGAAACTACCCCTACAGCGGAAATAGGTACCGCCAAGATGAAAAAAATAATATCCCCCAGCCAAATATTCTGTTGCAAATTCTGTTATTGCAAATTGCAGGTTAAAATGACTCACTTTACCTAGGAAAAGAATCTAGCACCCCCACACCTTGGGAAACTAGCCCTATGGCAGAAATAGGTACGACCATATTGAAAAAATTAATCTCCCCAGGCCAAATATTGTGTTGCAAATTCTTTTATTGCAGATGCTTGTTTGTAATAATTCACTTTAACCGAGAAAAAAATTTAGCACCTCACACCTCGGAAAACAACTCCTAGGGCGGAAATGGGTACCTCCATATTGAAAAAAATAATCTCCCCAAGCCTAATATTCTGTTGCAAATTTTTTCATTGCAGATTCTCATTTAAAATGACTCACTTTAACCGAGAAAAAAATTTAGCACCCCCACACCTCGGGAAACTACCCCTGCGGTGGAAATAGGTACCACCATATTGAAAAAATTGATCTCTCCAGGCCAAATATTTTGTTGCAAATTCTTTTATTGCAGATTCTTGTTTGAAATAACTTGATTTATCTGAGAAAAACATTTAGCACCCCCACACCTCGGGAAACTACCACTGCGGCGGAAAAAGGTACCACCTTATTGAAAAAATTGATCTCCCCAGGCCAAATATTTTGTTGCAAATTCTTTTATTGCAGATTCTTGTTTGAAATAACATACTTCATCTGAAAAAACATTAAGCACCCCCACACCTCGGGGAACTACCCCTACAGCGGAAATAGGTACCACCATATTGAAAAAATTAATCTCCCCAGGCCAAATATTGTGTTGCAAATTCTTTTATTGCAAATTGCAGTTTAAAGTGACTCACTTTACCTAGGAAAAAAATCTAGCACCGCCACACCTCGGGAAACTACCCCTATGGCATAAATAGGTACCACCATAATGAAAAAAATAATCTCCCCTAGCCAAATATTCTGTTCCAAACTCTTTTATAGCAAATTCTTGTTCGTACTAACTCATTTTAACCGAGAAACTAATCTAGCACCCCCACACCACGGGAAACTACCCCTAGGGCGGAAATGGGTACCTCCATATTGAAAAAAATAATCTCCCCAGGACAAATATTGTGTTGCAAATTCTTTTATTGCAGAATCTTGTTTGAAATAACTTAATTTATCTGAGAAAAACATTTAGCACCCCGACACCTCGGGAAACTACCCCTGTGGCGGAAAAAGGTACCACCATATTGAAAAAATTAATCTCCCCAGGCCAAATATTGTGTTGCAAATTCTTTTATTGCAGAATCTTGTTTGAAATAACTTAATTTATCTGAGAAAAACATTTAGCACCCCCACACCTCGGGAAACTACCCCTGCGGCGGAAAAAGGTACCACCATATTGAAAAAATTGATCTCCCCAGGCCAAATATTTTGTTGCAAATTCTTTTATTGCAGATTCTTGTTTGAAATAACATACTTCATCTGAAAAAAACATTAAGCACCCCCACACCTCGGGGAACTACCCCTACAGCGGAAATAGGTACCACCATATTGAAAAATTAATCTCCCCAGGCCAAATATTGTGTTGCAAACTTTTTTATTCCAAATTGCAGTTTAAAATGACTCATTTTACATAGGAAAAAAATCCAGCACCCGCACACCTCGGAAAACTACCCCTAGGCAAAAATGGGTACCTCCATATTGAAAAAAATAATCTCCCCAGGACAAATATTGTGTTGCAAATTCTTTTATTGCAGAATCTTGTTTGAAATAACTTAATTTACCTGAGAAAAACATTTAGCACCCCCACACCTCGGGAAACTACCCCTGTGGCGGAAAAAGGTACCTCCATATTGAAAAAAATAATCTCCCCAGGACAAATATTGTGTTGCAAATTCTTTTATTGCAGAATCTTGTTTGAAATAACTTAATTTATCTGAGAAAAACATTTAGCACCCCCATACCTCGGAAAACAACCCCTAGGGCGGAAATGGGTACCTCTATATTGAAAAAAATAATCTCCCCAAGCCTAATATTCTGTTGCAAATTTTTTTATTGCAGATTCTCATTTAAAATGACTCACTTTAACCGAGAAAAAAATTTATCACCCCCACACCTCGGGAAACTACCCCTGCGGTGGAAATAGGTACCACCATATTGAAAAAATTGATCTCTCCAGGCCAAATATTTTGTTGCAAATTCTTTTATTACAGATTCTTGGTTTAAATAACTTAATTTATCAGAGAAAAACATTTAGCACCCCCACACCTTAGGAAACTACCTCTGCGGCGGAAAAAGGTACCACCATATTGAAAAAATTGATCTCCCCAGGCCAAATATTTTGTTTCAAATTCTTTTATTGCAGATTCTTGTTTGAAATAACATACTTCATCTGAAAAAAAACATTAAGCACCCCCACACCTCGGGGAACTACCCCTACAGCGGAATCAGGTACCGCCAAGATGAAAAAAAAAAAATCTCCCCAAGCCAAATATTCTGTTGCAAATACTTTTATTGGAATTTGCAGTTTAAAATGACTCACTTTACCTAGGAAAAAAATCTAGCACCCCCACACCTCGGGAAACTGCCCCTACGGGGGAAATAGGTACTGCCAAGATGAAAAAATTAATCTCCTCAGGCCAATTATTGTGTTGCAAATCTTTTTATTGTAGATTCTTTTTTCTAATTGTTCACTTTAACCGAGAAAAAAGTGAAATCACCATTTGCGAGCTCTGCGAATTATATGAAAAATATTGTCCAATATAGATTGACTACTCCTTACAAAGAAAAATAAATAAATATGTAAAAAGTAAAAAATTAATATTAGTAAATAAATATTGAAAGGTACAAAAATTTCTCATTATGAAAGTCTTGAAACATGATGCATGCATTTTTGTTTTTCTGATTCTTTAATTGCAAAGCAACTCTGAAACGGTGCAGCCGTTTCACAAAGTCATTTTATTTTCAACTCATTGGGACTAGAAATTTCATAAATGAATCTTTTTGAGAATATTACAGAGTATTACTAAAAACTTCATGTCCTAACAATGTAAATCGAAAGTCAATTCAGAAAAATCAGCAAACTTTTTTCTGATTCTTTTATTGTAAAGCAACGCTGAAATTATTTAAAAAACCCGTAAAAATTTTTCAAAAACATAGCAATTAGGATGTTAAGAAACGAACGCCACGGAGGGCGCTGTTGCAAGAAACTCCCTCGTTGGCCGTGCTAGTTTACAAGTTAGACGAGGACAAATGAACATTATTTATTTCTCTGTCTTACTCCTTGAGTAGCACGGCCAAGGGAGACTCTTGCAGCAGCGCCCCTTGCGGCCTAAACATCCTCATACGGTCGGTAAGCTCTTTGGTAGTTTCAATGAATTCGTTTGAAACCTGAATTATTGTTGAAAAAATCGGCAACACCAAACATGATTGGGTGCCCGAATAGTTTCCGGGGTTCAGGGATGCGAAACTTCTTTGCAGCTAAAAATCAATTATCCTGAACTAGAAATAACAAGAAAAAAATTTACAACACCATACATGATCTGGAAATTATGTTTTAAACATTCAGAGGTCCCACTAGCGTTTCCCGTAATTTTTTTTTCAGTTAAAGTGAGTCATTTCCAACTAGAATCTGCAATAAAAAAATTCGCACAACTATTTGGCTAGACAAGATTATTTTTTTCAATATGGAGGTACCTATTTCCGCCGTAGGGGCAGTTTCCCGAGGTGTGGGGCTGCTAAAGGTTTTTCTCAGATAAAGTAAGTTATTTCAAACAAGAATCTGCAATAAAAGAATGTGCAACACAATATTTGGCTTGGGGAGATTATTTTTTCCAATGTGGCGGACCCTCTTTCCGCTGAAGGGGTAGTTTCCCGAGGAGTGGGGGTGCTAGATTTTTTTCTTGGTTAAAGTGAGTAATTACAAAAGAGAATCTGCAATAAAAAAATTTGCAACAGAATATTTGGCTTGGGGAGATTATTTTTTTCAATATAAAGGTACCCATTTCCACCCTAGGGGTTGTTTCCTGGATGTGAGGGTGCTACATTTTTTTCTCAGATAAAGTAAGTTATTACAAACAAGAATCTGCAATTAAAGAATTTCCAACACAATATTTGGCCTAGGGAGATTAATTTTTTCAATATGGTGGTACCTATTTATGCCATAGGGGTAGTTTCCCGAGGTGTGGCGGTGCTAGATTTTTTTCCTAGGTAAAGTGAGTCATTTTAAACTGCTATTTGCAATAAAAGAATTTACAACAGAATATTTGGCTTGGGGAAATTATTTTTTTCATCTTGGTGGTACCTGTTTCCGCTGTAGGGGTAGTTTCCCGAGGTGAGGGGGTGCTAAATTTTTTTCCTAGGTGAAGTGAGTAATATTAAACTGCAATTTGCAATAAAAGAATTTGCAACAGAATATTTCCACTTGGGAAAATTATTTTTTTCATCTTGGCGGTACCTTTTTCTGCTATAGGGGTAGTTTCCCGAGGTGTGTGGGTGCGAAACTTCTCGGCGAGTTAAAATAAGCCATTTCAAACGTTAATTCACCCTGAACAAATTTGCAACACGATAATTGGTAATTATAATAAATATATTTTTTTGAAGCTCATTTCGTTGCTACCAACGTTGTGAACTTTAGATTCATGGTAATTACCGATAGTATTACCGATCGATAAAATGGTATTGCAAGTACTACTGATGTTTTTTCCTTATAGCCAACTACATTCAACTCAAGTCAATGCCTAACATCTTTCTAAATCTTTTTCATTCACATCAGATAGTAAACTTTCAATTTTTGAAAATTTTAGGTGAAATGTCCAGCTCAGCTACTTTAATCAACAATTGAGAGTCGAGATAACTACTTGCAGATTCATTTGTTTTTCATTCTTAGAATGGAATTAAATCTCTGAAATATTTGTTTGCACCGCAATACATTTTTAAGGATCTATACTGCCATCATAGCTGACTTTTGAGGACTTGAAAATTGATAGATTAACTCTTTCGTGTCGTGATGGTTTTTCACGGATATATGAATTTTAAATTATGTACAGAACACAGACGTCACTACCGCTCATTTGTTCTTTCCTTATCTACAGGTTTTGTTAGATTCCTAATCTAAAATTTAGATTTTCATTTTTACTTCTTGGAAATCAAGTACGTGTAACTTATCGGTGCCGTACCCGTGTTTTGAGGATATATACTTATACTATCTTAGACTTTTAAGGATTCTAAAAATTTTCTCTTATGTTTTTATATGTTATGAACGCTTTTTACAGATTTCTGCTTTTAAATTTGTGTGAGTTATTACCGATAGTATTACTGATCGATAAATTGGTATTGCAATTACCAACTGTATTTCTTTTCTTATAGCTGACTACAATCAAATCAAGTTAATGCCTCACATATTTTTAAAATTTTACATTCACATCAGATAATAAACTTTCGATTTTTGAAAATTTCATGCAAAATGTCCTGTTCACCTTTTTTTATCAACTATTGAGAGTCGAGATCAGTACTTGCAGACTCATTTATTTCTCATTCTTAAAATGGAAAATCTCTGAAATATTTATCTGCACCGCAATGAACTTTTGAGGTTCCATCCTGTTATCATTGCCGACTTTCGAAGACTTGAAATTAGATAATTAAACTCTTTTATGTCATGATCGTTTTTTACAGATATTTGATTTTTTATTTATATATGGAACGCCGACAGCAATACCGCTCGATTGTACTTTCCTTATCCTCCGGGTTTGTTTTATTTCTAATCTAAAATTTAGATTTTTATTTTTATTTCTTGGATATCAAGTACGTAGAACTTATCGGTGTCGTACCTGTGTTTTGAGGATATAAACTAATATTATCGTGGACTTTTAAGGAGTCTCAAAATTTTCTCTTATGTTTTTATATGTTACGCTTTTTACAGATTTCTGCTGTTAAATTTGTGTAGGTAATTACCGATAGTATCACCGATCGATAAAATGGTATTGCACGTACTACAGATGTTTTTTCCTTATAGTGAACTACATTCAACTCAAGTCAATGCCTAACATCTTTCTAAATCTTTTTCATTCACATCAGATAGTAAACTTTCAATTTTTGAAAATTTTAGGTGAAATGTCCAGCTCAGCTACTTTAATCAACAATTGAGAGTCGAGATATCTACTTGCGGATTCATTTGTTTTTCATTCTTAGAATGGAATTAAATCTCTGAAATATTCATCTGCACCGCAATACATTTTTAAGGATCCATCCTGCCATCATAGCTGACTTTTGAGGACTTGAAAATTGATAGATTAACTCTTTCGTGTCGTGATGGTTTTTCACGGATATATGTATTTTAAATTATGTACGGATCACAGACGTCACTACCGCTCATTTGTTCTTTCCTTATCTACAGGTTTTGTTAGATTCCTAATCTAAAATTTAGATTTTCATTTTTACTTCTTGGAAATCAAGTACGTGTAAGTTATCGGTGCCGTACCTGTGTATTGAGGATATATACTTATACTATCTTAGACTTTTAAGGATTCTAAAAATTTTCTCTTATGTTTTCATATGTTATGAACGCTTTTTACAGATTTCTGCTTTTAAATTTGTGTAAGTAATTACCGATAGTATTAACGATCGATAAAATGGTATTGCAATTACCAACTGATTTTCTTTTCATATAGCTGACTACAATCAACTCAAATTAATACCTCACATATTTTGAACATTTTACATTCACATCAGATAATGAACTTTCAATTTTTGAAAATTTCATTCAAAATGTCCTGTTCACCTTTTTTTATCAACTATTGAGAGTCGAGATCAGTACTTGCAGACTCATTTATTTCTCATTCTTAAAATGGAAAATCTCTGAAATATTTATCTGCACCGCAATGAACTTTTGAGGTTCCATCCTGTTATCATCGCCGACTTTCGAAGACTTGAAATTAGATAATTAAACTCTTTTATGTCATGATCGTTTTTTACAGATATTTGATTATTAATTTATATAGAGAACACAGACGTCAATACCGCTCCATTGTTTTTTCCTTATCTTCAGGGTTTGTTTTATTTCTAATCTAAAATTTAGATTTTTATTTTTACTTCTTGGAAATCAAGTACGTGTAACTTATCGGTGCCGTACCTGTGTTTTGAGGATATATACCCTTATGGAAAAAACCGGTGTAAACACCGAATTTTCAGTGTTAACACTGATTTTTCGGTGTAAACACTAGATTTTGAGTGTAAACACCGAAAGTTCGGTGTTGACACTCAACTGTTGGGACACCCACAATTGGGAGTTTACACTCAATAGGTTCAGTGTTAACACCAAAGTTAAGTGTTGACACTCAACTGTTGGGTGTTGACACCCACAATTGGGAGTTTACACCCAATAGGTTCAGTGTTAACACCAAAGTTAAGTGTTTACACTCAACTGTTGGGTGTAGGCCCCCACAAGTGGGAGTTTACACCTACTAGGTTCAGTGTTAATACCAAAGTTAAGAGTTGACACTTAACTTTTGGGTGTCAACACCCCAATATTGCGAGTTTATACATAAAAGGTTTAGTGCTAACACCAAAGTTAAGTGATAATAATTATGGGTATTACACCTAAAAGAATTAGTGTTTACACCAAAGTTAAAAGTTAGTTGGAATGTTACACTCAAAATGGAATTTAGACGCTAAACCCGTTTTTAATAAAAAATTAATGAAGAATTCAATAGATGATGATATGCTTAATCAGTAGAATCAAAAATAAATACCATAACTGGAAATTCTATATTATTGCACAGATATATTGTGAGTTCGTCGTGTACTTTATAGTAAGTACAAAACGTCTGAGACAGCAATTGAAATACAAAAAAAGTAAATGATTTACTAAAAATTATTCCAGAATTCGAATAACTCATTAAATTTTTATCGTTAAACATTTAAGGTGGTTTTCTACCAGAGTTAGTCAAGTTCAAGACTAAAAAAAAATTATTTCACCATATTACTAACAATTGGTTATTAAAATTTATTTTTTAACTTTTTATGGCATCTGAAATTATTTTCTACCAAAAAAACATTGACAATCACAACAAAACATTTTTTTTAACTTTTAACTTCACCTTTGAATACCGCAGTTTTTGAGGTTATTCACGTGAAAATTATTTTTGTAAAATTACTGTAGAGTTTGTAAAAGGTCAATTTTTTCCAGTTTGAAGAAATGAATTCTTTGATAGTGAAACTACATGTATGTGGTTTTTCTAAAGGATCTCTATTGTAAGAAGATAAATATTAATAATTTAGTACACTTTTTCAGCGAAGCAGCCATACGCGTAATGAAAAAAATTCAATCTTTAACTTGCTGTAACTTTCAAACTATATGGTCAATTTTGATCAGACTTCGTAGAAATGTTTATTAATATCTAATAAACGCCTCCAGAAAATTTGAGCTGATTCTCTATTGTCATGCATTTGGTAGAAAACCACCTTAAGTGTATTTTTTAAAGTAATTTGTTCAAAATTCATTTTTTTATTTAGAAAATTACGTCCGAATTGAAATAATGAAAAAACCCTTGTAAAAAATACATGAAACTTTAAGTTATGAACTAAAAGTATATATTCGGCCAAAGGAGCGGTAAAAATGATTATTTTAGAAAAAACTGGTAATAGACAAAAAAATGAAAATATTTGAAATTTTTTGAATTCAATCAATAGTAAGTCAATTATGACAAAAATAATAATAAATTTTTAACATGCTTTTATTTAAAAAGTACTATATTTTGACGTACTTATTAAAAATTCACATCCAAAAATCACATACAAAGAATTAGACCCGATTGCTCGGAGAAGACCCCCAGGTACCCCCGGCATCGGTAACCTGGATGTCCAAGACTGCACATTAACGTATCGACATTCAATCTTATACCGTCTGTAAAATTTTAGACCTCCAACTCTCCTAGGCTGAAAACTATAGTGCTATTGGCAGATTTGGACATACGACGTTGATGACGTGATCGAAACTTTGTGAGTTAAAGGAAATCATGAGAATAAATATAATTAATAATAAAAAGTTCAAATCAATTTATCAAAAAAGAAATAAGTTGGTTTAATTGTTTTAATTTCTGACAAAAATAAATAAAAAAATGAATTTTTATGAAAAACACCCAAATTTTGGGTGTTAACACTGAAATTTTTATTTTAATAATTGTTAATATAGTTTCACAAACAAGTTAAAAGTAATGTTTTTTAATCATATATAAACTAAATAATCAAAAAAAGTTTTTTTCAATGTTCATATATTATTTTAAACATAGTATTTTCAACTAAGAGCGTGGCTAAGTGGATAAAATGATCGGTAAATTTTCGTCAACTTGAAGATCGATGGTTCGAATCCCCATGAGGCCAATTTTTTTTTTTCCGGTTTAGTGTAACACTCTTTTGGGTGTAATACTCCATTGGGTGTAACACCGCATTGGGTGTGCGAAATCACACCCAATGCGGTGTAGAAGTGCGGTGTTATTTTCAGTGTTATTTTTCGGTGTTTACACCGATTTTTTCCATAAGGGATACTTATACTATCTTAGACTTTTAAGGATTCTAAAAATTTTCTCGTATGTTTTCATATATTATGAACGCTTTTTACAGATTTCTACTTTTAAATTTGTGTAAGTAATTACCGATAGTATTACCGATCGATAAAATTGTATTGCAATTGCCAACTGATTTTCTTTTCTTATAGCTGACTACAATCAACTCAAATTAATGCCTAACATATTTTTAAAATTTTACATTAACATTAGATAATATACTTTCGATTTTTGAAAATTTCATACAAAATGTCCTGTTCACCTTTTTTTATCAACTATTGAGAGTCGAGATCAGTACTTGCAGACTTATTCACTTTTCATTCTAAAAATGGAAAGTATCTGAAATATTTATCTGCACCGCAATAAACTTTTGAGGTTCCATTCTGTTATCATCGCCGACTTTCGAGAACTTGAAATTAGATAATTAAACTCTTTTATGTCATGATCGTTTTTTACAGATATTTGATTTATAATTTATATATGGAACGCACACGGCAATACCTCTCAATTGTACTTTCCTTATCTACAGGTTTTGTTAGATTCCTAATCTAAAATTTAGATTTTTATTTTAATTTCTTGAATTCCAAGTACGTGGAACTTATCGATGCTGTACCTGTGTTTTGAGGATATATACTCATACTATCTTAGACTTTTAAGGAGTCTAAAAATTTTCTCTTATGTTTTTATATATTATGAACGCTTTTTACAGATTTTTGATTTTTATATTGTGTAAGTAATTGTCGACAGTTCTACCGCTCGATTGTAGATTTTTTTTTCATTTTTTTGATATCAAGTACTTGTAACTTGTCGGTGCCATACTCATGTTTTGAGGATATATACTAATATTTTCGTAGACTTTTAAGGAGTTTAAATTTTTTCCTTCATGTTTTTCTATGTTATGAACGCTTTTTACAGATTTTCAATTTTTAATTTGTGTAAGTAATTACTGACTGTACTACTGGTCGATAAAATAGAATTGCAAGTACCAACTTATTTTCTCTTTTTTGACGGTAATCTTTTGTATTTATAAATTTCTGTGAAATTTCTCTAGCTTTGCAACTCTCGTAAACATTCAAAAATCTCGATCACTTCTGTCACGTAAAATTTCAATTTTTAAAGAACATTGTAAATTCAAATAATATTTATTCATGCGTTAAGACTTATCGAAGACTTCTATCTGAATTACATTTTTTTTTTTTTTTTTTTTTTTTCAAATGTTATTAGGAATGTTATTATGAAATAAATCTTTGCCATCCTCAATTTTCAAGGAAAAGTCAAGGACTTTTTTTTAACTTTCGAAGAATATAAATTTTTTATTCACTGGAAAGAACCGTTTGCTTTACTATTAAAGATACTTCGAATTTTTGGAACAAAATTTCCTTTCCTGTAATGATTGATATCAATCTGACTTACAATCTTTTCAGTT
Organism: Encarsia formosa; assembly: GCA_038277355.1. NCBI lineage: Eukaryota > Metazoa > Arthropoda > Insecta > Hymenoptera > Aphelinidae > Encarsia > Encarsia formosa. The sequence goes on along the minus strand of CM076186.1, from coordinate 47,333,239 downwards.
TCATATTACTCTTTCATACTTTTGAGGATATTTATTTTATCGGTCAAGACTTTTTAGGACACGATGATATTCGAGCTATCTTTGCACTTGCACATAATTTGAATTCTCTGAACCATCTAAACATATGTGTTACAAATTAGATTTCAGTTTTATTTTTAATGGATGAAGAATTGAATTGATATCAATCTGATAAATAGTCTTTATTATATACTTATATTTAGGACTCGATCGGACTTTTGAAGATACTTATTTATACATCAGGAGATTTGGAAACTTGAACGTTTCATTTTTTTTTTTTTTTCTACGTACTTTATAACTATTAAAATGAGTGTAACAAGATTGTTAGATTCTAGAAAGTCATTTATTTTTAAAGTATTGAGTAAAGTATTCAGCTGACTTAAGCCGTGTTTCGATTGAGTTATCAATAATTACAATCAATGCACATTAAGACTTTTGCGGATATATATATATATATATCGAACGGAAGTTTTAGGGACTCAAAACAAGTCTAATATTCAAGTGTCAAAATTTTAAATTTTCATAATTAATTAGATCTTAAAGTCTAATTAAAACTTGAACTCTTCAAAAATCCCATTGCATACTGCAAGAGTTTTGAGGATGCTCCTCAAAAATCCTATTTCAAACCGAAAGAGTTTTGAGGATGCTCCTCAAAACTTCACTCGCATGCTGCAAAATTTTGAGGAGCATCCTCAAAAGAACATAAAATCCTCAAAAGTATCATCGTGTCATGAACCAGCTCTTCAAAAGTTCAATTTTATATATATACTAGGGGGTACCCTCTGCTCGCTTCGCTCGCCAACCCCCCAGAATTTTATACTTGAATCTACACTTGTACCTACACTTATACACATACCCTTGTGACTACCCTTGTACCTACTGTGATACATACCATTGTTTCTACTCTTATAGCTTGTGACTACACCTGCACCTTCTTTTATGCCTACCTCTGTTCCTACCTTTTATCTCACTCCAAACCCTTGTAACTACCCTTGTTCTTACCGTTGCACTTACTGCTTTTTATAACTAAGCTCTTCCTTAGGAATATGCTCATGTTTATTTATCTGTTTCTATCATGGTGTTAACTGTAGTTTGAATTTTTTTCATGCTTTTATTTCTAACTCTAAGACTTCTTTGATCTTATCTTTGATCATACTTTCATTTCTATCCTTAGTTAAACATATGTTTCTACGCTTTATTAACCTTCCCTGCTTCATAACCTTGGTACTATCCACGTTTCTTGAGTTTTTTTTTCCAACTCTCTTTACTACGTTTTTTGACTTTTTCTTCTTCCTACATATGTTAATGATCTTGTGCTTACTACCTTTTTTTTTACTTAAGCTTCTAACGCTGAACCTTCTACACATGCATTTGTTTCTACATCTGTTTCTACTCCTATGCTAACTCTAGTTCTTTATTATTTTTTATTTAAATTCTTAACACTGAATCTGGCCTTGTGCATAATCTTTTTTTATCCTCTTGCGCTTACTATTGTTAATAACCTTATAACAGACCTTGTTCATAACATTATTTCAAACTTGATAACTACTCTGGTAACTACATTGTATTTACTTCCGTACCTGGACTTGTCATTACGTTTAGAACTTTGAACTTACGGTTATATGTACATTTTTGCTTAATATTGTTCCTATCTCTTTCACATGGATCTACTTGCTTCAATTTTGGTGTTTGCTGTTGTTTTTTCTTTTTTTCATGCTTTGGTCTCTAACTTTGAATCTTTGTTCTCATCTTTGTGAAAACTATCTTTTCTATTGTTCTTCTCAAATTTTTTTGTAATTGCAATCGTGAAACTAATCATCTTCATACAATTTTGCCCACACAGCTCTTTAACTTTTTTGACAAATATTTCCTACATCCTTTTACATTTGTTATCAACGCTTTTTCTACGTAGGTCTGTCCCAATCAACCTATCTTGATTAATATCGAAGTTTATCTTACGACACCAGTTTCCAGCCATATGTAACCTCTTTCACTTTGTTATTATTTTCATACTTCAATTTGTAACTTTGAACGTATGTTGTACTTTTTTTTTTTTTTTTTCTCAACATCTAACCCTGAAACTAACATCTTTTATACTATTGTTTTCGATCCTGTACAAGCCTTTGTTGGTAAACACTTACCCACTTTTGAATCTACTGATGTACCTACCCTCTTGCCAAACCTTGAAGCTCTCTAAGCGAAGCGCACGCACAATTGTATTATATTATCTAAAACAAGTTTTGTCGAAGCTTCATCTAAATTAATCTACAATAAGTTATATATACCCTTTACCTTTGCGCTACGTTCAGAGTTCATATTCATTTAAACTTTTGTGGTTATAGATTCATTGGTTTTGTTACAGTTTGTAAACTAATAATTATTATTTTCATGATTATAATCGGATAATTTCGAACACTTGATTACATAATTATTTTTTCATCAAATCTATTCTCTAGATGTTTTAATTGAATTGTAATATAAAAATTAAAAATAAAAATTCAAATTTTAAATTTTGTTCTTCAACCAATCACATCACGATTAAAATGCTGTTATTCTTTTTGGGTTCACTCTTTTATCTTAGGATATTGGTTAAATTTTTTAATGTTTCGTAGTTAATTTTTAAATTTCTATAGTTACATAGCTCATAACTTGTATCTAAAATTGGCGGTGTGGGTAGAAACTGATAACATACATCAAAAATGGGGGGCGTGAGTAAAAAAAAGGGCGCGGGGGTGGGGGGGGGGTTGGTTAGAAAAGGGTGTGATTTATAAGCACGGAAAAAAAAGCAAATGCACTGGAAATTTTAGGTCAAATTCACGGGAAAAAAGACATTTGTATGGAAAAATAAGTGATTAAACGGGAAAGAAAATAAATACACGGGAAAAAAATACTTGAGCGGAAGTTAAATGGATTAAACGGGGAAAAAAATATATTGAACGGGAGTAGAATTAACATTGCACGGGAAAAAAATGTATTAAACGGCAATAGAATTGATCTCGCACGGGAAAAAGAATTGAGAGCAAAACTCAACAAAAATCAAGCAAAAAATTTGTTTTATTGAACATTATACAACTGTAATTGAAATTAACGATATTTTTTATAAAAGATTAATACATTAGTAAAGCTTTTTTTTATTTTGTAAATCAGGTTGTAGGTCGCATCTGTTGTGCACTAATCTTATGAATTTCCTGGCCAATGCTAACAATCTAAGCGTTGATAAAATTATTTTCAAATCCTGTTCGTCTAAATCAAAAGATTCTGCAAAAATGTGGAAATCAACTACCTATGGTACATCTTCATCATACGGAACTTGAGTGCGCTCATTGCACCAAGCTCTAAGATCTGTGGCCAATACGGAAGGAGTGCCTTTATCACTTCGGATTGTTCTAAGAAATGCAACAAGTTTTTCTTTTGCAGGTTCTATCATCTAATTTTTACGAATGAGATTTAGTAGTGCATTTGGCTTTGTAGTACCATCTGCATATTTATCTTCTACAAAATCCTTAATTTCTGATGATAAACCTCGTGTAGAATCAATATTTTTATGTTCGTGATCCTCTTCTGTTTCGTACAAGGACACGCAAGTATCCGAAGAATGATATAGTTGGTACAAGCGCTCTGGACACTCAGACACTCTATAAATTTCCTTTGTGCACCGATATTCTACTCGTTTTCCTTCTGCCACCATTTTCGTTGAAGATATTTTCCAAACTTCTTTTAACTTTACAGCACTTTCTGCCTCTGTTGCTGATGGGTATTTGTGACGTAAAAGCTACACTCGTGTTAGTCGCCTACATTTTTTTTAGGCTGCTGGATCACTTCAGATGAATTTTCTTCTTCAGATGAGTCCTCAGAGGTTTCAAAATACGTTAACTCACCAGCCATCTTTTGGCTCTTTGCTTTATTCGTCGACTGAGACGACACTGTGAGTTGAACTGGACTCAATAATAAAATGAATGGAGAGATACTTAGTGAAAGAGTTAGTATTAATTAGTCACGTGGTCTTTTGTTTCTAGGCTTGATAGTTAAATACGTTTTAATTAGACTGTGCAAAAGTATTTATTTTCCCGTGCAAAAGTATTTAGTTTTTCGTGCAAAAGTATTTATTTTCCCGTGCAAAAGTATTTATTTTCCCGTGAGACCCACATCCCGTGCAAATGATTTTATTTCCCGTGCATTTTAATACTTCCCGATCTTAATATGGGTAGGTATAGTAAACCGGGTAAGATAAGGTGATTGATAGTTGTGGGCTGGTAGAGATATAAAACTTATAACTTTGGCTCTAATTGAAATTTTTTAATGAATTTATACATCATTTAAAAGGTCTATTAAAGGCTCAGCTTTTCATAATTACGTCTTTCAAATATTTATAAAATACATTTTGTTGCTATGAGAGGGTTCTTAACAAAGCAGTTTATCATTTTAAATTCAACCCTACCCCTAAGAAATCATAAATTGGTTTAAATGCAATTTCGTGATTTGCTACTCTACAGGAAGTAAGTTCATCTCATGAAGAATCTGTCACAAAATTTTGAAGAAAATCGAGGCTTGTTTGTACGAGATTGCAAAATTTGAAAATAATCGTGATTTTTTTACTGTTTCGCTGATTACTAGAGTATTTTTCAGGATGGGCAGTTTGAGCTAGAGATCAAAGATGAGTCAGGTCGAGAATGAATAAGGTGAGTAGGGTTTTTTGGTAGAGTGAGTGAGAGATGAGTGCGAGAGTAAGTACGGTATTTGAAGTAAGTGAAATTGGTAAGGTCAGCAATGTGGCTAAAATTAAAATAGGTCAGGTGGTTACAGATGAAAATTTAAGTAAGGTTAGTAGGATTCTCTAAATGGGTGAGATAGAGAAGCAGGTTAGATGATTTAGGTGATTAGGTGAGTGATGATTGTGAGCTGGCAGATATAATAAAGTTTGTAATGTTGATATGAAATGAATTTATCTAAAGTCCCACCATGAGCGGAAAGAGCGCTAAAAAATATTTTTATGTGTGTAAGATCTAATGATATGGTTTAAAATGCCAGTGGATTTACTAAAATATTCTCAGTCACCATATTCAATTGAACAAATATTCATGTATGCGCCAAACATGAACACTATAACTATTTTAAAATTGATTCATATCTCATATCTTCGTTTGTCAATTTTAGATCTATTTTAGCCTTGGAAAAATTTTTACTGAAAATTATAAAAAAAATATATAGAATTCTAAATTAAAAACTGTGTCATGAGTTGGCCTAGCCAATTAAAAAATTTTTCTATAAAACTGATTTTATGAATCAAATTATGATGAGTAATTAAAGTTTAAACTGAACTCTCATGTCTAATTTTTAATAATTTTGAACACTTTAGTCTTTTGATTATTTAATCATTGAACATAGATCTTATTTATTACTATTTTGATTTTGGTCTTCAAATGTTTGATTAAGATTATTTTGTTATCAATCAATATATATTATAGTGGAAGTATAAGCCCATAAATGGTAAGCCTTAATTTTACGGACCCTCCTCCCGTGACCTTGTCATGTCACATAAGGGAGCTCTTCGAGGTAAGACCTTTTATGAAATTTTCGGGGAAGGACCAAAGAGTCCTGTCTACATGGACTCGATCACGTCAGCAACAAACCACAGCATTCGGAAAAAGGCTATAAAACTTGCTCGAGAGCTAGGGATAAATCGTCCAGTCTTTTGCCCTCATCTTGTTATTATGAGAAAAGCAAATGACTCAACTCCCTGTGAAATTTTTTCCGAGGATGACTTGCTAGACTTTGAAAATGCTGTCAGAGAGGAACAAGCGTTTTCTGCTGCGTACTGATACCAACCACCTCGGATCAATTTTTACCGCCTGAGGCACACAGAATTTGCAGGACATCGTTTTACAAGCTATTTCGCCATCACTTTATTCACCATCTCCCAATCAATCGTCATCACAACCTCATTCTTCGATAGAGACTGCACAAGTCAATACCGTTCTACCTGCTATTTTACCTGCGATATCACTTTACTCACCATCATCAAATCAATCATCATCACTGCCTGGTTCTTCAATAAAGATAGCACACGTTAACATTCATCATATGTCAAAAAATTTCCATCACTTCTTTACGAAATGAAAATTCATAACCAAGACATAATGGCAGTTTCTGAAAGTTTTCTTACTCCGCTCATACCAACTCATGTTTATAATTTACCTAATTACACGTTATTTTGCCACGATAGAATTGGCAAAGAAGGCGGAGGAATTGGTTTTTACTGCCGTGAGTCTTGTAAGGTTGCAGTTCTTCATGTGTCAAAAATTCCCTATCATGCTGCTCCAGAGTTTATTATTGCACGGATCCATATTAATCGTCCACCTGATATTGAATTTCCAGATGCTTTTTTCCAAAAACTTTCACCACTGTTGCTGACTTGTGAACGTGTGGTGCTAACTGGAGACTTTAACTACGATATGTCACCAAGTGAAGGAGACTCGGAGAAGTTTGGTGATCTGATCACAGCTCAGTGCCTTTCCCTTGTTAGTCGTGGACCTACTCATCATACTATGAGACATGGTGCTGTCGTACGACGTACCTGCCTTGATCTATTCATAACAAGAAATCCAGTTCTTACTTTCAGAAAATCAGAATCTGCTTTCACACCTGGTCATGATCTTATTGAGGTAACATACAACATTGTCACCCCACACATTTCACCAAAATATATGCGTACACGCAAACTCAGATTTATTGATAACTCTGAAATACATTAACGTACACATTGCATAAGACGACTTGAAAACAACTCAACGTCAAACCAGTTGCCAGATCAAAGCCGCATTATTTATCACATAAAAATCCAGAGAGAAGAGACTTCGTCAAGAGAAATCGAGAAAGAATTTATCAACATTAAAATATTGTTAACTTAGTTTTAACTTTTAACTTTCTTGTTAAAAATGTATACTAAAGCCCAATCGGGCTTTTACGGCGATTTGTTTTTTTTTTTTCAAACCAACAGCCTTGAAAGCCTGCAGGGCTTTATATACTTTGGTTTTAGGCTTGGACGCTTCAAAGAAAAACTATTTTAGGATGATTATTTCTTTTATATTATACATCTCGCGTGTAGCTGATGATCCCCTGAGAAATTTAATAAAAAATTATCCAGAACAAAGCCCGCATTGAAAAGTTATGAACGTTTCATTTTTCGAAACGCTGATTTTCCTTTGGCTCACGGTAGTCAGGGGAATTCGATTTCAGTTTCGAGCATCCGGTCTCTGCCTGCGCTCTCTGTAGACTTAACCGAACGTGACGTATGCGGTGGGCGTGTCTACTTTTGCTGTCTCACTCTTACTGCTTACCTACAGCTGCAGACAGGGGCATGTAGGGTAGGGTGGGGTAATTGTGCCGGTGGGGTAATGGGACCATATCTTTTTATTTGTATTAAAAATTATGAAAACAATTTTTTTTTTTTTTTTTTTTCATAAATAATTTTCTTTTTTATCATAGTTTAAAAAAAAAATTTAGAAAAAATAAAATAAAAAAATAAAAATAAAAAGACATGGTCCCATTACCCCACCGGTATGATTACCCCACCCTACCCTAGGCCCGGGCCTGTAGCCATGAGGCGACTAGTTACGCTGTATCAAGCAGCTGACTAGGGATCTTATGCTTGCAACTGGCTGCGGAGCTACTGAGCAGAGCAGCTTGTAATGTGTTATGAGCAATAATTTTTTTATAAATAATTGATTATAATAAAAAAAAACAGAGCTGAAGACCTTTATTTTCATTATATATTAATAAAGTGGTAGAATTTATAATTATTAATTTCTTCAATTTCAGTAAGAGTATGAAATGAATAATCTCTACAGTCTTTCTATGATCATCATCATCAAAGATTTTTCAATTGTTGTGGCGTGCCCTGTGAGTTGATAATAATTGTGCTGTGGTTGTGTTGGGTACCGGAAAGCTGGAGGTGCATAATTGGCAATATTAAAAATAAAGTTTTTTCTGAATGAGTGTGTTTGTGTGTGTGTGTCAGGTTGAACTTGCAAATGACTCTGTTATAATCCATCCAACTTGCAATTTGCGAGAGGTGCAATTGCAGGGGATAATGTCATTGTCATACACATGCTGCTGCATTATCACTTAATTTAAATCATCATAGAAATGTATATGCTCTGATTCAATACACTTGAACTGTTAAAGTTTTGTAATCCCACCTTTTTTCTAAAATAAACTTGATGTCTGACAATGAATTTTAATTTTGATTGTAACTGTTACATTAACTCAGGGTGTTAATGATAGGTATATTTAAGTCAACATGAATCCATTATTAAAAATTTTCATCTTTTTATTTCTGTAAGCAAGCTTAAGTTATACGGTCAAAGTGATTTTAAAGTTTAAAATTGGTTAATTTTTTTTAACAAGAATTAAAAAGTACAACAGAAATAGATAGTTTTGGGTCTAGGTATCCAGTGGACCAGAAATTATGAATTCTATTTGGCATGGATTTTTAAAGTACAGATGAGCATTTGCTCCATTATTTTCAAATAATAGATGGACTAAATCCATTTAGTTTGTCCATCTATTGCAAAATGAATTCAAAAGTAGTTCATAACTGTAAATTATGTCTATGATTTTTATGTGTTCTGGCTAATTATATGAAACAAATTTTAGACAGAAGAACTAGATATATATCTAAGTTAACATGAATCAATTATTGAAAATTTTTATCTTTTTTTCAATCATTTTAGTATTGCATTGGGTATTTGCTACATTTTAATGTAAATTTACATTAAAATAAAGTTATGCGATGTACATTTAAAAAATAGGTAAATACTAAATTAAATTTTTATTTTTTTGCATATGAAATTGATTTACCTAGGAATTTTATAGGTTCTGGTTTATGTCGTGGTTCTATTTACATCAAATAATTGAATATATCTTAGCTAGTGCTAAATTATTTAGAATTTGTTAAGATCGTGAAATCATTTGTTGAGACATATTTCAACTTTATTAATGATTAACTGGCATCTATACCTCGCTGCGCTAATGCTTGCGAGGTTGAAAATTATTTTGAATTTCTTTTTCGAATTTGAATTTTTAAAAGATGAAATTTTATTTTAATAAAAATATTGAAATGAATAAAAAAATTCTGTGTGAATTTTTTTCAAAGAAATTTATAATTGGAAATTAATGTAAAAATAAATGATGAATGAATATTTTATTTAAAATTATGTTTTAAATTAAATATTTTTTAAACTGAACTTTGAATTCACGCGACTATTTTCCATGAGCACAAATTTTCTAAATATTTGAGGAAGTATAGTTTTTACAATACCCGATCAAGATCCGTTTTCCGTGCACGGCCCTAGCCCGGCATATGACGTTTAAAAGGCACGGCATGGATGATTTGCCGTGCAAGTTGCCGTGCGATGACGCAAAGGTTAAAATACTGTCTGCTAGAGGAGTAACATAAATTAAATTTAAAATTGCAATTTTTAAGTATAATATGATTACTTCTTTAGTGAATTGTTACTTTCAGCTTTTTTATTCCAAAAATTAAAATGTTGAAGTTAAAATAATTACAAAATGTGAGGTTAACATTAATTTGAACGCATTAGAACGAAATAAAATCTCGATACATCAATCTGAATTGATACATTAAGGTCAAAATCTTGATTTATTAATTAAGATTTCAATATTTTATAATTGCATATTGAAATTTGAAAACTAAATTAATAATTAAAACTACAATAAAATAATCGATTCTCTTGTTCATAAATTTTTTCATATCATTACAATATTATTCAATGCTTTAAACTATATTAACTGTGATAATGTATAATAAAATTTGTACACTGTTTAAGACTTTTTAAATATGAGTACTTAGATTAAAGTTAAAATTAATTAGAAACTATAAAATTATTTAATAAAATATTGAGTAAATTGAATTTGTCAAATTGTTCCTTTTTCATGTTTGAAAATAATATTAATAATAATAATATTTGTTTGAATAAGTATTTGTTTAAGGGAAGGTTCTTATGGTTTTTTTTTTTTTTTTTTTTTTTTTTTTTTTACTGAATTTTATTTCATAGAAAAAATTACATATCGATCTCAAAATTTTTACTTTTAATTTTTTTTTAATTTTTTTTTTTTTGTTAATATCTTAAAATATGAAAATTTTTTTTTTTTTATCAATGGCGTCTCAAAAATGTCCTCTTTTTTGCTGACGGAATTTTTAACTCAACAACGGTAAATCTGAAACCAAAAAGTAAAGTGGTTTTATAATCTGTATAAATTTGGCGATTCCCCGACAACTCGTCAAAACGACGATTCGTCAACGACAATTCGTCAACGACAATTCGTCAACGCGACAACTCGTCAAACGACAATTTGTCAACGCCACAACTCGTCAAACGACAATTCATCAACGCGGCGACTCGTCAAATGAATAAAATGCATACAATAATATATTTTGACTTAATAGAACTAGCTTTTGCTTGGAACTAAATTTTATGGCTGCCTCTTCAAGGACCCTTCGGGCCTGACGGCGCGCATTTTTTAAAAAAATAACCCTCAGTGGTTTTTATTTTATTAACCCTGGTCTTTTCCGTAATCATAGGAATGCATAAAATCATATATTTTGACTAAATAGAACTAGCTTTTGCTTGGAACTAAATTTTATGGCGCGCCTCTTCGGGGACCCTTCGGGCCCCACGGCGCGCATTTTTTTTAAAAATAACCCTTAGTGTTTTTTATTTTATTAACCCTGGTCTTTTCCGTAATCATAGGAACGCATAAAATAATATATTTTGACGAGTTGTCGCGTTGACGAATTGTCGTTTGACGAGTTGTCGCGTTGACGAAATGTCGTTTGACGAGTTGTCGTTTGACGAACAGTTGCGGTACCAATTTGGCTATGTCCGGTAGCATAATTAGATAATTTTATAAATATTTAACAATGTTATAAACAATTTCAGTTTAAAAAAAAAAAAAACACTTTTTTATTCAGGAGACTGCCATTTTGTTTTTTTTCAATAAAAATGTCTAAATATGCTACCGGACATAGCCAAATCTATACAGATTATAAAACCACTTTACTTTTTGGTTTCAGATTTACCGTTGTCGAGTTAAAAATTCCGTCAGCAAAAAAGAAGACATTTTTGAGACCGCCATTTTGAGACGCCATTGATAAAAAAAAAAAAAAAAAAAAAAAAAAAAAAAAAAAAAAAAAATCGTAGTTGGAATGGAACCCCGGTCTCTAGTCTAGCCACCACACAGAAGGTTTTACGTGCAAGTTCGCGCCACGACGGCAACCCTGGTTTAAAAGACGTATTTCGATGTCCTCTTTCGAATTAACCAAGGTTGCCGTGCTCAAAATTACAATAACAACGATTAAACAACAATTTGTATGCTTTCATCATACTTTATATACACGCAAGACCCCTTCATATACCGTATTTGTCTTGGTGGAATGGTTAGAGGTCTTACCTCTCACCCGGGAGTAGTCTAGCCGCCATATAGAAGGTTTTACGTGCAAGTTCACGCCACGACGGCAACCCTGGTTTAAAAGACGTATTTCGATGTCCTCTTTCGAATCAACCAGGGTTGCCGTGCTCAAAATTACAATAACAACAATTAAACAACAATTTGTATATTTTCATCATACTTTATATACACGCAAGACCCCATCATATATCATATGCGTCTTGGTGAAATGGTAAGAGGTCTTACCTCTGACCCGGGAGACGGGGGTTCCATTCTCACCACGATTGATTTTTTTTTTTTTTTTTTTTAGGTTTGTTAAATAAAAAAAAACTTTAATTTTTATTTAATAATTTTCTTTTTTATTTTATACCGTTGAACATGCATAAATATATAAAAAAATTTCTTGAAAATCTGTATTAAAAATTTAAATAAAATATTCACAAAATTAATCAATTTTTTATAAAAAGCTTTTGCGTTGCAGCTAGTATACCGTGCTGTTCATTTTGTTATTGCAAAAAGACTGATACGTGCAAAAATAAATACAACGACTGCGGATTTAACGATTGCGATTCTGAATCCATCCTAGAAGAATCAATGTCGGATTGAAAATTATTGTTTATTTTTGTCAAATGCAGAGTTTTTCATTGTTTACGTAATTTAAGTTAAATTAAGAGTTATTTGCTTTTAAATACTGATTTTCAAGAAATTATAAATGTATATATATAAATTAAAAATTATTATTGTATATATGTTCAACGGTATAAAATAAAAAAGAAAATTATTAAATAAAAATTAAATTTTTTTTTTATTTAACGAGCCTAAAAAAAAAAAAAAAAAATTAATTGAGGTGGGAATGGAACCCCGGTCTCCCGGGACAGAGGTAAGACCTCTAACCATTCCACCAAGACGCATATGACATTAGATGGGGTCTTGCGTGTATATAAAGTATGATGAAAATATACAAATTGTTGTTTAATTGTTGTTATTGTAATTTTGAGCACGGCAACCCTGGTTTATTCGAAAGAGGACATCGAAATACGTGTTTTAAACCAGGGTTGCCGTCGTGGCGTGAACTTGCACGTAAAACCTTCTATATGGCGGCTAGACTACTCCCAGGTGAGAGGTAAGACCTCCAACCATTCCACCAAGACAAATACGGTATATGAAGGGGTCTTGCGTGTATATAAAGTATGATGAAAGCATACAAATTGTTGTTTAATCGTTGTTATTGTAATTTTGAGCACGGCAACCTTGGTTAATTCGAAAGAGGACATCGAAATACGTCTTTTAAACCAGGGTTGCCGTCGTGGCGCGAACTTGCACGTAAAACCTTCTATATGGCGACTAGACTAAAAGGGTTATGAACATGTTCGAACAGTCACACATTTTTATAATCATGTTCGGGTCAGTGGACGAGCGGGTAAATGGGAGGTCTGTATTTTCGTCATTCGGGCATTACGATAGTCGGGGTATTTTACAATCGGGGAAATATGTAATCGGAGGATTGGACCATCGGGGGAAACGAATCGGGGAAACGGTAGGGAATCGTAAAATTTTCATTTTTATCACGTGCTCTTATGGGAATTTGACGATTTCTCGATCGCATTAAAAACTGATGAAGGAAACTCTTCTAAAAAAATTCATGATTAAAACTTTCAAAGAACGCAGATTAATTAATTTTTTTTCACGAATTTAGAACATTTAATTTGTACAATTGAAAACCTTCTTAAAAATAGTTTCTTCTAAGGTAATGAAAGACAAAATTTACTTTCAACAACTATAGTCATGCAGAATACATTCGAAAATTAATGTCTAATAAGTGATTGAAACTTTGAATTAACATACTATCCCAACTTTGACAAAAATTTAATTAAAAAATGAATTTTGACCTCATTAAGGGTCTAATTTAAGAAAGAGAATGAAATTCCGAGCCTAATTTATTATCGGCGTCGGCAGAGAGCTTCGAGACGACATCAAAACTCCCAACGATCAAAACTCCCAATAATTTCTATAGCTATCTCACAAGATGGCAACGCCGCGTTAGCTCTCTATACTATATAGTCTACAGGTTAACGTGTAGTACACCTTGAAACAAATATATATATTTTTTGCAAGCGGTTTTACTGATCGCAATCAATGACCTGTAACTCTATTTTTTTTTTTTTTTTAATTTTCTTGAATAAACTTAACAATTAAATTTTCATTTTAAATTTCAAGCCCGGAAGAGTCAGGTTGACCCCTGCGGTCAGGGTGAATACCTGGTGGTCCTGGAGAAAATTTTTATCTGTAGATGGTTTCTCCACGAAAATTTAAACTCCAGGACGTTCAGGATGGATACCTGGTGGCCCTGCAGGCAACTAGGACTCGGAGATGATTTCTCCAGGAAGTTTCTACTCCCGGATGGTCAGGGTGGATACCTGGTGGTCCTGGAGACAATTTCTTCCTGTAGATAATTTCTCCAGGAAGTTTAAAGTCCAGGACGTTCAGGGTAGATACCTGGTGGCCCTGGAGGCGATGAAGGCTTGGAGATGATTTCTCCGGAAAGTTTCTACTCCAGGATGGTCGGAGTGGATAACTGTTAGCTCCGGAGGCGATGAAGCCTCGGAGATGATTTCTCCAGGAAGTTTCCACTCCAAGATGGTCAGGGTTGATACCTGGTGGTCCTGGAGGCAATGAAGGCTTGGAGATGATTTCTCCGGAAAGTTTCTACTCCGGAGACGATGAAGCCTCGGAGATGATTTCTCCAGGAAGTTTCTACTTCAAGATGGTCAGGGTAGATACTTGGTGGTCCTGGAGGCGATGAAGGCTTGGAGATGATTTCTCCAGGAAGTTTCTACTCCAAGATGGTCAGAGTGGATAACTGGTAGCCTCGGAGGCGATGAAGCCTCGGAGATGATTTCTCCAAGAAGTTTCTACTCCCAGATGGTCAGGGTGGATACCTGGTGGTTCTGGAGACAATTTTTATCTGCAGTAAGTTTCTCCAGGAACTTTAAACTCCAGGACGTTTAGGGTGGATGCCTGGCCCTGCAGGCAATTAGGCCTCGGAAGTGATTTCTCCAGGAAAGTTTCTACTTCAGGACGATCAGGGTGGATATCTGGTAAATCTGGAAGCAATGAAGCCTTGGAGAAGATTTCTACGAGGCTTCATGTAAAATGAGTTTTCCAGGAAACTTTGGGTTCATTAGAGACACTTGGGTGGTGTCAATGGCCAGGGTCGACGATTACGCCCTGGAGATGAGTTGTCCAGGAAGATTTAGCTAAAAACTAACAACCCGGGAGCGGTTGGCTTTTTAAGAGTCGGCTTTTCATAATCGGTATTTACGTTAGCTAAAATTTAACAACCAGGGTCGGCTCTTAAGAGTCAGGATCGGTATTTACGCTCTAGGGATGACTTCTGCAAGTAGTTTTGGCTTAAATTAAACACTTTTGGAAGGGTCGGCTTTTTAAGAGTCAAGATCGATATTTTCGCACTAGGGATGACTTCTCGAGGATGTTTTCGCTTAAAATAAACAATCGGTAGAGTCAGCTTTTTAAGTCAGGGTTGTCATTTACGTTCTGCGGATGTCTTCTCCAAGCTTCAGTCGAGAATCCAGGAATAGGATGTCTACTTGATGGACGTGGTCGGAGATCACGATTTTTGGAACGTACGAAACGGAGAATTTTCAATTTCCATTTTTAACTTTTCAACTTTTTGCAGGGCTTAATATTAACTATATTCAACATGGCACGATAAACTTTACTTATAAGTTAAAAAAGTGAATAAAATTTCCTGCGGACGGAATTCTAAAAATTTTAAAAATTTTATTATAAAATATAAGTGATTAAAAATTAATTTATTATTACGAAAAAAATAAAATAAAATAAAAAATAACTTCTTATTGATGTGAAAAAATGAGCTTTTTGACAGTAATTAAAGAGTCTTGCTCGTAAAGAATGATTAGCCTCCATCCTGCCTATTACAACACTTAAATTTTAAAAATGTTCCTACTTTTGGACCGAAATTATCACGTACTTTGTGTTATAAAATTACAATTTACAAGCTTCTATAAGCAAAAAATTTGATTGAAAAGTGAATTATGGCTGCTATGAAATTTTACTTATAACTTGAACAAAAGTTATGACACCAAAGTTTAAACTATGGTGATATAAGAGGCCACCAGGTATTTACCCCGACCATTTTGGAGTGGAAACTTCCTGGAGAAATGATCTCTGAGGCTTAATCGCCTCCAGGGCCACTAGGTGGCCACCCTGACCATCTTGAAGTAAAAACTTCCTGGAGAAATCATCTACAGAGAGAAGTCGCCGCTAAGACCACCAGGTATCCACCCTGAACGCCCTAGAGTTGAAACTTCATGGAGAAATCATTTACAAGAAGAAATTGTCTTCAGGACCACCATGTATCCACCCTGACCATCTGGGAGTAGAAACTTCCTGTAGAAATCAATTCCGAGTCCTAATTGCCTGCAGGGCCACCAGGTATCCATCCTGAACGTCCTAGAGCTTAAACTTCCTGGAGAAACCATCTACAGAAAAAAATTGTCTCCAGGACCACCAGGTATCTACCCTGACCATCTAGGAGTAGAAACTTTCTGGAGAAATCATCTCCGAGGCTTCATCGCCTCCGGAGCTAACAGTTATCCACTTCGACCATCCTGGAGTAGAAACTATCCGGAGAAATCATCTCCGAGGCTTCATCGCCTCCGGAGCTTCATCGCCTCTGGGTCTATCAGTTATTCACTCTGACCATCTTGAAGTAGAAACTTCCTGGAGGAATCATCTCCTCCAGAGCTTTCATCGCCTTCAGGGCCACCAGGTATCTACCCTGAACGTCCTGGAGTTTAAACTTCCTGGAGAAATTATCTACAGGAAGAAATTGTCTCCAGGACCATCAGGTATCCACCCTGACCATCTGGGAGTAGAAACTTCCTGGAGAAATCATCTCCGAGTCCTAATTGCCTGCAGGGTCACCAGGTATCTATCCTGAACGTCCTGGAGTTTAAATTTTCCTGGAGAAACCATCTACAGATAAAAATTTTCTCCAGGACCACCAGGTATTTACCCTGACCGCAGGGGTCAACCTGACTCTTCCGGGCTTGAAATTTAAAATGAAAATTTAATTTTTAAGTTTATTCAAAAAAAATTAAAAAAAAAAAAAAAAAGAGTTACAGGTCATTGATTGCGATCAGAAAAACCGCTAGCAAAAAATATATATATTTGTTTCAAGGTGTACTACACGTACACCTGTAGACTATATAGTATAGAGAGCTAACGCGGCGTTGCCATCTTGTGAGATAGCTATAGAAATTATTGGGAGTTTTGATCGTTGGAAGTTTTGATATCGTCTCAGAGCTTCCTGTAAAATTTTTTATTTATACCCCATAAAAATAAAAAGCCTTGCCAAAGTCAAATCGAGAGTCGCATTTAAAAAAATAGATTGAATTCGTAATCGGCATCATCAAAAACCTCCAAATTAAGTTTAACAAAATCTTAAACAATAATTTTTACCTCACAAAAAATGAATTGTTACCTCAATCCAGTAGGACTCTTGTAGGACAAATTAAAAAATGAATGTTTGTAATAGGCGTTCTCAAAAACCCCAGTACACCATATTTAAAATTTTTTTTTTACAAATTTAAACATAAAGCTTAGATTCGTAATCGACAATCTTAAAGATACCCATTTACGGAATTTGAAAAAAATCTAATGAAAAATAAATTCTTACCTTCAATAAATAGACCTTAAGTAGATTGAATTCAAATATAAAATTTATATTTGTAATCAGTACCCTAAAAACCCCATTCACTGAGTTTGAAAAAAATCTTATTTTAAAAATTTTTTACCTTAAATAAGTAGACTTTACATGGTTCAAATTCAAAAATGAAATTTATATTCGTAATCAGCACCCTCGTATATCAAGTTTGAAAAAAGTTGTATTTAAAAAATTTTTTACCTTAAGTAAGTAGACTTTACCTAGGTTGAATTCAATAATGAAGTTTATATTTGTCATCCGCACCTTCACAGACCCCAGTATATCAAGTTTGAAAAATATCTAATGAAAAATAAATTTTTACCTGAAATAAGTACACCTTACGTAGGTCGAAATCAAATATAAAATTTATATTCGTAATTAGCACCCTCATTAACACCCTTAATCCGAGTTTGAAAAGAATCTTATTAAAAAAATGCTTTACTTTAAATAAGTAGACCTGAGTTAGGTCGAATTCGAAAAAAAAACTTTGATTCGTAATCAGCAATCTCTAAAACCCCCCAATACCAAATTTGTAACTAAACCGATATGTAAAAGTCACTTTTCTTTATTTAACCTAAAACAAGTTAAATCCAACCTGAATATTATACTTATTTAAGGTCAAATTGAAAAATGGATGTTAAATTCGTAATTATCGCCCTACCAACCAAATTTCTAACGAATCGATCGAATGGAAGTCACTTTTTTTAAAAGAATAAAGTTTAATGTGCGACGCCGACGACGGAAAACAAAAAAAAAGTGGAAACTTATTAATATAATAGAGGATTTATGGAGTTTGGTTTTTTTGAACTTGTGGACAAAAAAAAAGTACATAAAATCTTTAAAGAATACTTTAAAAAAGGTCATATTTACGGCGATTGGTTTTTTAAAAAGGAGTCTAAATAAAAAATTATACGCTAAATATGATCTTTAAAAAATACTTTTAAAAAATTAATATGTACAGCGATTGGTTTTTTTTTTAAAGAGTCTAAATAATAAAAAGTTATACGCTATACATGATAATTTTTTTTTGGAAAATGTATTAATGAAAGAAGTAAAATCTAAAAATTTATTACGGACGACTTTAGGCCGGATTACTTACTATTTAAAAATAATTTTCTCTACTAAAAGATGATCATATTATATTGAATCACCTTAAATATATGTAATGTTAACAATTTTTCAACTATAGCATATACATGGAAAAACACATGCAAATTCCACACAACTCAAACACTTTTTGAAATTAAAGTATGCTGTAATTGAGTTAGAAATCAACTAAATAACAATGTATATCTATACTTGATCTGTAAAAATTTTACATTCTTTGAACTCAATCATCTCGAAAAAAGCATTGATATCTGTATTTCTTAAATTATATTTTGAATGTCAGTGTGTTTATTAACAACATATTTTAATTTTTAATTTCAAAAAGTGTTTGAGTTGTAGGCAACCTGCATGCGTTTTCTCATGTATATGCTATAATTGAAAAATTGATAACATTAAGTTTATTTAAGGTGATTCAACATAATATGATCATCTTTTAGTAGTGAAAATTATTTTTAAATAATAAGTAATTCGGCCTAAAGTCGTCCGTAATAAATTTTTTGATTTCACTTCTTTCATTAATTCATTATCCAAAAAAAAAATTATCATATTTAGCGTATAACTTTTTATTATTTAGACTCTTTTTAAAAATATCAATCGCCGTACACGGAAAAAATAAAACCGACGCATGCATCGGTGAATTTGCGATGCGCGCATCGCAAACGGCTGCGACCTTTCCGTCACTGAGTTTACGACGCAAGCGTCGCTCATTCAGCGACGGAACATCGCCAGTCGGCGGTGTAAGATGATAGCAAAGGCAGCGGCAGCTAACCTACCTTTTACCGACAGATTCAACTCAACCGCTAGCGCCTCGAATTCACGCTTTCAGCTGCATTACTATATGTCTTGTAGGACCACAATATCTAATACTGAATCTATAGGTTGCAAATTGACTTTGACTCAAATTTATAAAAGACTTCGGCTTCTGCTGCCGTTGCGATCATCTTGCACCGCCGACTAGCGATGTTCCGTCGCTGAATCAGCGACGCTTGCGTCGCTAACGGAAAGGTCGCAGCTGTTCGCGATGCGCGCATCGCAAATTAACCGATGCATGCGTCGGTTTTATTTTTTCCGTGTACACTGGGAAAAATGTGCTCGAGTTACGGCTCAAAAATGATGAGGTTATGTCTCTACGCCGCGCTCAGTAACTGCTTCATATGTGAGCCGAATTTGACGCACGCGCTGCGATCGGCTGCGATTTGGTATTTGGTACTACGTAGTGGTGCAAATTTTCAACACCGTGCGTCATATTTGTTGCACCGTGGAGAAGAAACGATCCACCTTGTCGATTCCATTACGGCGCTACGGGTGGCTCGATTACGGATCACATTTTTCCCAGTGTACACATTAATTTTTTAAAAGTATTTTTTAAAGATCATATTTAGCGTATAATTTTTTATTTAGACTCCTTTTTAAAAAACCAATCGCCGTAAATATTACCTTTTTTAAAGTATTCTTTAAAGATTTTATGTACTTCTTTTTTCTCCACAAGTTCAAAAAGATAATGTTTAGCGTATAATTTTTTATTTAGACTCCTTTTTACATGCTTTTCTTTAACTCACTATGTTTCGTCGTCGTCGTCGTACGTTCAAAACTGCCAAGCTCTATAACTTGGAGCCTATAAGACCTAGAGGTCTGAAATTTAGCAGAGGATCTAGGTTTGGATGACAATACATGAATCCATAGTCAGTTCTCGACCTGGACCTCCAGGTCACCGATGACGGGGGTACCTGGGGGGTCATCTCCGAGAATTTGGGCTAAATTCTTCGGGGATGACTTTGAGGAAAGTTCTAGAGTATTTATCGAGGCGATTTGAACCTAGGTATCCAGGTCGCCGATGATGGGAGTACCCAGGATACCTGGAGGTCATCTCCGAGAGTTCGGGTCGAATTCTTGGGGTATGACTTTGGATAGAGTTTGGGGGTGTTGAAGAGTTTATGAGGAAGAAGTTTGAACCTAGTCAGCCAGGTCACCGATGACGGGTGTACCTGGGGAACCTAGAGGTCATCTTCGAGAGTTTGGGCGAAATTCTGCTGGGATGACATAAGAGTTCCGCGGGGGTTCTCATTTGGTAGTTATCAATATATTGAATAAAAAAAAAATATTTCAAAGATTATAATTGTAAAAAGAATGATTATGAAAATTTCAATAATAACCAAATTTTAAACAATTAGATTTAAAATTTTACGCTAAAAATATTCTTTCCATTTTTCTGTCAATTTATATAAATTACATAAATTAAGCTAAGAATAAAAAGTAGAAAATAAAAAATAAATAAAAAAAAAGATTAAAAAAAACATGCTTTTCTCTAAAAAGTTTTGAGAAATTATTTAAAAAACGTACTAAAAACTAAAAAATAAAATTTTAATACTGCCAAATTCTTTCAAAGTACTTCAAAAGATTTAATACAAATAGAACAAATGAAATTTCGTGATGACTCTAAACAAAAGCATTATGGGGCACTATAGATGACTTAAATTTAAGGCGTATGACTGTTTCATCGAGTGCCACATGCTTTTGTTTAGAGTCATCACGAAATTTTGTTTGTTCTATTTGTATTAAATCTTTTGAAGTACTTTGAAAGAATTTGGCAGTATTAAAATTTTATTTTCTACTTTTTAGTACGTTTTTTAAATTAATTCTTAAAACTTTTTAGAGAAAAGCATGTTTTTTAAAAACTTTTTATTTATTTATTTTTTAAAAAACCAATCGCCGTAAATATTTTTTTTTTAAAAGTATTTCTTAAAGATTGAATGTACACTGGCCGGACACCATATCGTTCCGAGGTTTGAATTGGCACTCGAAATGTGACCGTCAGAATCAATTTTTTTTAATGCCAACCTTCGTCCCACGCGCGCAAAAAAATTTCGAGTTTGAGTATCAAGCCATCTTTTCTTCGGAGCCGCCTTCACTTTCCTACCTAGTGATAGTTCTACGACTGCTATTTCCGTATCCCCCTGTTCTTTTTGTATCTCTTTGATAAATGAATAAATATCTGGGTGGTTTTTTCCCATGAGAAGATGAAAACGATTATGCCATCCCTCCGAGACATTGTTCGTTTTGGCCTCACCGGTGCTTGCGGCATCATGATGGTTCCAAAAACGAATTGTATATCTCGGAGAGACAGCTTTCCGTTTGCCGACCTTTGGCCCACTATTCCTGACGAAAGTCCAGCAAGCTCAGTGCGGAGGATCCTAGCTGGAGGTTCTTCCGGATGATCCGCCGCTTTGCGCTTCATACTCATCTTGATTTTTTCAGCTTCAGCGTATTCGCGGTTTGGAGCATGTGTATGTTCGGAAACTTCGATCCCTCCGGGAGTTCCTTTTGGATTTTTTCGTACAGTAAATTTCCCATCGATCGTATGTACTGTGATGGCACGCGCTTTACATTCACCTTTTCTGACCCGGTAGCAGTCCCAGTGTACCTTATTTCCATTCGGTTTAGACATATGGTAAGCAAATCCGCCAAGAAAGAGTCTATTTTTGTTAACGATTTCGGGTTCTGGATTCATTTTTTGTTTGTTTTCACAGAAAATTTTGATTAAAGTACTTAAATTTATTCACAGAAAATTTAGATTAATAGAATTCAATTTATTCACAGAAAATTTAGATTAAAGGAATTCAATTTATTCACAGAAAATTTCGATTGAAAGCGTCAAGGAAAAATTTTAAATATTAGGTTATCGTCATTGTAAATAAAAAACAAGGTTACGAATAGTCGAATGCAGAATTTTACATTTTATTTTAGATTCAATTCGGGCTCGTGGGCGTTCGGGCAATTGGGTATTCGGGGGATTGGATGTTCGGGCGAATGGGTGTTCGGGTAAAAGGGCATTCGGGTAAAAAGGCATTCGGGCGAATGGGCATTCGGGGGATCGGGCGTTCGGGCAAATAGATTCGGGCGAATGGTAGGTAATCGACCAAAATGGAATTTTTAGACAAAAAACGGTTTTTTTAAAATCTTTTTTGTTGATTTAAAAAAAAAAATCCCTGCTCAAACATGAACGAGGTCGATTGCATTTATTTCGTTTTCTGATGAAATTTAATAAATATTTTTACAACACAATCTACATTAAAAAAAATTATCATATCACATGAAATAAATTAAATCCTTCCACTTTTATTTTAAAATAAAAAATGTAAGACAATTATTTTTTTATCCATTTTTTTAATAAAGAGTATCCCTTTATAAAAGAGAGCTATCGCCATCTTGAGTAAGATTTTTATTCGGGAGCTGATTGGTGAAGAAGTTTTTAAAATATTCGAAAAGTGCATTTTGAGGTTACTCTTATTGTTTTTTCCTATGCGTGCTTGAAGCGCGCTCAGAAGAGCTAGTCAAACTGAAAAGTTATAAAAATATTCTTCACTATTATTCCTATGTTATAATTAACAATTATACAAAAATTTCTTTTGAAAATGAAAGTAATCAATCAAGTTAAAAATTAGATTGAGGAGGTCATCTTTTCATAATATCTGCAAATCTTTACTTCTATTTTAATTTTAATTTTTTTTATTATTTTCATGACTCTACCGACAGTTACATATTAAAATCGAATAAATGAATTTAACGGGTATCACCGTCCAACTATAATTTTATCACTTTCTTTCCCACATAGAACCATATAAGAGGCTACACAAAAGCGAGAAGAGAGATTTTTTTGAAAAATAAGTAAATTAAATAATTCCCTAACCCCCCGGGGTGATCCAAAATTTTTTTTTTTTCTCTATAGTTGGACGGTGATACCCGTTAAATTCATTTATTCGATTTTAATTTTTTTTATTCTTAAAAAATCTAATGTTTCGTCTATACTATTGGCCTACTCTCAGATAGACTGAACCTTTCCAGAATGTAATATTAAAAATTAGTAAAGTCCACTTAATCGAAAGTTAGATATAACAATTTGGAAACTTAATTACGGTCCAGCCTATCGAAGGATGAGCCAGTGTAGATGGAGCGTGATAACTTAATGAGATGTCTATCATATTTAATATTTGCTATTTTATTTCAGAAACTGGAGTCAGTCCTCAAAATGTTCTACGCACAGCAACTAGAAATATTCATGAGATGTATGACTTTTTCGAAATGACTCTTCAAATTGAAGAATTTAATGAACAAATGGAAGACTGCAAACAGTGTAAATCTCTTTCATAAATAATGATGAATATTATTATTTTTACACTTCTTGTAATTTAATTATGCAGTAAATTTAAAAAAATGTGAGATTAGAAAACATCAAATAAAATGCTAGGAAGTGCACTGACAATATTTATCTAAGATTTATGTTGAACAATTTATAATTTTCGGTTAGTTGATGAAATAATTTAATGAACAGTATTGAAAATATGTTTTAAATATTTACATTTTAAATAAAATAATAATTATGTGCCTATGAGATCTAGTTTATAAATATTTCTGTCAGGGTTCGCAGTATATCAATCATTTTTGTACAGTAAATGTTTTAACAAGAAAATAAATTAAAACTGTACAATTCATTCATGATCCTTCACATAAACTGTATTTGTTAGTATTATATTGAAAATAATTTGAAAATTGAAACATAAACATTAAAAACTATTTGCATTTGATTTCAATAGCTCAGATTTATTCTAAGTATATAACTGTAGTACCGTCCATTTTACGTAGTCATTTGATAAAGGTTGCGCCTAGATTAAAAAGATAGTTTTTATTAAAAATAAATAAAAAAACATTGGTCTGCCAAGTTGGATTGGAAAATGGAAAGTCAATTCAACTTCTTTTAACATGGAGGGCGCCAGTCGCTATTATTCTGGCAAGTATTTTCTGTTGCGACAGAGGTCCACCAAACTGCTCTAAGTGCTACGCGCCTACTTATTCGGTACGCAAATTTTCGTACAGTGCAAACACGATCAAGAAACTACATTCATGATCGTTATATATCCGGAATCAGACGGTGGTGGATACATTTTTTAATTTTAGTGTGCTGAATAATTTTTTTGTTCAGGGTAACTGAAAATGATTATAAAATTTGATGATACCATAAAAAAAGGTATATATACGTAAAAAATATTGTACCCTGCTTAGTCAAACCATAACATGCTATGGACAGTAATATCCCCGGCTTATACCAGAGAGTAATCCATTTGAAATTTAACTTTTGTTGACTACTTTAAATTCAAAGTGGTAAAAGTATATGAATATTTGTCTGCTTCACAGAGAATAGCTCACTTCTCTCAACCCCACTTCTGCCTATTTCCTAAATTGACTTGGTAAAAAAAGAAGAATTGGAAAAAACGCTAAAAATCTAAACTTTCAAATTGAAGAGGTGATTTTGAAAACTCATGGTTTCATTTTGAAATGAGTAAAAGTAATTTTTCAAATCTTACTAAGTTTTTTGAGTATCCCTTCTGTTGGTAGCTAAGTATTCATAGAAATTAGTAAAATTCAACAGTTTAAAGCAGGCAAGCAAAAGAATACAATTCAGTAAATTCATTAAAAGTAATGATATACTCTTGTTCTTTTAAAGATCTTTTTTCCTTTTCCATCTTCTTTTTTCCCCATCCATCTTCTTTGGTACCAACAGCACATTTGCTGAGTAAGGTGACGAACTTGGCCGTATTAAACCTTTGCTCTCGAGTTCTCTAATATGAGCATCAATTTTTTCTTGTATATGAGTAGGTTGCCTATAAATTTTTGAAGATATTGGCTTACCTGTTTTTAGTAGAATTTCATGTTCTACATCACTTACTACAGGCATTGGGTCACCTGGCAAATTGAATATATCATTATATTTCTTTATAATTTCCCACAAATCACTCTGTTCATCTTCAGATAAGTGAGATAATCTTGTTTTATTTTTCAACAGTTCGATGCGTCTTTCATCTTCAGACTTTTTCATTGTAAAAATTTTTGTTTCATTCTTACTTTCATACAAATTTCTCAACATCTGTTTTCTTTTTTCTTGAGATATATTATTGTCTAGAATTTCCGACACGAGGGACTCTTGCTTTCTTTCCTTTCTTCGAGTTTGCATACATGGTGCCCCTAACTCATCATTCTCGTAATATTCATGACAAATGTCTGACTTGTAAACACGGATTTTCTTATAAGAGTCGTTCATTAAATACAAAGTAGCCTCGACTCCTGTGTATAAAGCAGGGACACAGTTAGAGCCGAAAAACACATGAGTACCTGGTTTTGTATGTACTTTCAAATGTTTAACAGAATTTGCTTCTACTTCTGTAAGCAATTCTGTATTTAATTTAAAATCGTGTTTTTTCTTACTTATATAAGACAGAGTAATTATTTTATTTTTACAATCAATAAGGGCTCCATAATTTTCGAGCCAGTCCTTACCTAAAATTCCTTTATGTGTATTTAAAGGAAACTCATTCATGGCTACATGAAAAATATGCGACCTACCTAAAGTTTTTAATGTACATTCACCTATCATTTCGTGAGGGCCATCTACAATCTGGAATCTCCTTCTATCTCCTGGTGGTATTTTCTTTGGGTTGCAGTCTTCAAATTTTAATATTGAATTTTTTACAATTGATTCTGGCGCTCCTGTGTCGACCAGAAATTTGTTAACTCCTGTTGTTCCTTGGAGTTGGATGTAGAGGTCATAATATTTTCCTCCAGATCCGATGTAGTATCTTGCTGGTTCTCGTCGGTCATCAGAAATTTTCGTGGGGGCCCTTTGTCGATCTGTGGAATTCTTTGAAAATTTCGAAGCTGTGGATTTTTTCTCCAACATTCATTTTTGGTGTGATTCAATTTATTGCAAAATTTACACCTTTTTAATTCGTTTCTATTATTACTTACATAATTATTTTTAATTTCATTTTTATCATCTTGCTTATTATTATCGTCTCTGGGTTTACTCTTTGTATTATTTAATGGCTCACCTCTTCTTTGTATTTGGCTTCGGATTACTTCGTCGTCGCGTAGTCTTTTATCAATAGCCCGTGCCTCCTGCATGGCGTGACGCAGAGAGTCAATTTTTATATTTAAAAGCCTTTTCTCTAGCTCTGGTTTCAGTGATTGAATAAAACGTTGGACATGGGAGTCCTCTTCGATGTACCGAATTCCAGCTCGATATTCAATCTTTATTTGCTCGATCGATTTTTGCACACGTCGATGTAGTTCTTCATATCTTTTTACATAATTATCTATAGATTCGTTCTGGCCCGGTCTAGTATTATTACGAATTTCCGATATTTGCTCATATGTCAAATCGGCCTGCCCAAAACTAGCTCGCAACGCGTTAGCTAAATCTGAATAGCCAGCACCTTGTGTACTTTCCCCTATTCTTGCAGCCTCTCCTATTAATCTGGAAGCTATTACTTTTCTCAACAGAGCCTTTCTTTCGGCTTCATTTTCTAGCTGGTCCCGTGCATTTCTTAATTGATCGAGAAAATACTCAACGTTCGAACTACCATCGAAAACTCTAATTTCATTCAATAATTCTCTAACTAACCGATGAGAATCTGTGGAAATCGTCATTGGTGGCGGCGGCGCCGTTGGCTCAATTTTTTCTCCCTTTAAAGAATTTATTTCAGCCTGTAAAGATGATACCGCGTGCTGCATTACTCTTAATTGTTCTAAAAGTATCTCTTCCGTCTGAGTTTGTGGTACGATTGTTTGCTGCTCGTGACTCATTTTTTTATCTCTAATTATTTCTATCAAAGGTTTATGTATACCGTCTACCTCGTAAAATCTATCAATATCTTCGTCGGATTGTAAATTTGAATTAGAATCTGTGTCTGAGCCTGTGCTTTTATTCATAAGGTAAGTGTATAGTTTTAACTAACCTTAATCAGCATTTTTCGTTGAACTGCTTTGAATTGTCCTATCCGGAGTACGTTGTCCTTTAACTTAAGGAGGCGATTCATCACCGAACAGTGTTCACAGTCCTTATTCACAAATTTGATGCACTAAACATCAAACACAACCGATTTTCACTTTTCGGCCACGCACGTTGGGCGCCAATATGTAATACCTATCTTTATGGTATTTATGTTTTTAAAAAGAAATGTTTATATTTCACTTTTATTATCTTTATTTATTAGTTTCTTTATTATACATAAATTGTCCGCAGTGTTTGCGAGCAGAAGTGTGACGGCAGACTGTCGCCTGCGAGCAATTACACTCGTTTATATTACTTACTGTCCCATTGTTTAATAATAATCAATAATTCAATATAGATATACAAACGATTAATTTGAGTTATGTTACAGTAACGTGATCGCTCTTTCTAATCCCAAAAATGTACCTGATCCCACGATTGAGCAAGCACTCAATATGAGATCCCGCTCACCCGATATATCACAGAAAACAAGCGAACAATAGTCAATGATAGGAAAGAGCATGGTCAGCACAAGGTGCTTACGCCGTTCAAAGGTGGTGCTGCGCCTAAAGTGGTTAAAGCGATACAAAAGAGAGTTCGCTCTGCCACAAACATACCCAACATGGTCTTTCCAGTTCAGCTTAGAGTCCAGCACCACCCCCAAACTATGCGCAGAGGGGACAAAGGAAACAGTGCACCCACCAAAGTGCAGGTCATGAATACTAAGTCTATTGAAGTCATTAACATAGGACGGAGTCCCAAAAACCATAGCCTTAGTCTTACCAGCATTCAGTACCAGCTGATTGGTGGCGGCCCAGTCAGCGACGCGTTCAGCACTCTGGCTCAGTCTCTCTCAGAGAGATTTTTGATTTGATTTATTTATTTCGAGCATAGGGAGAACCCTACCATGCTCATAGGTGTAGTTACATAGAGTAAGTTGTTACAATAATATAATAATCTAATACAATTGTAAATAATTAAGGTATTTACAGTTTTTTTTTTTTTTTTTTTTTTTTTTGTAATTAATAGTGAAATAAAAAATTGTCGCGGGTGGCCTTCTGTGTGCGAGTGAGGATGAGGCTGGAGCTTTGGGGGATCAGAGTCGAGCGGGGGGTGGATGTACGACGGGGGAAAGTATGGAGTGTAAGGGTGGTGGGATGAGAGTTAGATTTTCAGCGTAGGCTCTTTGTATCCAGTCTTCGCAGTCAAGTTTGAAGAGTGCAGATCTGAGGGAATTTTTGTTGTTTTGAATGGTTGTGAGGTTGGAAAAGATGGAGGAAAATCTGTTTATTGTGTGGGATGATTTTATTGTGAATGAGTTTTTATAGGATGAGGTACGCGAGTGGGGAATAATGAGGGGGGGGGGGGGTCGTGGACGGCGGTGAGAACGTCTTACTGCGTCTTCTCCGGGGTCTATATTAAATTTGCTGAAGAGGTGGGGGGTTGTTTTGTTAGAATGATGGTAGTGGCGAGAGACGTGGTGAGATATTGGCGCCGGGCCTCTGCCGAAAGCCAATTCATAGAGAGTCGATATGGGGTGACATTGGCCATGCGGGAGATGGAATCGTGAGCAAATCGGGTGCAGGCGTTTTGTAGGGTGTGTAATTTTGTGGACTGTTGTTTGTTGAGGTTAGTTAAGATGGGTGTGGCATAGTCGACAACGATAAACAAATATACATTCATGCCCCCATCTCCTAACTTCATCACTTTATCTCCCTTCTCTTTCAAGATGCCCAATCAATTGCCAACTGGGCATCTCAAAATCAGATACAATTAATCCCCAGCAAAACCACCCTCATGCTCATATAGCTAGCGAATCATACCTATCACAAATTGACCTAAACACCCTCCTTCCTCTCATTATTAACGGCAAACACATCCCATACTCCACCTCCATAAAATCACTAGGTATCCACATCACTTCATCCCTAAACTGGTCAAAACAAATTAAAGAAACCTCTAAACGTGTTCACTTCGCCCTTTACTCTCTCCGTCATTTCCGTAAATCCTTATCAAGACCCACCCGAACTCTCCTCACCAAATCCTTGCTACTACCCCTTGTCGACTATGCCACACCCATCTCAACTAACCTCAACAAACAACAGTCCACAAAATTACACACCCTACAATACGCCTGTACCCGATTTGCTCACGCTTTCATCCCCCGCATGGCCAATGTCACCCCATGTCGACTCTCTATGAATTGGCTTTCGGCAGAGGCCCGGCGCCAATATCTCACCACGTCTCTCGCCACTACCATCATTCTAACAAAACAACCCCCCACCTCTTCAGCAAATTTAATATAGACCCCGGAGAAGACGCAGTAAGACGTTCTAACCACCGTCCACGACCCCCCCCCCCCTCATTATTCCCCACTCGCGTACCTCATCCTATAAAAACTCATTCACAATAAAATCATCCCACACAATAAACAGATTTTCCTCCATCTTTTCCAACCTCACAACCATTCAAAACAACAAAAATTCCCTCAGATCTGCACTCTTCAAACTTGACTGCGAAGACTGGATACAAAGAGCCCACGCCGAAAATCTAACTCTCATCCCACCACCCTTACACTCCATACTTTCCCCCGTCGTACATCCACCCCCCGCTCGACTCTGATCCCCCAAAGCCCCAGCCTCATCCTCACTCGCACACAGAAGACCGCCCGCGACAATTTTTTATTTCACTATTAATTACAAAAAAAAAAAAAAAAAAAAAAAAAACTGTAAATACCTTAATTATTTACAATTTTATTAGATTATTATATTATTGTAACAACTTACTCTATGTAACTACACCTATGAGCATGGTAGGGTTCTCCCTATGCTCGAAATAAATAAATCAAATCAAAAATCTCTCTGAGAGAGACTGAGCCAGAGTGCTGAACTCGTTGCTGACTGGGCCGCCACCAATCAGCTGGTACTGAATGCTGGTAAGACTAAGGCTATGATTTTTGGGACTCCGTCCTATGTTAATGACTTCAATAGACTTAGTATTCATGACCTGCACTTTGGTGGGTGCACTGTTCCCTTTGTCCCCTCTGCGCGTAGTTTGGGAGTGGTGCTGGACTCTAAGCTGAACTGGAAGGACCATGTTGGGTATGTTTGTCACAGAGCGAACTCTCTTTTGTATCACCTTAACCACTTTAGGCGCAGCACCACCTTTGAACTGCGTAAGCACCTTGTGCAGACCCTGCTCTTTCCCATCATTGACTATTGTTCGCTTGTTTTCTGTGAACTATCGGGTGAGCGGGATCTCATACTTGAGCGCTTGCTCAATCGTGGGATCAGGTACATTTTTTGGACTAGAAAGAGCGATCACGTTACACCTTATAGACGCGAGCTTGGCTGGCTCCGAGTATCGGGCCGCAGGGATTATTTTGCTGCCTGTTTGCTCTACAGGATACTCCACACGGGTACTTGGTCTTGTTTAGCGGACTTTTTTACTGAGAAGCTCAGCTCACGTCCTTTGAGGTTGGCTAACCCTTACGCGCTTGACGTGTTGGTTGTCCCCCCCTTCCGCACGAAGTCTCTGGAAAGCTTATTTCATGTACTGGCTACCTATTCCTGGAATCATCTACCACCTCATATTCGTCAATCATCATCCCTTCCCATTTTCAAACATTTCATCAAATCACACATCTTTACTGCCGAGGGAGAAGATTTTTTTTTATATTACCTTTTTTGTTTTATTGTTATTCTATTATGATTGTATACCTTAAACTCTAATTTTTCTTTTTTTTCTTCTTTTATTTTTATTATTATCATCATTGTTACTATTATTATTACTATTTTTTTTTTTTTTTTTTTATTCTTATTTATGATATCATTTTTATATATTTTATGTACTTTAGTTTTAATGTTGAACTGTTGTAAAATACTTAATTATAATCTTGTGTATTTTGTACAACATAATGTACAGTCAATAAACTTATCAAAATCAAATCAAATCAAATCTCTTTCTCACACACACACATATTTTTTCTTCTCTTTTTTCGAGATTCGCTCACAATTTTTTCAGCAGAATGCATACATTAGATGAATCGAATATTATGTTTCATTTGAGCCTTAGATATTTTTCAAGCGTTGTAGTAATATAGTGAGATCACAGTAAAATGTTTAAGTATCAATCATTAAAATGAACACACCGACGGAGTCGGTGTGACTGATCAACTAGACGTGAACGAAAGTGATAGTGAGTTTTCGAGTTCACAAAATAATTCGCCATGTTTACATATATACGCTTATGAAATTTCTCAAAGACGCACTTAATTTGGAAATTTTAACTAACACAGTTGAATTTACAACAAAAGGCGGTTCGACTATTGATGCTGTATTTGGAAGATAGATTCATCATTTAAGTTCTGACACTTAAATTTCGTACTTCAGCTACCATAAATCCCTAGTCACAGTTTTAAAATGTAACAATCATGATCGTGAACATAATTTGTCAGTTAATTTATAAAATAAGTTTTATGTAAATAATAATGAAATTATTCTTTCAAATATATGAATAAATTTATTTTTATATAAACATGATTACTCTTCTTTTTGAAACCCTCGATTAGCTTTTCAATTTATTTTATTAAAATAAATATAACTAACTTTTATTTATCTTTAAAAAATAATAAATTTTAATTGGATTTTAAATTATTTTTTTGTAGTCGAAAATTTGTTATTACTTTCATTTATATTTTTACAATTATTCAAATTTTAAAGAACATCTAATAACAGGAATTCAAAGTGAATCATTTGAAAGGGATTTTATTTATTTATAGTTATCAGGGAGACGAATTTGAAGTTTCACTTTTGCCACGGGTCCCGAGACCCACACGTTTTTTTTCTTCATCTCTTACAACAAGAGTTTTTTTTTTATTTTCTTCATTTCTTACATCAAGAGTTTTTTTTTATGTATTTTCTTCATCTCTTACAACAAGAGTCTTTATTTGAATTTTTTTTTTTTTTTTTTTTTTTTTTTAGTTATCTCTTATAACAAGAGTTTTTTATTTCATAGAACTAACGAACAAAAATTCCCTTCCTTTCAATTTAAAATGAATTTGACTTCTCTCAATAAAATCATTCAGAAAAAAAAGTGTTCAAATCCGATTCATATGTAGCATGAGATTTATTTTCAATTTTATTCCATATCAATTTAACCTGCAAAACTCACAATTCTTACTATCCATTCCTTCCTTTCTTTATTTATATCATTACTTTCCTCCCTATGTCTGAATTAATGAAATATTTCTTTAAAAAAAATCATCGTTATCTTACTTATCCATTTTTTAACTTATCTATCTATTATCATCATCATCATTCATTCTTTCTCATTTCTAGCGTTATTTCATCTGACCTTTGGCCAGGATTTCTTACATCGTCTGACAAACTTTCAGACATATCATTCATATTTATTGTTTATTTATTTATTATTTTCTATCAAACATTATTCCAACTTGATATGTCATCAATATTATTAATATTTTTCTTTATTACTATCATTTTTATTTTTTTTAATACAGTCATTCTTACCCATTTCATTCTACTAAGTCAGAGTTTATCATTCCATCTGAATTTTCGTCAGGATTTCTCACTTCACCTTATCTTACAATTTCTTTCTTTCATACAGTTTTTCATCGACTTCCACAATTGTTACCTTCATACTCACAGATGAATCAGATCTTGGGATTAACTATAAAGTTGAAGCTAAATTCTTTAAGCTCTGAGCCCAAGGCGTCGTAGTAAATTAACTCGAAGAGAAACCTCCAGATTCTGCATTAATAGATTAGTACTCAAATGAGCAGACAGTTCAGCTTAATGGTTTTTTTGGTCGCTATTCTGCCGCTTCTCTGTTCTGCATTCGATCAATTCGTGGCCAGGTTTTCACAGAAAAGACACACTATCGTGATTTTGTGTAGCAATCTCTACCTCTAAAATCCAGCTGGATTTCCAACTGGCTATCCTGCTGGATTTCGGTTCCAATATGACGACTGGATTTCAAGCTGGATTACTAGCTGGGTTTCCAGCTGGATTGAAAACAAATTTTTTTTTAGTTAACATTGCTTAAAATCGAGTTATTATTCATTTTTCAATGATTTTGAGAAAATTGAACTTAGTTTTTTTTTTTAATTTCCCAGCTGGATTTGTCCCGCCGGATTTGTCCAGCTAGAAATCTAGCTGGAAATCCAGCTGGACAAATCCGGCTGGATAAATCCAGCTAGAAAATTTTGAAAAAAAACTAAGTTCAAATTTTTGAAATTATTGAAAAATGAATAATAACTTGATTTTAAGCAAAATTAACAAAATTTTTTTTTTTTTGAAACTCAGCTGGCTGTCCAGCTGGATTTCGGTTCGAATATGACGGCTGGGTTTCGGTATGTTTGTTATGTGCAAAGTTGGGTCGGCCTCGCCATTCTCGCAATGATCCTCGATCTCCAAATGAACCCTATTTTCTGAAAAAAAAATTTATGTCCTCTTATATTAATCATCTAATTTAATTTTTTTACAACTATCATTACAATAATATTTTTCTACTTCCATAATAATTATTTATTTATTCATATAATAGTCCACATAACTGGTTAGATTTCGTTGCTAGTGGACAGAACCGTTGAGCTGGTATCACTGCTTAAATCATTCAAGATGTTTTCTTGTCGAACAGTCTGCTTCTAACAAGTTGCAAGTTTAAGTCTCCGTCTGAAAGTGTTTTGACTGCATCCGGGATTGGTTCATAAGCTTTGAGCATGCTTCCAATTATAATTTCAAAAATTGATTTTTTTTCATCATCAGTGGCTTGACCTTTTGGTCATACGTGTCATCGAGTTTAAGCCTTATATTCATTTCGAATCCATTGTACAGTTGGATTTAGAGGAATCTCGACATCTAGTACATAGAATAATTGAAGCTCTTTCAAATGGGCACGAATTCGCCTTTTCCAGATAAGATAATCTGAACCGTCGAAAGGTTCTATATTTCTTTCACTGCGTGAGTTATTCATTCTTAAAAATTCTCTCGCGAACACAATCTCGAGCCGGAGAAGCTAAGACAAAGAAAAGAAATTTGAAACCGGCGCCCGGTGCGTATAATCTGTGATTCACGCGGTCGCGCGCGCGGGTGGCTATACTTTTGAACAAAGAATTATGCGTTTCGTTAAGCTATTTATGAAAAATTTAAGTCTTTTAGTCTTGCCTTCACACTTTTCACTTTCTTTTGCACATTCGTTTTCAATAAATTTATTTCACACAAATCACAGGCGTCAATTTTAACTTGCACAGTCACGCATTTGAAACTATCACACAAAAGTTATTATTTTGCAATTATTAATTAATTGTTTGTTTAATCACACGCGTTAAACTGGGCCCATATCCTGTAGGAAAGGCTAGGGTAAATGAATAATATTGTAGTAACTTCTAAATTCAAATACATGACAATATTGAAGCAATAATTATCTATTTACTATAGAAATACTTTTATTAAATCAAGAGAGCTAAGATCTATATGTTATCGGGAGCGAGGCACAAGCTGAACAGGCAGCGGCCTAAACGCGGTCCAGGGCAACTCTGTATCAGTCACACAGACTCTCACATATACATACATATTAAACTCATAAGTATTACTCATTAGTCGGCTAAGGGGTCATTCACAAAGTACGTCACCACGGGGGAGGGGGGAGGGGTTTTCGAGATGTTACTATTGGTGACTTGGGGAGGGGGAGGGGTTAATATGATTGTTACGTCACAAAAAAAAAATTTTTTTTTAAGAAACAAAAGTTTTTTTTAGAAATGATTTCTGTTAAAAAATAAATAAATATTTTTTACTAAAAAGTTAAATAAAAAAATCATACTTACATGAATCTCGTTGATGAAAATTTAAAACTAAGTAAAATTGCACATGCATACAATTTTTTTCTTTTCTTTTTCTTTCTCAAGATTTAATCGCACCAAAATGAATTGCACGTCTTCTAAAAAGCATATTAAAGAAACGCACAAAAAAACATCGGCTCGTGCTACCAAAATTCGACCCGTTAAAATTGCAGCTCAACGAGCACGCGAATTAATGATAATAATAAAAGATCAAGAAACAGGAGCAGAAGATACTGAATGGATCGAAGAATCCGATGTTGAGTATGATTCTTCAAATATAGATAAAACTGATCCATCAAATAATATTCCTGTAATAGAATCTATTAAAAATTGTATGAAAAATCCTTGGAAGATGTAAAAGAAAGATAAAAATTGGTTTTGTATTTTACCGTCAAAATTTTTCAGTATTACTAAAAAGCATGCGCGTAACAACGGGGGTGGGGGGGGTGTCCTGACACCCCCTAAGCTAGTAGAAGACACCCTTTACAATTATTTGGGGGTGTTCAAGACTCTGGGCACCCAAGTTCAACAAAAAAACTGGTCGGCTATCCCCCAAGCTCTAAACCCCCAAATACCCTGGGCGCCAGAGGTCAACGAAAAAACTGGTCGGCTATTCCCCAAGCTCTAAACCCCCAACTACCCTGGGCGCCCGAGGTCAACGAAAAAACTGGTCAGCTATCCCCCAAGCTTTAAACCTCCAGATACTCTGGGCGTCCGAGTTCAACAAAAAGACTGGTGGGCTATCCTCCAAGCTCTAAACCCCCAAATACTGTGGGCGCCCGAGTTCTCCCTTGGGGGATAGCTGACCAATTTTTTCGCTGACCTCGGGCGCCCAGGGCTTTTGGGGGCTTAGAGCTTGGGGGATAGCCTACCAGTTTTTTTTGTTGAACTTGGCCGCCCAGGGTCTTGGTAGTTTAGAGCTTGAAGCATAGCTGATCAGTTTTTATCTTGAACTCGGGCGACTAGGGTATTTGGAGGGTTTAGAGCTTGGGGGATAGCTGATCAGATTATTTATTGAACTCGACGCTCAGGGTTTTAGGGGTTTAGAGCTTGGGGGATAGCTGATCAGTTTTTCCGTTGACCTCGAGCGCCCAGGGTATTTGGGGGTTTAGAGCGTGGGGGATGATTAACCAGTCTATTTCTTAAACTCATATTTTTTTTTTTTTTTTTTTTTTTAGACGTCAGTTTCATTGGGGGAGAGGGGGGAGGGTTGGACCTCAGGATACCCCCTAGCTGGAAGGAGTTGTTGCGCCCCTGCTAAAAAGTATTATAGTTTTAATTTACTTTAAGGATATTTGGTACTTACAAAAAAATGCATCCATTTTGTCAATTTTAATTGAATCTTCTAATAATTAATATTAAAATAAACGTTGGATTTTTCTCCGATTTTTCTCCGTTTTGATTTGTAAAAAATTGAAATTGTTGTTTAAATAATTGAACACGTAATCTTATGAAAAATTTTTATTAAATAAAAAAAATTTGAAATTCAATATTTTAAAAATATTAAAATTTTCTTTGGAGTGTCACCGAAACTACCTCACAGTTTTTTCAGCGATCTCTGCATTTTTGAGAGAGTTACAAGTGATTAAGAAAAAAAATGCTTGATTTTTTTAGACCACCTCTTCAATTACTTAAACAAATAATTTGATTTTTCTAAACACTAAAATGGACAAGAATAGGGAACAACTCAAACGATTATTTTGATATAAATTATTAGAAGATTCGATTAAAATTGATAAAACAGTTGCATTTTTTTGTAAGTACCAAACATCCTTAATTAACTATTGATTTAACTCTAATGCACTAAGTATTAAAATAAGAATGAAAGTAATAATAAAATAAGTAACGTTATAATTATGACTAAAACTAAACATACCATCTAAAAGTTTTTGTTTTCATTTATTATTACTGTTAATTTTTTAATCACTTATGAAAAGTTATAATAGTTCATTTCCCAGAAAAAGGGGGGGGGTTAATGATAAAATGGTGACGTACTTTTAGGGGGAGGGGTTTGCGAAGATGTGACTATCTGTTACAAGGGGGGGGGGCGTCAGAAGTGTCTAAAAAATTGGTGACGTACTTTTTGAATGACCCCTAAGCTAAGCGCGCTCTTATTCGAAATCTTATTTAATTTTTTGTAATTTCCAACAACTATTTCTACATTATTTAATAATCATTATTTATTTACAATCATCTAAAAAAAGTTGTATTTACAATTTTTTATTCACAATTATACATACAGGGTGGCTATTAAGTAGCGGATGGGCTGAATAACTTGAAAAATATGCATTTTTTCTATAGCACATGTAACGTAAGAGTTATTTCTTACAAAAATTTAAATCAGATGGACCCGACAGAATAGGGCCTGGGCCCTTGCTGTAGGCCCTACAGACACGCGTCGAACATGAAGTCACGTGCAATCGAACTTTGGTTTGTAAGTGTGTTCTATCAATACTAGAAAGAACACACTTTTTTGAAATAATGTAAATAATTGTAAATAGTATGAAATTATAAATTAAATTAACAGTTCGGGAGTTTTCCGAACATTTCGCCCACCTCGTCCGGGGGATGGGTTATACTAAGTCAGATTAAAAATAATAACAATAAACATTTTAATTCAAAAATTCGCAATTACGGATTGCTTCATACGTGTTTTGAAGAAATTTGTTTAGCGAACATAAATAGAAAATTATTACTTTTGCACGTAATTAACAAACAAACAAAAATTAAATTTTTTTTTTCTTGAAAGCTAGTTGCCGCCCGCCATGACGACTTACATTATCTAGCGCTTTTTTTTTAATGTAAGATTTGAAGTAAGTTTGAATTACATTTTCATTATCACATGTTTAAATTAAGATGAATTACGCCCGCCGTGGCGATTTACAGTACAAAAACCAAGTTTTTCCTTTTTTTTTTTTCATCAGTGCGTAAATCTCTGTCTGACGAATTCACGTGACTGACGGACTAGACACCTCGTCGATTACTGGGACTGACAAAAGGCATAACTTGTATATCGGACGCGTAAACTCGATATTATCTATCTTTACTAAAACCGCGCGAACGTTACCGTCGGGGCCCGTGTTTATCAATCTAATGCGAGCAAGAGGCCATTTAGCTGGTGGGGTGTTTTCATCTTTGACGAGAACTAAGGAGCCAACCTTTTCACGAGGTTCGCACCAACGCGTGCGCACTTGCAGGGTCGATAAGTACTCGGTTTTCCAGCGACGCCAAAAACCGTCACGCATTTGGGTAAGCAAATCGTAACGCTTCGCGGGGGTGAGATCGAAATTGACTGTCTCTGACTCTGGGACTACTGTCAAAGCGTGGCAGACGAGAAAATGACCAGGGGTTAAAGGACCGAGATCTTCAGGGTGATTACTGATCTCGATCAATGGGCGAGAGTTAACGCAAGCCTCGATTTGACACAAGATTGTTGTAATCTCTTCAAAGGTAAGATTCGAATTGCCGATAACGCGCTTCAGGTGGCGCTTTGGTGGATTTCACTGCTGCCTCCCAAAGTCCACCCATGTGAGGAGCAGAGGGGGGTATGAAGGTCCATTCTGTGCCGTCTTTGGCCAAAGAGATGCAAGCATCTTTGTAAAAATCGGAGGCTTCGTTAAACATTCTACGAAGCTCCTTATCAGCTCCATGAAAATTTGAGCCGTTATCGCTGGGGCCTTATTCTGAGATTTGTAACGCTTTCGTAAGGATTTTTAAGATGCCATTACGCGTGCGTAGTTCATTATTTATTAGTTTTTAACGAAAATTTAGCGTTAGCACTTAACGACCAAAGAATGTTACGATAACGCTAAAAAAAAAATCGATTTAACACGTAATACAAGAAGTTTAACGCTAACCTTATCAGTCGTAGTGTTACGTATGATAAAGTAAACGTTAAACATTAAAAGTTAAGAAAAAGGCAATATAAACACATAAATGAACCTACCATGAAATAAAGAATAAATTACCTGAAAATAAATTTACAGTTCATATGGCTGAAATTCTAAAAGTCAAATGGTTTGTGTTGAGAATACTTAAATAATATTAAGTTTATAGGAAATAAAATTAATATAAAACAATTTTATTTTTGTTACACAACCATATTATAATTTTCGAGCAGCTGATTTAATTATAGTTGAGTAATTCTTTTGGAATGAGGTATTCCGTAAAATCAGTTATGAGTCAAAATTTTTGAAATCGGACAGAAAAACAAAACTTTCGAAATTTGATGGCCTTTGTACATAAAAGTCAAGTGTTATGCTTTAAAAAAAAGCCAGTAAAGTTTTTTTTTAAATAATAATTTTTCTAAAAGTTATAAACAATTAAACTTTTGGGTGACTATTTTTTTAAATCGCCATTTCTAGAGAACTATTCAATAAAACTTTACAAAATTTTAACAACGACTTTACAAATAAGTAAAGTATTGAATGATAAATAAATTAAAAAAAAAAAATTTAATTTGTTTATAAAAAATTAATTTTTTAATAAAAAATTGAAAATTTAATAAACTTCTCATATGGGTAGGGCAAAATTTTTTCAACGATATTGTTCCTTAAAGTGTTATCTAGAAGTAAGTGAAAAAAAATTTTGGCAATATTCATAAGAACAAAAGTTGTGAATTTTTAAAGACCGCAAAATGAGCGCTGCGACGAGCGCGGCGAGATGACGGAGCCACGGCGCGCACTGAGGTAATTTTTCGGTATCTGCAGAAAAGTAATTATATAAAAAAGGGACGTGCTAGAAACATGCGGTTTGGTGGAAATTGAAGAAAAGGGATGAAACTGTTTGGAAAAAGTCAAAAAATGCATGATATTTTCTTATTTCGTGGTTAAAATCAATTTTGAAAAAAAGGTTATGTTTGACAATAATGCTATCGGCTTGATAACTATCCTAGACACTTTTATAAGTTTTTCCAGATTATTTTAATCATGATTAAAATAATCTGGAAAAACTCATGATTAAAATAATCTGGAAAAACTCATAAAAAGTGTCTAGGATAGTTATCAAGCCGATAGCATTATTGTCAAACATAACCTTTTTTTTCAAAATTGATTTTAACCACGAAATAAGAAAATATCATGCATTTTTTGACTTTTCCCAAATAGTTTCATCCCTATTCTTCAATTTCCACCTAACCGCATGTTTCTAGCACGTCCCTTTTTTATATAATTACTTTTCTGCAGATACCGAAAAATTACCTCAGTGCGCGCCGTGGCTCCGTCATCTCGCCGCGCTCGTCGCAGCGCTCGTTTTGCTGTCTTTAAAAAATCACAACTTTTGTTCTTATGAATATTACCAAAATTTTTTTTCACGTACTTCTAGGTAACACTTTAAGGAACAATATCGTTGAAAAAATTTTGCCCTACCCATATGAGAAGTTTATTAAATTTTCAATTTTTTATTAAAAAATTAATTTTTTATAAACAAATTAAATTTTTTTTTTTAATTTACTTATCATTCACTACTTTACTTATTTGTGAAGTCGTTGTTAAAATTTTGTAAAGTTTTATTGAATAGTTCTCTAGAAATGGCGATTTAAAAAAATAGTCACCCAAAAGTTAAATTGTTTATAACTTTTTGTTGGGAATATGTGTTGTGCGCTTCACTCTCAGCTGACTCGTCCCGCTGCCCCCGAGATGCGCGCGCCGCGCGCTGCTGCTCTCGCGGGGCCTTGCATTTCTGGTACGTGCTGTCATGGCGATCGGACGCTCTCGCTCTCCCGGTACACGCAGTGTTTGTGCCTTTTGTTACTTGTTTAGTTTACTTAAATCTGGTCGTTGTTATTTTACATAATAAAGTTTCTCTCAGTTCAAGTGAACTTCCTCGCCTTATTATTTATTATAAAACCCTCGTCCCCGACAGGTTATGGGCCCAGGCATGCTTCCAGGGCGCGGAGAGGAAGACCGGGAGTTTTTGCATTGTGCATTCGTTTGTGTTCTTCGTTTGTGAATCTGGCCGTGCTTTTTATTTGTGAAATTGGTCGTGATTATTCAGTGTGTGTTAGTGCTTTGGAAAATCGGAGAGAATGCCAATCGGAGAATCTAGTCAAGAAGCAACTTTGACGGTAGTGTTCCAGGAGATGACGCTACGTGACAGGGAGAAAGTCGAGTGCGGCTTTGTGCAGGAAGGTAAAAATCATGCTTTATCTATCGCGTTCGTTTGGCCTCGTGTTTGCATGTTTGAATGTATGTTTGAAAAACGGAGTGAAGTTTTTCATAAAGCCGGTGCGGGATGGCTTTTTTTGTTCAGGGTGCGGCGCGAGAATGTGTGACATGTGACGATCGGGGCCGGGAACGTCGGTGATAATCCTGGCCTGGGAGAGGCGCGTGAGAAGGGGTCGAGGTTGGGAGTGTCATGTGTGATTTCAAATCACCGGTTTGCAGGTGAGCTTGGGAAATTCTGGTTGTGATATCGGCGAGGAGAGAGACGCCGGGGAGCGTGTTGTGACAGGATTTAGAATTCCGGGAAGCGAGCGGCGGTTATAGTGCTCTGTCTCTCTCGCTCTCGTCGTTATTCCCTCTAACGTTCGGCGAGCGCGGGCGGCGCGCTCCAAGCGTTCGCAGGTGATGCGCGCGCACACCATTCTGCTGGCATGTGGCCGGCGGCGGAGATACTCCCACTTCTCATCGCGTGCCTCTTTCTTCGGCCGGGGCATGATGTGTTGCAGCCGACGGGCTCGTGCCGCTGGTGACGATCAGCTGTACGAGTTTAAGGCTTTGCATTAAACTCGGGGTGATGATTAAATTTATTCTTGCGATAGACT
The DNA here is from genome assembly GCA_038277355.1 of Encarsia formosa. Taxonomy (NCBI): domain Eukaryota; kingdom Metazoa; phylum Arthropoda; class Insecta; order Hymenoptera; family Aphelinidae; genus Encarsia; species Encarsia formosa. Next base: position 47,291,451 of record CM076186.1, on the reverse strand, counting down.
CTGTAGTGAGAGTTTATAGTGCTTTCTTTTCTTTCTTTTTCTAATGGGTACCCAACTTCTGTTAGGCTTTATTCTTATTCTTTTCCGGAAAAGTTAAATAAAATCAGGACGAGCCGTTGTAGGTGTGAGAATATTTTTTTTTGAAAATATTGACCGTATTCTGTTTTTGCGGGCCGATCAGCTGCGTGGGCTGTGTGTATTTATACGGATTTATTACGGCTTGAATATATTTGACGGCGTCCGTGGAGAATAAAAACGCTGTACCAAGCAGGGCCGTGGTACACGCTAATCTCCTGCCGTCGTTGTGGAGATTTTTACTACGTCTAGCTAGACTGCAGTGGAAGGTTAATTCGGGCATGTATTTTACAGGGCGAGAATGCGCATGAACGAGTGAATATTTGTAGTGAAGTATATATTCACGAATTGTGAAATAAATCCATGCATGGTTAGTTAGGTGAGGATATTACAAGTGACTCTGGTTGTTTCAGGTGGTGGGTGCTTACAGGTCGTGTGGCTCATTAAAATTGCATAGTCTCGAGGTTAGGGGCACACCTTAAAATTCTAGACAGGAGTGCTTAAACTAGGTTAATGCAAGCCTAGCTCCGAAAATACCCGAGCATAGTGAGGGTATCGTTGGCGCGTGGGTGGCTTGCGATGTTCGTGGTCATCTGCGCGTGGACGTTTATTCTCACTTGTGGTGTTTTGAGTGCCTGACTTTGACCACGCTAATATGCCGTATAGCCATGCATGTTGGATTGAAGCGCCGTGCGCATGAATCTTTGCATGCATTGGTTGTGAGAAGAGTGTAGCTTGCGTTCGGTTACATTCTTACTCACACTCTGGGACCTTTTTCTGTGCATGGTGAATAATTTCAGTTTCCTTTGATTCAACCTCCAGGGCGAGAAAAACAGTACAGGTGTGGAATAAATTGACAGGAAAGCAAGGAAAAGGCTCTCCCAGAGGGAAGAAACGAGAGGTTGGATCGACTGTTTTTAAATCAGGTGCGTGGGTGAAATGTCAGCTGATTTATAAATCTTAAGTCGAATATCAGGTGACTACAGGCTGTGGAATGTGCTTAGCAGAACATAACTGCGGTACGAATACCAACCAATCCTGGACAGCTGGCTACTGTCTTAGCCTCCGATGTTCGTTAACCGGAAGTGATTGAACAACCTGACGACAGATTTTTGATTGAGGAAAAATCCCAGGAAGTGCGCTTGCTGTTGGGCAATTTTACAATTTTATACAGGCAGTTGTGTGAAAAATTAGGTTGAATTTAAAAATCAAGGTCGGAAGCTGGGCGTTTTAAATAATTCAGGTAGTTTGATAAAAGAGCTCAGGTAGTGAAAATGTGATACAGGGCGGCACCGGTGCACATACAGAAAGAAAAATATTTGGTTGAATCGTTAACGTGAGAATTTCTAATACAGTCAAGTGATTTTTCAGGAAGTGAGGAAGTGATAATCTCGTTGATCAGCTGAGGGAGTAAAACGAGTATTGTGAAACATCGGAAGGCACAGGAAAAGTTTCTTCTCATGGAGCTAAAGTATGGCGATGTTCGTTGACTCCAGACTCTATGAAATTTAAGACAGGAAAAGTTTCTTTTCATAAAGCTGAAGTATGGCGATGTTCGTTGACCTCAGACTTTATGAAATTGAAAACTCGAGTCGTGACACTCGCTGGGAAGAATCCAACAGTGCAGGTTCTTTTCAACCTACAGTACGTGTATTTTAATCAGTGCACAGGCATGAAAAAGGGTGAGACTCTACGGGCTGCTGATTTTTGAGCAAGATCTCAGGGTGAAGAATTTCGGGAAGTGATTAAGTCCTTTTAAATTGGAATGTTTGCTTAGAGTAATGATAATTATTCTCAGGTAGTGATTTGATCATTTAATTAGATTAAATTAAATGTGTCAGGATAAACTGGGTGTGAATAATACTTTCGGGTGGTGAATGTGTTTATGTTCAAGTTTGACAGTATAACTTGACTAAAACTTGTGACTGAAAGCCAGGGCTTGTGCTTGCCGTGTGGTCGACCGTTTGAAGTTGAAGCGCCGTGCGCATGAATTTTACATGTTTGACCACGTCGTGACTGTGTGTGAATAGTATTCGACAATTGCAGGGTCGTGATTTTGATTTCTGTGATTAACTGGATGATTATTTATTTAATTATCGAGTCAACTGTTTAATGAGCGGTATACGCTAGTGATAGCGTGACTAATAAAGTGAGTGACACTTTTTAAATCTAGTCAATAGACAGTATTATAGTGAACGAAATCATTTAAGTGAGAATGATTGAGAGAAATCTGTTGAAAGTTGACTGAGACAGTCAGCTTGATAGAGAAAGGCTAAGTCGGGTCAGGTCTTTTAAATTCCGGGAAGTGTTGAGCTAGACAGCAACAAAGCTGAAATAAAAAAAAAGCAGGAGGTGCGATAATATTATTATCATATAAATATTATCATTGACAATAATAATAATTTTCAGGCTAGTGATCTTATGAGCGAGGTGGACGACCTTGGCTTAACGGCTAATCTACTCCAGGTCGCAGTTACCCGAGAGTTCCCAGGTGCTGTCAAGTGGTCAGCACGGGTATACGTTTGTTAATTTTTCATAATTGACAACTAAAATCCAATCAGACCGGGAAAATTGAAGCTGATGAAGGATAGGAAGTGTTACAGGGTGCTGAAGGAATGAGAGTGATGAAAATTAATTAATTGAATTTAATTAATTAATTTTTAAAAATTGAGGAAGAGAAAGATGGGAGAGAGAATGATATCATTGGGCGTGGACATGGTGTTGTCGAAGGTTATCGCAAAGGTAACCATGAATTTGAGTTTTTGGCTCAGTCTTCGACAAATATATTTGTATACAGGGTGTGCAGGACGGCAAAACAGGGAGCGAAAATTCAGAATTAATTTATTTTGCTGGTTGTGCTTAACATTGGATCAAAATCTTTCGAGAATTTTGATTTTCTATTTCACTAGAGAAAGTGATTGGTTGTGTGGCAAACTGGGCGTGATAAGATTTGCTAGTGGAGATTCCGATATGTTTTGTCTCGAATTGAAGTCAGGTAGAAGTTGAGTCTGAACCTAAAAATCGGAGGGAGTCCGATTGATCGGTATTTTTGAAAACAGTGCACAACTAATTCATTTGAATTTTGTAACTTATGCCAAAGTTATCCGGATAGTTACTTGTAACTCCGCAGCTTGAGCTTGTTCTGATTCAAGTGTTTGTCTGAATAATCGATAATTCGATTCTGCGATTTCATTTGAGTTTGAATCTGCTTATTCAGGACGTGGGAAAGAAGAGAGTAAGGAAAACTCTACTGGTCGCTTGAATTTGAATTAAGCTTCTCGAAACATGGCCGAGAGTCATGAGTGAATTTCGGAAACACTTTTACAGGCTTGAAAACCTTGTGAGTTTTTAACATCAAATCAGGCAGGTGAAAACAGCTGGAAATTTAATACCGGGTGTGATTCTGAGGAAAAATTCACTAAAGTCAGTTTGGGAAAATTCGGCAGTTTGATGACAGGAAAATGAGTTGTCCAAGACCTGTCTGTTTGAGTCGAGCTGTTGTGACTTATATAAGTTCAGGATGAGAGCGTGTGAATCTTTGACTGTGTGAGGACCACAGCAGAGAACTGAAGGACAGGATTAGTGACCACTTAATTTGCTTGATTAAATATCGGTAGGGTTATGCATATTTGCAGGCGATTTGCTGATTTATACTGGACTGTGTATTGCTCAAATTTTAAATAGCTACCAATATTTTCGGCAGATAATTTGACAGGATTGTGTTGTTCGGTGAAAAGTGCAATATTGTACTCACTGTTCAGGGATTAGTGATAATTTTTGAGCTGGTTTGAAATCGGAAGATTAAGTGATTTATCATTTGCTAAGCAATCGGGAAGTGCATGGATAAAAAAAAAAAAAAAAAAAAAAAAAAAAAAAAAAAAAAAAAATGGTAAGGTTGAATTTCAGGGAGTGATCGGTCAGATTTTCTTTCAGGGGATGAAAATTATGGTTGATTGCATGAGTAACTGCTTTTTCGACTGGCTGTGATTCTTGGATGATGTGAGAAAGCAAAGCGGGAGAATGCAGGAGGTTAGGCAGAAACGTTTAAAACTTTGGAGTGTGGAAGTGTATAAGTTTTTAATCTCGGAACAGAGAGAAAGAAAACTCTGGGCTTTCAGGAAACTGCCCGGGTGTTATTGAGGCTGTGAGACAGACATTAGTTTGTTTGTGCAAATACTCTGAATCATAATTTATGATCCAGAAATTGTCAGGGATGAGAAAACTTAGGTGTTTGATTCAAATTTACTGATAAAGTGAGAATAGGCGGTCGGTGTTGTAATGTGTATCTCACTTTACAAAGAGTGTTAAATTTTGCTGTTTTTGCCGCTAAAGTTTAAGTTGGAAATTAAATTTTATTTAATTTACGGAGAGAGTCCAGGACGTGACGATATTGGAAAATTAAACGTTGAGTGATTTTTGAAACAGGTTGAGAGAGGTGAAATAATACGGGTTCAATGTGAAATTGCAGGTTGCGTGATGCTTTTATCTGGTAAAGAAATATCATATCACGGGATAACTGAGCTGCACTTTTAAGTGACAGATTAGTTTGTGATGATTATTTTGAAAAATAATCGATTTATAAGGAATGAGTGTTAACTGGATGTGGAGAAATCTGAATCTAAATAATTTGTGGATCTTTGTGAACTAATGTTAAAACAGGTAGAGTTCTTAAAAACGGAGGGAGTGTAACCTCTATTGAAAAACCACAAACTGACAGGGATAATTTGAAACGGAAAGATAGTGCGAGTTTTTCTGACTTCTCGGTTGCTGGACCAAACCACACCGAGATAGTCTATTTACTGGTTGAAGATAATCAGTTTACTGATTATAAAACGTAGGACGAAGAATATTATGCATTATTTTATTTGGTCAGGTTGAAACCCGACTTGATGTGTACAGGGTGGAACTTCTCAATTTAATTTTCTGGTAATTGATTATTAATGTAGAATTAAATTCTATGAATAAAATCAGGCTGTGGAGGAAATTGTTGACTGGATGAAAATTGCGAGGAAAGACAGGCAGAATAACGTTATCATTTTATGATGAATGTTGAGGGCTGAAAGTTCTGTTATTCAGGCAGAGCATGAAATCAGGTTGGTGGTGAGAGTCTTTGAGGTCAAAGATTTATTTACGCTTACTGTAGAATACTATTCTACTAGTGATATCAGTAATTGCAATTTTTTTTATTCTTATCTAATTTATAGATAGGTTGGCAGGATGTGAATACAATTTTCTTGATGAAATATTGAGTCGGAAAATTAGTTTAAATACCAGTTACAGTTTTAATGTGAAAATCAGGAAGGAGAGATCAGTTTCAAATCTAACGCAGGATCTGCGTGTTTGAAAATTAATTCTGAACAAAAGAATTAATTTCTTTTAAGTCGGTGAAAAATATAGTTTGGCAGGAAGGAAGAAAATCTCTTACAGAGATGTTTATTTTGAGACTGAATCTGAAATGGCAGACAGGAAAATCCAAATCACTGGACTGAGTTTGACTGGTCACACTATCAGGGTGCTGGAAAGATTGGATTTTCTGAATCAAAACTGTGTGGATACTGTTGGTGATAAAGCAGGTCATTATTCAGATTGGAAAGATGCGAAAGAATAAGTCAACTGCAGGACCATGTTACAATGAATTAAAATCATTTAATTTATTGTGATTTATCGTTTAAATTTCCATATCTATATCGTTTAATATACAGGCATTTTCAGGATTTGGCAATGCAGCAATGCAAAACTTGCCTTACAAATATCGTGAACAGAAATCTGTTCGATATTGTGTGTGAGAAAGAGCTGGGAGGTGATCGAGAGAATTTTACTTGTTTAGTGCAGGCAAAATTTCTGTAATTAAGATACAGCAGGCTGAAGTGAACAAATGTTCTTTTAATAGTCTGAGATTGAGAAACGTGAAAGATTGTTAACTACTTGAAATTTCTGTTGAATATTTCATGGTTAATTTAGAGCATGAAGTTCTGTGAGCAACTGTAAGTAGCTCTGTCTACGAGACAGACTGAGCTCGTGTACTAGTGCTATGTAGCCTAGGCGCCGTATATGTTAATTTGTCAGGAAGTGATGAACTTGATTATTCTAGTCCGCTCTAGCTAGATTAATCAGGATAACTATTCGTTTAAAGTTCAACATCAGGTAAAGAGTGTATTGAGATTGAACGGGAACTTACAGGTAATTGAGTTCGTGTGGATATTGCTTTTGAAAAATAAAGCAGGTATTTCTAGAAAAAAAAAAAACACCGACACGCGCCACTCACGAAAGGTGAATTTTACAGGACGAGGTTTGAATCAAAGTTAGAAACTAAGTTTTGTTTATTGCTAGGTCTATACTTATTTTTAATGTTACAGATCTCGGACTTATTTGAGACCTTACCGGAAAGAAGTCATGCGGTGAAATCAACCTAGTCAACATTTTGGAATGATGACTATTTACACACTTTATCCACGAATGGGAGAGACGAGTAGTTGTCCTTTTATAGACAAAATACAAAGAGTGAATCTTCAACAGGAGGGAGTGTTGGGAATATGTGTTGTGCGCTTCACTCTCAGCTGACTCGTCCCGCTGCCCCCGAGATGCGCGCGCCGCGCGCTGCTGCTCTCGCGGGGCCTTGCATTTCTGGTACGTGCTGTCATGGCGATCGGACGCTCTCGCTCTCCCGGTACACGCAGTGTTTGTGCCTTTTGTTACTTGTTTAGTTTACTTAAATCTGGTCGTTGTTATTTTACATAATAAAGTTTCTCTCAGTTCAAGTGAACTTCCTCGCCTTATTATTTATTATAAAACCCTCGTCCCCGACACTTTTAGAGAAATTATTATTTAAAAAAAAAAACTTTACTGGCTTTTTTTTAAAGCATAACACTTGACTTTTGTGTACAAAGGCTATCTAATTTCGAAAGTTTTGTTTTTCTGTCCGATTTCAGAAATTTTGACTCTATTTGAGCTGCAATTTGTAAAGAATAATTATTTACATAAAAGCTTTTAATATTCAAGAAGTTGCAAAAATCAGTCAACAGTTGTAAATAAGAGCTCCTATAGACTCAGAATTAAAATTTATTTTTCTTTTTAAAGATATTTTTTATTGAATCCTCGAAGAAAACAATAACAATACATGACATTTACATAAATTATTTTTGAAATTAAAAATTTAACATTAAACGTTATATATGTATATAGTAAACGATATGTCTTACTATATTATATAGTTGTTTTTCCTCTCCCACGCCCCTCAAAAAAGTGCTTAACTAACTGTAAAAGTGTACCGAAATATGCTTATTTCTATGTGTTTTAATTTTTCCTATAATTGTCTAATCACGCCCCCCCCCTCGCCCCCCATACGCCCTTTTTTTACCCACGCCCCCCATTTTTGATAAATGTTATCACTTTTACCTATACCTCCTATTTTTGATATACGTTATTACTTATGTAATTATAGAAATTTAAAAAGTAACAATTGAAATACTAAAAAAAACTTATATTTCATAAAATAAAAATAACAAAATAACAGCAGTAATCAAAATATATAAAACAGTTTAAAAAAATATATTTTTATAATTTTTTTAAGTCAGTAAAAATTCACTATTATTGCACAATACTTAAAAAGTGCATTCAATACGTCACTCCTGCAGTAGGCACAATGATACGTACAAAGGTATGAACTAATGTAAGTACACGGATACGCACACAGGTTGATACAAGTTTAGGCAAGAGGGTAAGCACAGGAGTGGACATGAGAGTAGGTAGGGATTTGGTACAAGATCTTATATAGTAGTTTTTCTTCACTCCTGCAGTAGGCACAATGATACGTACAAAGGTATGCACTAATGTAAGTACACGGATACGCACACGGATTGATACAAGTTTAGGCAAGAGGGTAAGTACAGGAGTGGATGCGAGAGTAGGTACGGATTTGGTGCAAGAGAGGTACAGATAGTACTTACAAGAATAGGCACAACAGTAGAAATAAGGCTAGCTACATGGTTATACACAAGGGCGGGGAATAGAGTGGGTACAAGGGTATGCGCAGGAGTAGACACAAAATTAAGCACGTTGGTAGGTTCAGGATTAGAACTTTAAGTAGAAACAAAGTTAAGAACAGAGTAAGCACAGTAGTACAAAATAATATAAGAACAATAAACAAATGAATCAGTAGAAAATTAAGTAGAAAAAAGGGAAGTTATAAGGAAAGAAACCAGTGCATCTATAGAAGGTTCAACAGTATGAACAAGTATAAGGTAGATACAAGTATAAGAACAATAGTTATACTACTAGAATTTATACATCTCTGTTCTCTCATTCTCCCATTCAAGTTTTATAAAAATCAGTGCATTAGTTTTAACGCCAACCTCTTGACGAAATTCGCAAAAAGTTGCTGAAAATCTGCCGAAAAGGGTTTTGTACTACTAGGCTAAGTACAAGGATATGAGTAATTGAATGCACGTGAGAAGGTACAGTGGTAATCATAGAGTTGCGAGGGTATGTATATGAGTTTAACAAACATAAAAACAAAGATATGCACAAGAGTAAATACAAGGATAACTACAAAAGCACAAAACAATAGTAGCTACGAGGGTAGCCACAATTGTAGACACAATGGTAAGCACTAGCATAAAAATCTGGGGGGGTTGGCGAGCGGAGTGAGCTGGGGTGTACCCCCCTTCCTACTCTTCTCCCACGCTCTCCCCACGCCCTCCAAAAAAGTGCTTAACTAACCGTAAAAGTGTACCGAAATATGCTCATTTCTATGTGTTTTAATTTTTCCTATAATTTTCTAATGGGAAGTATTAAAATGCACGGGAAATAAAATCATTTGCACGAGATGTGGGTCGCACAGGAAAATAAATACTTTTGCACGGTTTAATTAAAACGTGTTTACCTATCAAGCCTAGAAACAAAAGACCACGTGCTCTTTCACTAAGCATCTCCCCACCCATTTTATTATTGAGCTCAGTTCAACTCACACTGTTGCCTTAGTCGACGAGTAAAGCAAAGAGCCAAAAGATGGCTGGTGAGTGAACGTATTTTGAAACCTCTGAGGACTCATCTGAAGAAGGAAATTCATCTGAAGTGATCCAGCAGACTAAAAAAATATGCAGGCGATCAACACGAGTATCGCTTTTACGTCACAAATACCCATCAGCAACAGAGGCAGAAAGTGCTGTAAAGTTAAAAGAAGTTTGGAAAATATCTTCAACGAAAATAGTGGCAGAAGGGAAACGAGTTGAATATCGGTGCACAAAGGAAATTTATAGAGTGTCTGAGTGTCCAGCGTGCTTGTACCTACTATATCATTCTTCGGATACTTGCGTGTCCTTGTACGAAACAGAAGAGGAGCACGAGCATAAAAATATTAATTCTACACGAGGCTTATCATCAACCTAGTTAAGGTTAGTTCTTTAATACTACTCACGAACGAATTCTCAACACCAAGCAAATAGCCAATGGTGAGAGTCGTCGAAGCAAATCCCGGAAAGATGGACTCATCAGGCTGGTCAAGGTCGAACGGTTACGTCAACTTTCTCCAGGCATGTCTCAAAATGGATGAAAAATCATCAAATCAACATCAAGGTTGATGGTGGGCGGAATGTTGAGTATTAATTCAAAAGGATCTACTCGTCATTAACAATCACCCAAGGACTCTGCTTAACAACAAAGAAGTTTTATCATAACAACAAGCTCATTCATCAAGGTGTACATCAACTCAACTGAGTTGATTGCAACTCTTTATTATTGTAAATACTCAAGTAAGGTGTACATAATTGTTGGGGGGGGGGGGGGGGTAAACCCTGGAGGGTAAAAAAAAGCAAATTTTTCATGATTTTTCTCGAACAAACTGCAAAAGTTATTTAATTTATTAATAAAGTACATAATAAAGAAACATTTGAACCACTTTCTGTAATTTTTTTAAATAAAAATATTAAAAATCAAGCCGATGCCGGTGCTTTTTCGAAAATGCCTTCGCTCGACGATTTTTTCCCGTGGTAAACGCCATTTTGTCCATAAACATCTGAAACAAAAATTTCAGGAAGATTCTGTTAGAAGATAAATTTTTCCTGATAATAACACGAGGATTTTTTTTTTTTCACTTTTTGACAATTTGGTGCCTGTTTGAAGTCAAAGGTCGTTTTTTCGACTAAAAATGTCACTGATGTTTATGGACAAATGGCGTTTACCACGGGAAAAAATCGTCGAGCGAAGGCGTCTCCGAAAAAGCACTGGCATCGGCTTGTTTTTTAATATTTTTATTCAAAAAAATTACAGAAAGTAGTTCAAATGTTACTTTATTATGTACACTATTAATAAATTAAAGCAACTACAAGCGTTAGCAAGCTTATTGGTTGTTAGGATTGAATTGAGTTAGTTTTTGAGCGATTTTTTAATTAATGGCTATTTTTTAATTTGTAAATAAAACGCAAGCAATATGCGGTAACTTTAACTAATGTATCCAAATCCGAATAACGATCAAAGAGATTTACATTTTTCGAAGCGATCAAAATGTGAATTGCCCCAGGATCACTTCGTTTAAGTTCAAGTAAAGTTTGCTCGACTGTCTCGATGTTACCTGGAACAAAATCCGGATCAGAAAGCCACTCTGGTCCGCTCCACCACAGTGAATTGTTCATCAGATCGCTTGGAGAAATACCCCTACTCGCAAGATCAGGGGGTTTTCGTTTGTCCGTACATGTCGCCATGCGTCGGGTGGTAAAATTGATTGTATTTTACTGACTCGATTGGCGACAAAGGGTGTCCATCTGGATGCATGTGCTTTTATCCAGGACACCATGACTTGAAAGTCAACCAATGCATGTGTTGGGGTATTTTCTAAAACAAATTTTTGACGTACCTGATCGGTAAGCCTTGCGTCTAAAAGAGCAGTACAAAGCTCTAGCCGTGGAATACTAAGGGTTTTCACCGGCGCGACCTTCGTTTTGGCAAGCAACAATTTCGCGGAGCTACATGCGCCGGGTACTGTGATACGTAAGTAAACTGTTGCCGAGTACGCGAATTCAGATGCGTCAGTGAAAAAATGAATCTCTGTATTAGAATCGGACTTAGTACCTAACCATCTAGGTACGGTAATGATTTCTAGATCAGGCAGTCTCAACTTGAAATTTTCCCTTAGCTCTGCGAATTGAGCAAGGAGTGGTTGATCCCAGTCAAGGCCAATTATCCACAAATCCTGAATAAGAATTTTGGCCGTGATCAAAACGGGACTGTATCAACCAAGCGGGTCGAAAAGACGAGCTATGTCTGACAGAACGTTTTGTGGGATTACATTTCTGAAAGTCATCCATTTTTATTTTCAGAGAGTAAGTGTCTTTGTGATAATTCCAAACCAAACCCAACGTAGTAATTGTTTCGGAAGGTAATGTTTTGACCTTGCTTTCGGTATGAGGGCAGATTTTTGGATCATTTGAGGACCATTTACTCAATTCAAAGCCACCAGCTTTTAAAATTGCAATGAGTTGATTTTTTACTTTGATGGTTTCTTCTAAAGTGTCAGCACCGTCGAAAAAATCATCGACGTAGGACGATCAACGAATGGATTTAGCACCATGTGGGTATTTTTTGCCTTCGTCAATGGCCAACTGCAAAAGAGTACGGAGCGCCAAGTACGGGGCACAGTCTGTGCCATAAGTGACTCTCAATAATTAGCATCAGCAGTGAGGGGTCGAATCGCCACAATATTTGTTGCCACATAGTGTCATCAGGATGCACTTTTATTTGGCGAAACATTTTTACGATGTCGGCTGTAAATACAAATCGGTTGCACGTGTAAGAATGACGCAGGGTTCGGACTGCAATTTTGGACCAATCATCAAACAATCGTTCAATGATTACCCGAGGGTGTCTTAGATGAGGCGTTAAAAAACAACACGAAACTTAGAAGACGGCACTGTGCGATATATACCGTGATGAGGTAAAAATGTGCCTTGCTTTGAGTCAGGTGGAATGACTTTCATGTGCCCCATTTCAAGATAATCCGACATAAATTTTGCGTATTCAGACTTGAAAACAGAATTGGAAGCAGCCTTTCTCTCACTGGAGAGTAGCAATAAAGCAGCAGCTGGTCTATTTGAAGGTAGATTTTCGACTGGATCAAGCCGAAACGGAAGACGTACTATATAATGCCCGGACTCGTCACGAATGTGAGTTTTGACAAATATTTTTTCGCACTCCTCGTCTTCTTTTGACAAAGGTTTTTCGGCCGCAAGCTCTTCAATATATCAAAAACGCTGTAAATTGAACAATAAACAATCGTTTTCAACAGTAACTCGATTTGAAATTGACTAATATATCTTGATGAAATAGCCAAAGCTGTTTAGCTTCATTTTTTTTGTATTCGTAGTGGGGTTGCCATAAGGGTGATTGAAAAAAAAAGAAAAAAAAAAAAATTAATTGCTAATATCTTTTATACTCAATGGTCAGTTTTGAACCAACTTGAGGATAATCCTATAGTATGAAGGAGATATCGCCATCTTGAAAAAGTTTTTATTCGTGCCATGATGGTGCAAAAGTTTTTTAGAGGTAAAATTGAAATTTATTATTCTAAATAGAAATTGACAGTCGATCATCTTGTTTTTCAAATAGGTTATATTTATTCAGTAATTGCTTTCATAATGACTGAAAAATTTTTGGCAATCGTTAACTAAGATTTATTTATCTACATTTTTTATTATATACGCAGCATCCGTATTTTTTGTCCGTGTGTCCGTCCGTCCGGTATCAACTTTAAAAATTTGATAACAACGCTCCTAATCATCGGATTCAATTCAAATTTGGTATACGGATTTTTTATTATATACGCAGCATCCGCATTTTTTGTGCATCCGTCTGTCCGTCCGGGATCAACTTTAAAAATTTGATAACAACGCTCCTAATCATCGGATTCAATTCAAATTTGGTATACGGATATTTTCGAAGATGTATATTATGAATCTAACTTCCGTTTTTTTGTTTCTATTTTTTTTTTAAATGACAAGCATTTCTATTTCATAGATTTTTGTCATCAGTTTTATTTTAAAAATTTAACATGGTTCTTCCAATGCATCCGATTTAAAAAAAATTACGTAGACGTATATTTTCAAGGGTGTTGATTACAAATATCACTTTGAATTTTTAATTTGTTTTAAATAAAGTGCACTTAAGGTGGATTCAGCGACCTGCACCGTATCAAGCTGGGGCCCCTTTGGGGTGCAATCTAAGAAATGTACATTTTATCGTATGTTTATGTTGCTATGCTGTAAAAATAATTATTTAAACGTATCTAGATATTAATTTCGAAGAATTAATACGTAAAAAAAAAATAATATTTTTTACAAATGCCCCCTTCCACCCCATAATCTAGTACGTGACTGAATTTTTCAAAACGTGGCAACGTCCCAATCGGTTGACTATTTGCAGTCATCAAAAGTCGAAAGTGGCAGTACTTATTGTTTACGTTATGAAAATAATATATTAACACATTTAATTTTACTGAATTACACTTCCAAAGTTTTATTAAAACATTTTTTCTCAAACTAGGTTAGCTTCAATGAATCATTAAAAAAAATTTTTTTCTTATCATCAATATAAATCTCTCAATTATTAACACGAATTTTATTTAACACGTTATAATTATTAGGATTATTGATAAAAAATTGAACTTCATACACAAATATTATCTATAAATCATAGCTATCGAATTTTGTTCCACTAAGAGTGTTTACAAGCAGCTGCTTGCCTGAAATTGCGAGGTTGCAACGTCTCCGCGGCGGCAGACGACAACCTTGATCATGGCTGAACAGGCGTCTAAATGAGTATTTTTTTCGCACATTTGATTATTTTTCTCAAGAATTCATCCGGCTACCCTATATTTTTAAAATTTTAAAATGACCCTTGAAATTTTTGTCATCTAGTGATCACAAAATTATCCATATAGTGCAGTTTTAAACAACGTGAGAATTTTTTTCCTGTTTTTTCCCATAAGAAACTGTGTTGTGAGAAAATTTTTTCAACGATTTTTTTCTTTAAATTTTCATCGGCGACCCCACTTTTTTTTTATAGATAATTTATTGTCAGGGTTCAAGGAATCTCTGTGATTTTTTTCGGGTGAATCGTGCAGTTTTAACCAAATCGCTGGATCCTCCTTAAATCAGGTGAAATTATAATTCTCTCCTAATATATTTGATTTGTACGAAAAATTGTTTTCGATGTCTTTTGAGGGTCAAGATTACGAATCTGATTTTCAATTTTAAATTTGATGACTCTAATAAGGTCTATATTCAAATAAAGTTAATTTGAAATTTTTGCCCCATACATCTGACTCGTAATAAGTTCTGTGTATTGGAATCTCTAATGCTCCTCATTCACAGTCCGCTTCAAGGTGGTTTAGGTTTGCCTAAAATGTCAAAAAAATCGGTTTATAGGGTTTTTTTCAGTGAATTCTTCTGAATTCGATCCCGCAAACCGGAAAATCCGATCTGCTTCCCTTTTCAAATGCCATGAGTTTAAAAAAAAAATTTTTTACCCTTTTTTGACTAAATTATACATTTATCTTAACACTTTTTAAACGGATAATTTATTGTTTAAAAAGTTTTTTTTTCATGTGAAAAATATGGGTTTTAATAAAAAAAATTATGATTTTTCTGATGCTATATTCAGATTTGTTCAAAAATACGATTTAAAAAATTTACCAATGATTTTTCTAGGAATACACATGATTTTTAGGATTTTTTAATGAAACAATTATGACTTTTGTTTCTAAAAATTTTTTAATTTCTAATAACCGCTGGTAAATAAAAAACAGGTTTTTTTTTGACTAGATGAAAGATCAATCATTTATTTTACGAATACATAATATTTAAGTAATAGTTTTACTAGAAAAACATACTTCATGAATCACAAATTTACAAGTTATGTGTCACAAAGAAATAAAAAATTATCCAGTTTTTTAACTGCTTTCTCATTTTAATTTAATTTCAATAAAGGACCCCGCAATAATCAAATGGAAATTGGGTTTCCGTCAAATCTTCTGAATTTTTGATATGATGTAGCCCTTACCATCCTGAACAAAAGTTCCCATGGGCACAAGTCCCCAAATTGAAAATTTTGGCCGCTAGAGGCCTCCGCGTCTACGTAAATCGCGCATGTAACGTAATAGAAAACTAAAAAAAAAAACTTAGTCTCACTAACATTATACACCGTGATTCATTAAATATGGATCAACTGAGATATTAATATTTTTGTGTACAGAATTTTACCCTGATTCCAAAAAAATAAATTAATATTTTTTTTTTAATCAGGTTTTTTTTTATCAACGATTAGAAATGTGCATAAAATTTAAAAGTGAGGTTTAGAATCAAAGACCTCATCAAAATAGAAGGCTGTATTTAATCGAGCGAACATAAACATAACCCTAGCCAGTTTAAAACGCACGTGGTTGAAGATCGTGGTATTGTTGTGAAGTGTTTTAAAAAAGAAGTGTGATTAAATCAGCATCGTACTAGCGGAAGGTTCGTATCTGGGTAAATTCATCACAGTGCAATACCGGAGTTGCGTCGCCATCGCGTAATGCTGTGAATTTCAAGAGTTCGACGGCTTGCTACCGGCACAAACACCGGTAAGTAATTTTCAAATAAAAGCGTTATTATTGCAATTTTTATTTAGTCTTCTTCTCAAAAAAAATCGGCCGAGTCACTACCTAAGTCGCGTCGCTGTTGCTCGAAGTTCCTCGACGGCTTACTACCAGCACAAGTACTCGTATGTTAAAAACTTTATTTTTTATGAAAAAAAAAAAAAAAAACCATTACATTATAGGACAATTAATTTTTTTTTTTTTTTTTTTTTTTTTACAGTGTACAATCTACTCCGTACAGAAAACCCTGCAGAATCTGTCGTGATTTAAGAGACTTGCCATCGCCGTCGCCGTTTGGTTCCGTTGATTCAAATGCGCAAGTATGTGAAATTTCATTTTTTTTCGTGATTTTTAATTCAATTTAATGTTTTTTTTCATACAAAACTATAGTTGTGTATGTATAAACCCTTGAAATATTATAGGATGTATCCATTTTACTTTAAAAAATTTATTTATTTCAGTCTTTATTTTTTAATTTTGTCTCTATCTTTCAAACAATTTTTATGCTCTGAAAATTTTTAAAATAAATAATTTTGAACCATTTTTTTCAAAGGTGACGTTCTCGATCCAAGCTATGCCAAGAGGGGGCTGCTGTCCTTCGACCGCTACAATAACTAGCTGATGATCTACTGTTATCGGCTATAGCACATCGACACGGCTTTCGTTTACGGCAACGAGGTCGCCATAGGCAAGAATTTGAAAAAGTACTTCGAAAACGGTGGCAAACGCGAGGATGTCTTCATCACTACCAAGGTACTATTTTTCGAGATTTTTTTTTTCCCTAAGTACTGATTTCCAATCGTAGGTCATCTAAAAAAAGACGAGAAACTTACAGAGATTACAGGGTTGGCGACAATTTTAAATTCATTTTTTTTTTCTTATCTAACAACAAATTATTGAGACGTATTTTATTAACGTAAATAAAAAACTAAATAAATTTTGTCTCTTTTAAAAAAGCTTCCCATGTACGGAGTCCAGGCCTCGGACGTCGAGAAGTTTCTGAAGCTGTCCCTCGAGAGTTTGGGCCTGCAGTACGTCGACATGTACCTCATCCACTCGCCGATGGGTATGGTCCAGTACAAAAACGAGAACTCGGTCGCCAAAAACGAGGACGGAAGCTTCGTCATAGACAACGACACCGATCACGTTTCCACATGGAAGGTCGTACATTCAACTTAGAAAAAAAAAAAAAAAAATTTTAACTTAAGTAAACTTGATTTACTCGACAGGCAATGGAGGATCAAGTCAAAGCCGGTCGGGCCAAGTCGATCGGTCTGAGCAACTTTAACCAATCGCAAATTCAAAACGTCCTGGATCACTCCGAAATCAAACCGAGCAATTTTCAGGTAAATAAAGTATATATATATATATATATTCTTTAAAAAGAAAATTTTTGACACGATTTATAGCAAGTTTTAGCTTGTTACGCGATATTTTAATCGAGACCAAAAATAAAAATCCTAGATATTTCTAGGAATAAATAAGAAGTATTCTCAGTCTGTAATAAAGTGTCATCATACTGTGTGCTAAATTTCAAAACTACTTTAAAATTAAAAAATGAGATGTACTTTTTTTTCCAAAATTCTTGCTCAATAAGAAGGCATTTGAATCAAAAAAGACATTTGTCAAATAACTAGCTCCTCTCAGAGTAAAAATTAAACAACTCGCCCCAAACTTAACCTGTCTCAGGTTAGGTATTCCAGGCTCAAATGAGATCTGACTTTTTTTTCAAGAGCTCTCGCTTGATTAAAAGACATATGAATCAAAAAAAATCATTTGTCGTTTGATTAACACCTCTCAGAGTTGAAATTGAACTGCTCACCACGGCCTTAACCTGTCTAAGGTAAGAGATGCTGGGCTCAAATAATATCTAACTTTTTTTTTAAGAACTCTCGCTTGATTAAAAGGCATTTGAATCAAAAAAATCATTTCATCATCTATCTTTTTTTTCCGAAATTCTTGCTTAATTAAAAGGCATTTGAATCAAAAAAATCATTTGTCATTTGATGAGCACCCCTAAAAGTTGAAATTGAACTGCTCACTACGGCCTTAACCTGTCTAAGGTAAGAGATTCTTGGCTCAAATAAGATCTAACTTTTTTTTCAAGAGTTCTTGCTTGATTAAAAGGCATTTGAATCAAAAAAATCTATTGTCATTTGATAAGCACCTCTCAGAATCCAAAATCAACTGCTTGGCCTGACCTGAAATAGATATACCGGTACTGAAGAATGTCTAGCTTGATTTTGTCATAATTTTGAATTCCAATAGAGGCCTCCGTGTCAAAAAAATCATTTGTGAATAAAATAGTAAAAATTTCAGACGATCTCTAACAGTCAACTAGTCTCAGGTTAGGTATTCTGGGCTCAAATGAGATCTGACTTTTTTTTCAATAACTCTCGCTTGATCAAAAGGCATTTGAATCAAAAAAATCATTTGTCATTTGATCAGCACCTCTCAGAGTTAAAATTATACAACTCGCCCCAAACTTAACCTGTCTCAGGTTAGGTATTCTGGGCTCAAAAGAGATCTGAATTTTTTTTCAAGAACTCTAGCTTGATCAATAGGCATTTGAATAAAAAAAATTATTTGTCATTTGATTAGCACCTCTCAGAGTTGAAATTAAACAACTTGCCATGGCCTTTATCTGTCTCAGGTTAGGTATTCCGGGCTCAAATGAGATCTGACTTTTTTTCAAGAACTCTCGCTTGATAAAAAGGCATATGAATCAAAAACATCATTTGTCGTTTGATAAGCACCTCTCAGAGTTGAAATTAAACAACTCGCCATGGCCTTAACCTGTCTTAGGTTAGGTATTCCGGGCTCAAATGAGATCTAACTTTTTTTTCTGAAATTCTTGCATTATTATAAGTTATTTGAATCAAAAATTCTTTTGTCATTTGATAAGCACCCCTAGAAGTTGAAATTGAACTGCTCACCACGGCCTTAACCTGTCTCAGGTTGGGTATTCTGGGCTCAAATGAGATATAACTTTTTTTTCAGAAATTCTTGCTCAATTAGAAGACATTTGAATCAAAAAATCATTTGTCATATAACTAGTTTCTCTCAGAGTAAAAATTAAACAGCTCGGCCTGACCATCACCTGTCTCAGGCTAGGTATTCCGGGCTCAAATGAGATCTGACTTTTTTTCAAGATCTCTCGCTTGATTAAAAGGCATATGAATCAGAAAAACCATTTGTCATTTGATTAGCACCTCTCAGAGTTAAAATTAAACAGATTGCCATGGCCGTAACCTGTTTCAGGTCAAGTCTTCCGGGCTGAAATTAGTTCTGCCTTTTTTTCAAGAACTCTCGCTCGATGAAAAGGCATTTGAATCAAAAAAATCATTTGTCATTTGATAAGCACCTCACAGAGTTAAAATTGAACAGCTTGCCATGGTCGTAACCTTTCTCAGGTTGGGTCTTCAGGGCTGAAATTAGTTCTGCCTTTTTTTTAAGAATCCTTGCGTGTTTAAATGGCATATGAATCAAAAAAATCATTTGTCATTTGATTAGCACCTCTCAGAGTTGAAATTAAACAACTCGCCTCAAACTTAGCCTGTCTCAGGCTAGGTATTCCGATCTTAAATGAGATCTAACTTTTTTTCCCGAAATTCTTGCCCAATTAGAAGGCATTTGAATCAAAAAATACATTTGTCATTTGATAAGCACCTCTCGGAGTTGAAACTGAACAGCTCACCACGGCCTTAACCTGTCTCAAGATAGCTATTTCAGGCTTAAATAAGATCTAACTTTTTTTTCTGAAATTCTTGATTTATTAGAAGACATTTGAATCAAAAAAATCATTTGTCAATTGATAAGCACCCCTAAAAGTTTGAATTGAACTGCTTACCACGGCCTTAACCTGTCTAAGGTAAGAGATTCTGTGCTCAAATAATATCTAACCTTTTTTTCAAGAACTCTCGCTTGATAAAAAGTTATTTGAATCAAAAATTCTTTTGTCATTTGATAAGCACCCCTAAAAGTTGAAATTGAACTGCTCACCACGGCCTTAACCTGTCTCAGGTAGGGTATTCTTGGCTCAAATGAGATATAACTTTTTTTTCAAGAGTTCTTGCTTGATTGAAATTCATTTAAATCAAAAAAATCATTTGTCCATTGATTAGCACTTCTCAGAGTTGAAATTAAACAGCTCGCCCCAACCCTAACCTGTCTCAGGTTAAGTATTCCGGGCTCAAATGAGATCCAACTTTTTTTTCAGAAATTCTTGCTCAATTAGAAGACATTTGAATCAAAAAATCATTTGTCATATAACTAGTTTCTCTCAGCGTAAAAATTAAACAGCTCGGCCTGACCATCACCTGT